>QTSX02004264.1:600000-1044653 GCA_014839935.2 Entomophthora muscae
GTGGATCACCCTGGAGCTTATACCTCTTGTGTCCTGAATACGCATGAGAAGAACTACAGTGTGACCAATAAGAAGTGCCTTGCTGTGCTGCATGCCTTCAAGCAGTTCCGACATTACGTGTATGGCACCCATTTCACTGTGGTTACTTACCCTGCTTCCCTCAAATGGCTACAGCAACTCAAGGAACCAGAAGGACAGCTAGCTAGATGGGCTCTCTAACTGCGGGGGTATGACTTCACTGTGCTGCAACGCCCTGGGATTCAACATAAGAATGCTTATGGACTGTCCAGAATGCCCATCCTTGCCCTACACCCTGCTGAGGCTGACTGGTTGTATGAACTAATTAGATATTCTTTGTCATGGGAGAAATAGAAAGAGGAGGTTTGAGCCGCCCTTTCTAAGCTATCTGAAGACACTCTCATTTGTGACAATCAGCTTTTCAAGAAAGTATAATACCTCTACTTGCCCTATGTAAGGCCTAGTCTTTGCCTTATGTTGGTGCTCCAAGCTCATAAAGAGACAGGACACAGAGGCGTTGCCAAGACCCATGCCTGGCTCCAGATGAATTACTTCTGGGAAAATTGTGACTTATTGATCCCAGATCTTATTGCTAGTTGTCATGATTGCCAACTCAAACAACCTAGAGCCACCACTCATGAGTTCAAGCCAGTCCATCCTCAACACGCATTTCACACTATCAGTATTGAAGCAATAGGGCCTCTCTCTTGCTCCTGCTCTGGTTGCTGCTTTATCCTTATTGCTTTTTATCATTTTAGCAAGTGGATAGAAGCTCGCCCTACTAAAGAAATCACTGCCAAGACAACCATCGCCTTTCTGCTGCAAGATGTATTCTTCCACCATGGTTGCCCTCAAGTGTTGTTGTCTAACAATAGGACTAACTTCAACGCCAAGTTAGAGATCTCTGTGGTTGAAGCCTTGGGGTCTCATCAGTCTTTTTTTGCTCCCTATAATTCTTCCATCAATGGGAAGGTTAAGCAAACAAACTCAACTCTGGTTTCTATCATGAGGAAACTCACTTACTCTGACGCCACCAAGTGGGATCTATACTTACCTGCTGCTCTCTTTGGCTATTGCCTTAGCATATATTGTGTCTCTAGATATTACCCTTTTTCTATACTGTATGGTTGTGAAGCCACTACCCTGTTGCTCTTGGACCCCCTACTCTCCTCTGATAAGGCCATGAACCCTGATGAGCATATTAAGAATCTAGTTAACCAAATCATTGATATTCAGGCTTCTGCCTACATGTCTACCTATAAGACCAAGCTGCTAGAGATCTTCCCTGAAAATGCTGGGAGAACCCCCTTCCAGAGTTTAGCATTGGGGACCATATTCTGTATTATCAACATGGAGCTGGAGGACAAGCTCATAAGCTAGATTTGTTGTGGATTCGGCCCTTGGAAGTGACCTTCAAGCAAGGGTAGGAGTATACAGTAAAACTCCTCTCTAGTGGTTGATCTTTTTCATGTGTGCATGCCAAGTTCCTCCGCAAGTACCATCCTCCTAAGGCCAATCTAGAGGGGGACAATTTTGTGAATGCCACCATTCACAATTTTTGATTTTGCCTTTATTAGGTCATTTTAAGGACAAATCTCTCTTTTGCTTTTGCCCTTTGAAATGAGGCTGGCTCTGAATTGGGAAATAAAATTGTTCAATTTCCTGATCCTGTGCAACTCACTTGCCCCACATATGCTTGTGGCATGTTATCCTACCGTCCTGGTAGTGTTTTGTGGTATCATCTACCACTATATATTCCTTTTCCTATTTTCCAATA
This sequence comes from Entomophthora muscae, assembly GCA_014839935.2. NCBI lineage: Eukaryota > Fungi > Entomophthoromycota > Entomophthoromycetes > Entomophthorales > Entomophthoraceae > Entomophthora > Entomophthora muscae. The sequence continues at coordinate 601,796 of QTSX02004264.1, forward strand.
AAATTAAGTTCTATTTACATTTTTGTCTTTGTGTCTCCACGTACTTTGGCACCTTTCTATCCATGTCTAGAAGATATTACTCAATCAGGGCCACAAGTTAATCATATAGCCTTCCATGCAATTCTAACCAGTACTTAGTAAAAATCCAATCCTAAGATTAGGATTTCCCATTGTGACTCTGTGCCGCGCCTCAGATCATGACATGATGCAAGGGCCATGGGAAGACAAACAAGAGTTAGAGGCAGCACAATTTTCCCAAACCACTGCTCCAGAGTGGGTAAGGTGCATATCTTGCAACAGAGTCTTTATGCTCTTCATGGAGGAAAGCATAGCTTTATGGTCTTTGAAATGGAGGCACAGAAGCTGGTTAACCTTGAGGGCTTGAGCGCAAGCCATGTAAGCTTTGTGAGCCGTCAAATGTCTACTCATTATCAGTTGTTGTACTTCATGTAAAATCTTTCTGAAAATTCAGCTAGAGTCTCCAAAGGTTTAAAAGCAATGTGCATGAAGGCGTCTTTCTTTACTTCCAAGCTAAGGTCACCACCAAATTTGTCAATCAGAAGCTGCTTCATATCTTCCCAGGTCTCAATGGTGGGCAGCTCAGGCACCACCACCTCCTGGCAGGTTGGGTGTAGACAGGTCAAAATATGTTCCTTCTTAAACTCATCCAGTGCTTGCTCACAGCGGTTTCATAAATAGTTAGGAAAGCTGCAATAGTCAAGGTTTTGGTATCAAAGACTTGCTTAAAGGTAGGTTTTAAATGTGCTTCAGGAGTTGAACCACCATTGTTGCTATTGATTACATTTATGGGTAGGGAGAATTCTGCTTCTGAATTGGTGGGGGGGGCTGCCTGGCCCACAGCTGACAAACACTTTCTTCAAGGGTAGTCAGGGTCTCAGCAGCGCAGGCACCGTATCATTAGCTAGAGTGATCTGTTGTTCAGTAACATCTAGACTCTGGCCTTGGGATGTCACTACTGAGGAAAGATCAGCTAGTCAAGAAGTAAGGGATGTCCCCACTGAGAGGCAAGGAGCAAACCTGTTGTTTACTGAGTTGATCAATTAACTGATCTCTTGTACATCTCTGTCTAGCTCAGTTTGGTCCCAGTTCAAATAATCCACCTCTTAGCTAGGGCAATCAACTCCCGAGCACATTGGACTCAAAGGGCTCCTGGAAAAACCAGGGCAGCAGCCATCTTCATCAACAACCCCAACTGGTCCTGCAGCAGTTGCCACCATTTTGTGTAGGGCAGCAAGTTCCTGTTGTAGCTCAGTGACTTGAGTGGTCAAAGCAAGCACCTGTGGGTCAGGCTGAGGAGCTTCATTAGAACGTCCCTGACTGCAGGTAGACACACATAGTTCACAAATGGAATCTCATAGTCTCTACTCTCTATCCACAAAATTATCTGATGGGGGGAAGGCAGAGCATCTGGCTTGGGTGTAGATAACTCATTCACTTGACTCTGGAGCTTTGCAATAGCTGCAGCAGTAACAGCTCTTTCTTGATCAAATTCTGCACTGAGCTCATTAAGGCCTTTAGCAGCAAGGTCTGCTACCTGCTGCAGTTGCTCAAAGGAATAAGTGCTGAATGCATTGAGCTGTTGTACAAGGCAATAAAAGTTGGTGAGATAAGTGTTCAGAGTGGAATCAAATCGGGCGCTTCAGGGTTTTTCCAACTGGTGGAACTCATGTAGACTCTCTCTGACATATTTGGGGGTGGAGTGGCACATTTGTTCAGTGGAATTTACCAAACGGGTCTGGGAGGTAAAAGAGTTGCGCTGATTGTTTGATACCAAGGAAAACAGGGTTTGGATCCATTATTGATAGGCAGCAAACTTCTCCCAGTGATGAGTAACGGCTGCTTAAGGAGACAAGATTTCTTGAACATGGGCCCCAACACCATTTGATCATGGGCTAAGGCAGGCTGCACAAAGGATGATAGTAGGTGCTCAGGGGAGCTAGCCGCTGAGAGGTGATGTTGTGGAAATTGAGGAGCCACAACCAATTTATAGTATTCAGCCCAACTGAACTGCAACTGGAGGCAAGAGATGGCTCCTTCACGGGCTATCCCAAGGGATACCGCCATTAATTGTTCTAAGTCAGGGGTACCCATAGGGTAAGCAACTAGGCAGGGACCATTCCCAAAGTTCAGTACAGTAGGAACAATAGGCGGGTCTGCAATGTCTTCCTCAATAGGAGGGAAGGTAATTTCAGGTGAAGTTGGCTCTTGTATATGCGGAGGCAAAAAAACCTGAAAACATGAATCCAAAAAAGGATAACTGAGGGGCTTACAGCCCCTGTAGTGAGCACCATTTTTGTTGTGTTCTGAGGCGCAGCACAGACACACAACAGGAAATCCTAACCTTAGGATTGGATTTGTACTAAGTCTTGGTTAGATGACAGAGAAGGCTATGCAATTACCTTGTGGCCCTGAATTTTTAATCTCTACTAGTTGTGACTAGAGAGAGGCACCAAAGTACTGGAAGACACAAAAACAAAATTTTGAATAGAACTTAATTTTTATTGGTGAATAAAGAAATGTAATATATAGTGGTAGATGATACCACAAAACAATACCAGGACGGTAGGATCACATGCCACAAGCATGAGTGGGGAAAGTGAGTTGCGCAGAGTCAGGAAACTAAACAATTGTATTTCCCAATTTGGATATTGACTCATTTTGAGAGGCAAAAGCAAAAGAGAGAGATTTGTTCTAAATAATCCACAAAGGAAAAATTAAAACATTGTTGATGGCAGCATTCACAACAGCTTTGATCTGTCCTTGCCACATAGCTTGATGGTTGTCTAGTTTGCATAGTTGATCCCTAATGTATCCAGTGAGCAAGGAGAAAAGCAAGTTCAATGACAAAGTTAAGTATTTCTGTGAGGCCAACAAGTTGCACTGATTATTGGAAATACAGGAAAAGAGGCTATGGTCCATTCCTGGTAGGCCATATGCTGTGCGTGATTATTGGAGATGGAAGTGGCCACAGCAGACAGGAGTTGGTTCTGCAACCCAAATACCAACTTGTGGTGAACTAAGGCGGGCTGGATAAATTGACTGACCAGCACGCCAATAGTTTCCATGACCCATTAGAGCAGGGGGAGACCAAAGTCCAGTAGAAAGGAATACAGATCTTCAGAAGCATAGCAAAGACAGAGGCCAGGAATGGTATGCATTGCCACTGTGCCTGTGTAAAGGAGGGAGAGCATGGCGGCGCAAGCTTGATCTTAATTGAGAGAGAAAGCTGGAAGGGGGCCAACACAGTCCCAGGAGATAAACCATTACCATTAGTGTAGAGGTGGAATTGGTGATATATTCCTCAAGCAGAGGACTAGAGATTTTGGGAGGTTTGGGTTCTTCAGAGACAAAGGGGGAAAGGACCAGAGAAGGCACAGGAAAATGGATTAACCAAGGAGCTTTCAGCCCCTGTAGTAAGCACTATTTTGTTGTGTTCAGCTCCTGTGATAACATCTAGGAGGAGACAACGGGGAATCTTTATAAAAAAATATTTGAGATTCAAAGCTAGCCTTGGGCTAGCCTTCAGGGCAAAATTAAGGGCACATAACTTAATTTCCTGGAATAAAAAATGAGAAATTCCTTTTAGAAAAAGGAAAGGAAAAAGCTTGAAGAATGTCACGGCGCATATCAGAGTCAAGCTGGGCTCCCAAAGGGAGGCAGGCTGGGACTGGAAGGCCATGTACACAATTGATGCTTTTCTTATTAGGTAATTTAAATCTGTAGCTAGGGGACGCCAACTTTCAGTATGGGACACAACCTGGTTGGCAACTCAAATACAGTGATGTATACAAAGCTCAACATGCTGAAATCCTGGGAAGGAGGCACAGTTGGCAGGGGAGAAGTAGGAGGAATCTCCTTCATTGAGGGTGGATTGATCACTCTTGGTGGTCAAGAGGGAACAGATATGTACAGGTGAATAGTGCAAGTGAATCACAAATTGATGAAAACAGAATAATTATATTGGTGCAAAAATAGATAATCCCTACAAGAAAATAATGAGTCCTGGCATAAAGTTGTTTATTTCAAGATGTCATCAGTGAGGAGGGCTTTTTCTCCTCACTACTTATACTTACTGGTGAATGTGTGGCCTTTTGTGCCATCAGAGATCTGATGGTATCAATTTCAATTAAACTTATAATTTTGACAGGAATTTGTGAACTTGAGCCTGGAGATGGATGGTCATTGGCTGGCATAACAGAAACCTTGCTTGGGATGCAGCATGCCAAGGTGCCACAGATATATTTAGAACCCACAAGCAATTGAGCACTGATTGAGCAATCAAATAATTGCGCTCCCAAAGTATCATTTCCCAATAGTAAAGAGGGCCAAATTTGTTAATATAATTGAAGCCAGGGATTTAAGGCTTGTTGATTTAGATCCCAGGCCATTTTTTATTCAAAATGGGGATTTCCTTCTGGAAGGAAGCTGTTAGGGTTTTCCACTCAGTTGGCTGTACTGTTCCCAGAGAGACTAGTTGATTGTCCAGGGCAACCTGGGCCCTGACATCATCCTCTACCATAGTTGAGCTTGCAAAGCACAACTCTTTATCCAAGACTTGTATTCCTTCAGCAGAGTAGCTGTCAGAAATCATGCCATTAATGCTATTTTGATATGGCCTTTGAATAATAATAGCTGTAAAGATTTGACTGGTTTTGCTTTTGATTTCAGAAATTCCTTGTTTTCTGTAAATGGGACTGGTTCAATATCCACCCATTCTGGATTATCATACCTGTCCGTAAATGATCCTGGTATGCCCTCATCCCAACGTGACCCCCTTAGCCACTCTGTCTTTCTAATGAGTTATCACTGTCCCTTGTTTACTATTTATGTAGAATCATTTCTCCTAATAAAGACAAGTTTATCCACATTTGTGTTGGCTTTAATAATCTTCAAGCTTTTTCCTGTTCTTTCTGCCAAAAGGACTTTCATATCTTGTTTTCCAGGAAATTAAGGTATGTGCCCTTAATTTTGCCCTGAAGGCTAACCCAAGGCTAGCTTCAAACCTCAAATCTTTTGTTATAAAGATTTCCTTTTGTCTCCTCCTGGATGTTATCACAGGAGCTGAACACAACAAAATAGTGCTTACTACAGGGGCTGAAAGCCCCTTGGCTATCCTGTTCCCACGCACATTCTCTGGTCCTTCTCCATTTGTTTCTAAAGTACCTAAGCAACCTAAAGTTTCTAGTTCCCCTCTAGAAGAAGACATCACCAATGTTCCTCAGCTCCCATGGTATTGGTTTTGTTCCCTAGGCCTGCGTGGGTCCCCCTTCCAGCTTTCTCTCTCAATTACAAGCAAGCTTGTGCTGCCGCACCCTCCCTACTCCACTCTGGCACCGTGGTGATGCATACTACCCCTGGTCTCTGTCCTGGGTATGCTTCCAAAGTCCTGTATTGTTAATTCACTGCCACCCCTGGCATTTTTTTACAATTTTTCCCCGCTGCACCAAGAAAGATCCAAAACTGTTAGCCAAACCCCTTCATTCTTTAGAGAATTTAGCACACACAGTCGATGAGAGGTTTGTGCTAGCCTATCCCGCAGATTCATTGTCCTTGACTGCCTCCTCTGGTAGAAAGCGCTGATTAATTTAGACTACTTGTTGGCCTGGTGTTGCCCAATTTTAAAAACAATCAGAGACAGCCAACCAAAGATTGCCACATTGACGCCCAAAAAATCAAGTGAACTCCAAATGCCTGAGACCCCTTCTGGCCAATCAGAGGGGACCGCGGAAATTAGGGAGAAACTTTCCAGTTCCCCTGGCCCTGCCCATCAAAATTTCTCTCCCAGACAATTGGAATCAGATCCAAAGGTCATGTGACCCCATCCCCTTACAACACATCCCTTTTAACACAGCAAGGGGACTTTCAGTCCCCTGCTTGTCTATTTTCCCATTAGAATTAAAGTTTGGCTGTTGGCAATTAAATTTTTACATTTCTCATTTGTGAAACCCCAGTTTGGAGTTTCCCTAGTTTAAAAGTTAAAGTGTTAGTTGTACTTGTGAAGCTTACCTTGAAACAGCCTGGTTTGAACCCAACATATCCTCTAGCACCCCTAGCAGAAGCTTGGGCATATAGTTATTTTTGGTTTCTGCTTTTGTTCTCAAAAGTAACATTCAAATCTAAAATTCAAAAAAAATCAATATAATACCTACTATTACTTTGAGTTTTTTATTGAAAATTCTTAATTTGAACCTGCTTTCTTGCTCACATACCTCCTGAGACATCCGCAACTACGCCTGAGTCCACCAGACCTGTTATGTTGCTTCTTTTGTCTCTCTGCTTGTAGCTACCCTTATTAAGCTTAATTCTGTTGCTTTAAACTTAAAAACTACACCATTCTTTCCCAAATTTCAAGGGGAACACAACTATGATACTCCCTGTCATTAAATTTGTTGTATTTTCTGTGGCCTCCTTCTTGCTCCTCCTGTGGTTGACCTCACCAGACCTGTGGTCAAAGATCTCCTCTTCTGCGCAGCTCATGAGTGAAGATCTTTCTAGCCTCTTGAGTCTTCCCAGCGGTCTCCTTTACTCTGGAGAGGTTGTGGTGAAGAGCTTGACATGTGATGACCTAGATTTGGGTGATGCCAATTATGCCTCTTTTACTCCTGTGAGTGAGGAGACCCCAGTGCCTCCCTTTCCTGACCTAGAGGAGAGTAGCTTGGCGTCCTTCCACGCTCCTGTGATGTCCCCTCTTGCCCCCATCTGTACGCCTGGTTGCTCGCCAGTTTGGCGCTGATAGAACTGAATGCATATTTGCCTCAGCTGTCCACTGTGTCCTCCCTGTGGTCCACCCTTCAAGTGGCCGCCCCAGTTCTCCACTGGGAGGCATCCTGGTGGTTTGTTTTGCTTGGATAGGAGCAGAACTTAGAAGGTTAGCCCCCCTTTTTCATATGTATTCCTTCCTCTTGAGGTTTGATCTCCCCCCGCACTGATGGAGTCCATGGATACAATTGGAATGTTAGTCAACCATTTCATCCAACCCACCCTGGTTCACCATCAACTTGCATTAGGATCCCAGAACCAACTTATAAATGCTGTAGCCACCGCTGTCTCAAACAACCATGCTCAGAATATGGCATATCAAGAATGATCCCACTGTCTCTTTGTGTGTATTTCTAATAACCAGCGCAAGTTCTTGGCCTTTCAGAAGTACTTAGCCTACTCTCTGAATTCCCTTTGTTCCTTTCTCCCTGGATACATCAAAGATTGACTATGCAAATTGGATGAGCATCAAGCAGAATGGCGTGGACAAATTGAGGCCTTTCTGTTAAAGCATTACCAGGATTTTGAGACTCTGGTTAGCAAACTTAATCAATTCCAAGAACATATTAATTCTCAACTTAAATTGATTGGAGCTCATGTTGATACTTGGGGTCTCCATCTGCAGCATTAATATGGTCTGGATAAGGCTGCACTAGGAAACACTCTATATCAAGTGAAAAGTTATGTGGATGATAGAGTAGCATCTATCAAGGAGACTCCTCCCGCTCCTCCTGCTGAGGCCCCATCTATCTTTGAAACCAAGGTATAGGAAGAAATAACCAAGCTCAAGGCTACCACTTGGCGTCAATCTTCTGTTTAAAGCCCCCCTCTAGTTGAACCAATGTCTGAACCTTGCATTTCTTTGCTCACTGACCAAGTAGCAACTATACAAGGTGAAATTGAGTTTTATAGGCAATATCTCTCTAATTCTGAGGACTTGTCTTCTAAGTCTGAAGATGAAAAGGAAACCAAAGTTGTTAATACTCCCACTCATGACAATCATGGTTGCTTCCCTGGTTTGGAAGATCAACCCTGGGTCAACTGCGCATGTGCACTAGATCAGCTTGAAGAAGTAACTAATGCTGTAGCTGATAGGTAGGACACATTGGAAAGAGAAGTACAAAACCTCTCCTGCTTTACCAAGACTATGAGCAGACAGGTTATCCCCTTGGTTGCTCAGACCACTTTCCTAACCACACACCTCAATAAGATTGCTGGCACCTTATTGGTGCAAAAAATTAAGATTGATGAATTTTAGCTGCTGCTGCTTCTAGAGATATTAGTGGACAGAAAAGCTCTACCTTGGATACCCTAGAGGAAAGCCTTCAACTCCTCTGGGCTAGACAACCTGCTGCTGAATCCAAGTTTGAAGGCAATCCTCACATTAACGTCCTCAACACAGATGAAAACAGTCAGTCCTTTTTCTAGTCCATTGACCCAAATTACAAACCAACCTTCAAACAGATATTCAATCCTAAAACCTCTACCATTGCTGCCTTTCTAACAATTTACAAAAGTGCAATGTGTAGGGCTACTGATGAACTCAAAAAGGAACATATCCTCACCTGTTTCCATTCCACATTCCAAGAAGTTGTGGTCCCTAAGCTCCCCTCCATTGTCACTTGGGAGGACATAAAGCGCCTCCTTATTGAGGAGTTTGGAGGAAATCTCAGCTTGGAGGTAAAGAAGGATGCATATATGCACATCACCTTTAAGCCCAAGGAAACCCTGGCTAAGTTTGTGGATTGCTTCTACATTGAAGGCCAATAGTTAATTACCAGTCAACAAATTAACCCCCAGGAAGCTTACACAGCTTTTTCAAATGCTTTGAAAGTAAACCAGCTTCTATGCATACACTTTAAAGCACACAAGACTTCACTCACTTTCATGAAGAGTATTAATACACTCTTGCAAGATATAAATTTGACCCATGGGGGTACAGTTGTACATGAAAATAAAGCCAGTAATGCTGGGACTTCTTCTCGTACGCCGCACATTATGACGCTGGGTGCAGGTGGAGAGACCAAGAGGCAAGGTTTCCATAACTGTGACCAATAGAGCACCACTCACGCACTTGAACTAATCCTCAAGTGGAAGGTTGTGACCCCAAGGAACAGGTGGGAAAAGAGAGGTCAGCTTAGAAACAGAGATGCTCTCTACTGACCAATCTCCCCCATCTCCCCCTGATCCTCTGTCTGATGAGGAAGCTCTGTCTTCCTCCGGCCCAACTATCCTTCATCTGTTTCACAATCTCTCCAGTGATTCAGAGCATGAAGATTCTGATAGTTATGGCTACTTTGTCTTGGCTGTTCCAGAAACTATCTCTGTCCCATAAAAGCTTTGCTCTGGGAAGACTACCACCACTTTCCAAGTACCTGTAATTGAAGCTAAGTCTATGGTGGCTCATCCTTACCTAGCTCAAGCCCATTGACCTCTTGTCTTGGTTGATTCTTCTGAAGAAGCAGCCAAGCTAGCCAAAGCTCTCTTCCAAAACATAACTGTATCTCTCCCACTGCAGACTGTGTATGTTGAGATTCCTGCCTTAAGGTTCATGTTAGCTAAATGGGAGAAGAAACTAGAGGCTTCGCAAGATGTGCTGGCAGTCTTGCCCCCCTTTGGGAAAGATACAACCCGCGTGGAAGTATCAATCCAAAAGGTTAAAATCAAAGCCATCTTGGACATGGGTTCCCCATTCAACGTGGTATCTTCCAAACTAATGAAGAAACTCAATCTGGACCCTGATCTCAACTACACTTATTTGTATGGCACATCCGGCATGGCACAAACTTGGGCCATTGGTGCCTACTCCGCTCTATCCATGAGGTTTGGAAAAAACCTCATTGCTTCCCCCACTGTTGTCCTTGAGAACAAAAGCTATGACCTCTTGGTTGGTACACAATTACTTTGAGAATATAAAGGGATTGTGAACTTACAAGAAGGATATCTTTTTCTCTTGGGATATGAGGTTGCTTTGATTTTTTAGGAACCTCTGCGCCTCCCAGGAAAACGTCTTAAAACTTGCATGCTTGAATATCCCATGGGTATCTTCTCTCTCAAGTATAGGACTCACTCCTCCAACATGTGCACCCCTCCTCCTTCCTGCCCTCCAGAAGAAATTGTACCTCTTCTTTCCCCAGCAGCTGTCACCATTACTCCAGGCTCCCAAGTGGTGATTGATTCTCAGATTTCTTACAAACCACCTGAAAAGTTGTTCTTAGAATTTTATACACCTGACTCCCTAAGCCATAAAAAACCCTGCCTGTGTCCCAGAATTCTAGATCAAACCCAAAAAGAGCCCATAAAATTACTGCTTGTCAACCTGACAGCCCTGCCCATGCAGGTGAACCAAGCCAGATTGTAGGAAATGGTTGTATACTGGGAGCAGAACAAGTGGCCTCCCTCTACCCCTTCAGAACTTTTAGTGATCTTAATCTACCTGAAGACAATCCTCAAGTTCTCTCCTCATCTGCCGCTGCCAACTTCCCCCAATTGTCTCCCATCCAACAAAAGACGTGTTGGACCTGCTCAATCAGTTTAGTGACATCTTTGCCTCTGGACCTACGGACTATGGCCTGGCTAAAGGGGTCATCCATCAGTGTGATAGTGGGATGCACCCCCTTTTTGTGCCAAACCATACTGCCATAGTAGGGTAGAGGATGCTCAGGTGTCTAAAGAGCTCAAAAAACTACTAGACGCTGGGCTACTGGCTCCTTCCTAATGTCCTTGGGCTTCCCCATTACTGATTCTCAAGAAGAATGATGGAGGACATTGCATTGTAATGGACTATTGCTGCCTGAACACTCTCACTAAGAAATACTCATACCCCTTGCCCAGAATTGACAATGCTCTAAGACAGCTGTGTGATTCCAAGTTTTTCTCAGCCATGGATCTAGCCTATGGATATTGGCAAGTTGACTTATCTCCTGAAGATAGAGAAAAGGCTGCACTTATCACCTCAGAAGGCCTTTTTGAACCCACTTGTACATCTCAGGGACTCTACAATGCCCCTGCTACATTTCAACGGGCTATGGACTCCATTCACACAAGACTTAAAGCTCTCTTATGTCCTCATGTACCTTAATGATATCACTGTATTCAGCGCTACCTTTACTGACCACTTGGAGCACCTCAAGGCTGTCTTCATCAAGATCTGCAAAGCTGGCTTGAAACTCAAACCCTCCAAGTGCTCCTTCTTTTAAGAACGCCTTGAGTTCTTAGGTTATTAGGTCACTCAAACTGGAATCCTCCCCATGAATAATATAGGTGGAAGCCATTAACAAGATGCTAACTCCCACAAATCTTTGAGAGGTTCAATTATTCCTTGGTATGATGGGCTACTACCAACACTTCATACCCAATTTTGCTGAACTGATGAACACCTTGTCCAACTGCTTTGCAACATCCCCTTTGAGTGTACTGACAGCCAGCAACAAGCATTTGAAGCGGTGAAGGCCAAGCTCAAGGATGCTTCTTTCCTAGTCTATTATGATTATGATAAAGAGTTCATCTTGTACACTGACGCTAGTGAAGTAGCTGTGGGTGCCATCTTAGCCCAGCTTGGCAAAAGAGGTGTGTATCAACCAGTAGCCTACTCTTCACAGGTCCTCAATAAGCACAAGAAGAACTACAGCATCACTGAAAAGGAATGTCTGGCAGTGCTGCATGCTGTAAAACAGTTCAGGCATTACATCTATAGGACCCACTTCACAGTGGTCACAGATCACTCCTCCCTTAAATGGCTGCAACAACTAAAGGAACCTGAAGGTCAACTAGTGTGTTGGGCTCTGCGTCTACAAGGGTACAATTTTACTGTGATACACCGTCCTGGGGCCCAATACCAGAACACTGATGGCTTGTCAAGGATGCCTATACTAGCTATCTACCCCGCTGACACATATTGCCTATATAAATTAATAGGGTATCCTGACTCTTAGACCACTGAGCAAGAAGACATTTGCCTGGCGCTACAAACCCTATCCAAAGACACTTTAATTTGAGATAGGCAGCTCTTCAAAAAGGTTAACAATGCCTACCTATCCTATGTTTGCCCTAGCATGAGGATAGTCATTATCCTCCAAGCTCACATTGATACTGGGCATGAGGGTATAGCCAAAACTCATGACTGGCTATGCAAGAACTTCTACTGGGAGAACATGCGCCGTCTGATCCCTGATGTTCTTGCCTCTTGTCATTTATGTCAACTCCAACGTCCTTGCCTGTCCCAACACCAATCCAAGCTCATTCCCCTAAGAATGCTTTCCACACTGTGAGTATTGATTCTGTTGGTCCTTTCCCTTTGTCTAGGTCTGGGTGTCAATTAATCTTAGTTGCCATAGACCATTTTAGCAAATGGGTTGAAGCTAGAGCCACAAAAGATATAACTGCCAAGACCACTGCTAATTTCTTGCTGCAAGATATCTTCTATCAATATGGCTGCCCTCAACTCCTGCTGCCTGACAATGGCACCAACTTAAATGCTTGCCTCATCATGTCTATTGTCAAAGCAATGGGTACCCACCAATCTTTCTCCGCGCCATATAACCCTTCAACTAATGGAGCTATCAAACAAGCCAATTCCTCCCTGGTGTCTATTATGAGGAAAATCACGCTCTCTGATACTGCCAATTGGGATATGTTCCTCCCTGCTGCCCTCTTTGCTTACTGACTCAGTAGACACCAATTAACTGATCATTTCCCTTTTGCTATGCTGTATGGACGTGAAGCTGCTACCCCCTCAATCTTGGGACCCCCTTGACTGAAGTTGATGTGTCTGCAAATCATGAGGCCCATGTTAAGGACTCAACCAATTGTGTCATTGAAATCCAAGCGACAACTTATTCCACTGCTTACAAGGTCAAGGCTCTGGAGCTCTTCCCATCCAATGCTGCTAGAGCCCCCTCCCTAAGTATCAAATAGGCGGCCTGGTTCTCTACTACCAGAATTTTACAGGTGGTAGAGCTCATAATCTGGATTCCCTCTGGGTTGGGCCCTGTGAATTATCCTTTAAAATGTGTCAATTATACCATAAAATTGCTATCTTCTGGGCGTCTTTTTGCCTGTGTCCATTCCAAATTTCTCTGCAAATATAAACTCCCTGTGTCTAATCTTGAGGGGGGAGATGTTGGAAATTTTGCCATTAATGCTATTTTGATATGGCCTTTCAAATAATGATAGCTTCAAAGATTTGAATGGTTTTGCTTTTGAGTTTGGGAATTCCTTGTTTTCTGTAAATGGGTCTGGTTCAATATCCACCCATTCTGGATTATCATACCTGTCTGTGAATGATCCTGGTATGACCTCATCCCAATGTGACCCCTCCCAGTATAAGGAATTCCATACCTTACACAAATACAAAAACAAACATAAGAATTCTGGAGAAACATCAAAACCTGAAAAGTGCATTGTTAAATGCAGATTTAAAAACTAGGTTGGTTAACGGAACTATTAATTTAATTGAATCAAAAACACATTTTAAATTGATAAATGAATGTGTTTTAAGCAAAAACAAGTACAAAAGCAAAAGCAAGTGTAAAAAACCTGAAAAATATATAAATTCCACTTAAAAACTGGAAATTAAGGCTTTGAACAACCATTATAACAACAGTAACAACTCAGCATTAAATTTTGGCTCCAAAAATCATAGTACAGCCAATCAATCACAAATTTAATGTGTAAACTGTCCAAACCAGACTTTCAGGGACCTAGAAGGCCAATAAAACCCAGAGAAATACCCAAACCACTGCAATACTTCACATCTAGCTCCAGATACCATCCCCAACCTAAGTAAGGTACAATACTGCAATGCAATATCCCAACCTGCCTCTTCTTGCATTGCAGGCTGCAGCTTGCTGCAGGCCTACAAAGCAATACTTCTACCTCACATTTGCAGGTTGTCCTGGTAAACTCTATGATCCATCCCCCAAATTATTTCAGTATTTAAGCTGAACATTTTCCCTTGAGACAAGGGCTCCAACAATTTCTTTTATTCCTATAAATCAATAAATCTGTATTTTGAATTCTAAACACTTGATTAGTAGATTCTAAAGGTTCCCCCAACACCATGAATTTCATCTTCCTTGTATGGACTTTTTGTGTGTTGATCATGTTGTAACTGTGATAATTTAGCAGAGTTACAAGAGGAAAAATTAAGAAGCTGGATAACAATCTTTATTGAGAGATAGTGATTATATAGTCATTGTGAATCAAGGATAACAGGAACATGATTGTTGATCAACAGTTGGATGGAAGAAGGGGGTGGCTTGATCCTGGTAATGAGTCAAGCGCCAAAACAAGGTATCCACCATAAAGGATCATCATCTGTTCATGTTGTTGGATTTGGTAATTTGAGTTGACTTCCTAGTCTGGCTTCAAGTGACCAGATAATAAAATTTCAGGTCACAAACCCGCTTGGTTGGAACCTTGCTGGCGGGTCAAGACTGTGGTTTTGAAAATCAGTTATGGGCAAGCAAATGTTAACTTCAAAACCCCTGAACCAAATCCTACTGACAAATCTGAAGACTCAATTTGGTATTGTTTTGGTCCGCGTTGTTGACATGCCCCTTAAGTTTAAACAGCTCAATTCCCACCTATCATCCACCCCAAGGCCCCCTGGTTGGTCTTGGGGTACACCAGTGTCTATATTTCCTCAACCACTTCACTTCCTTTTTGGGAAGATTCCGCCTATAAGGTCACCTACTACAAATGTTAATGATAGGGATTCCAGTAGGTTCCACTCTGATCAAACTCAACTTGGGAGCTCTACTTCATTCAATTGGAAAAAGACTTCCCAATGAGTGGATCCCCAACACTCAGCCACTCTGTCTTTCTAATGAGTGATCACCGTCCCTTGTCTACTATTTAAGTAGAATCAAATCTCCTAATAAAGACAAGTTTATCCACATTTGTGTTGGCTTTAATAATCTTCTTGCTTATTCCTGTCTTTTCTGCCAAAAGGACTTTCACATCTTGTTTTCCAAGAAATTTAGGTATGTGCCCTTAATTTTGCCCTGAAGGCTAACCCAAGGCTAGCTTTGAACCTCAAATATTTTGTTATAAAGATTTCCCGCTGTGTCCTCCTGGATGCCGTCCCCAGGAGACAAACATGACAGTAGGAGCATTCTCCAGATTTGATACTGGTTCCCGGGTATCTCTTCATTGGAGTACCCTTTTCATTTGATCAGGAAATGAGGTTTTGGCAGTGGAGTTTGTGCCCTAAGATGTTTAAAACTTGTGTTCTGTGAAGCTTTTACTTTGATGAGTGGGGGATCTGTTTTTATCATCTGATGCAGAAGAGAATGTCCTTTCTTTTTCAATAAAAGGGAGTGGTGGAATACATCATGATTCTTTTATCTGAGGGCAGTTCTAATTGGTACACTACGGCACCAATACACTGTAAGACCTTGTAAAATCTGTTTGTTGGGGACTCAAGCTAGCGCACATGGCAGTGGTCTTGATGTTCTTTGCGCTGAAGTACACAAGGTCTCCTACTTTGATTGGGGGTCCAGGGCTTTGTTTCTTGTCAGAAAAGTCCTTGTATACTTGTACTGCTCTTCTCAGGTTCTGGGCACATTCTTCTTGGCATGAGTGGATGTTTCTAACCCAATAACATTCTTCTTGGAGTCAACTTCCTCTGTGGGAGGGGCATTCCATGTGGGGTTATATCCATAATTGGCTTTGAAGGGGGACATACCTGTTGTGTTCTGAGGCGCGGCACAGACACACAACAAGGAATCATAACCTTAGGATTGGATTTGTACCAAGTCTCAATTAGATAGCAGGGAAGTCTATGTAATTACCTTGTGGTCCTGAATGAATAATCTCTACCATTTGTGGCTAGAGAGAGGCGCCAAAGTACTTGGAATCACAAAGACAAAAAAGTGATTAGAACTCATTTTTTATTAGTGAAAGTGAAATGGAATATATACTGTGTAGCTTTACCATAAAACAGTACATGAATTTTAGGATCACTTGCCACCAGTATTAGTGGGGCAAGAGAGCTGCAAAGAATCAGGAAACCAAACAACTTTATTTCCCAGTTTGGATAAAGACTCATTTTGAGGGGCAAAAGTGAAAGCAAGATATTTGTTGTTAAATAAACCATCAAAGGCAATATCAAACCAGCGTGAATAGCAACATTCACAACATTGTCCCCTTCTAGATTGGTCTTAGGGGGTAGCATTTGCAAAGAAACTTGGCATACATTTGGGCAAACAGACAACCACTAGAGAGGAGTTTCACAGCGTACTCTGACCCTTGTTTGAAGATTACTTCCAAAGGCCTAACCCACAATGTTTCTAACTTGTGAGTTTCTCCTCCTACTCTATGCTGATAGCAGAGAACATGATCCCCAATGTTGAACTCAGGCAAGAGAGAGCACCCAGCATTGTCAGGAGATAGCTCAAGCATCTTGGTCTTATACACATAAGTATACACAGTAGCCTGTATATCAATTATGCGGTTGACTATGTCTTTGATGTGGGATTCAGGGTCCATGATCTTATCAGGGGAGAGTAGGGGGGCCCCTAGGAGCAATAGGGTAGTGACCTTGCACCCATACAGCATTGCAAAGGGGGAATGCCCAGTGACACAGTGTTTGCTGATGCAATAGGATAAGAGAGCAGCGGGTAAGTATAGATCCCAGTTTGCAGCATCAAGTATGTGAGTTTCCTCATAATAGAAACCAAGGTCAAATTAGCATGCTCTACAGCTCCATTGGTGGAGGAATTATAGGGAGCAGAGAAGGATTGATTGGATCCCAAGGCCTCAACAATAGAAGTCATCAGCTTAGCATTAAAGTTAGTTAAATTGTCTGAAAACAGCACTTGAGGGCAGCCATGGCAATGGAATACATCTTGCAGAAGGAAAGCCGCAGTTTTCTTAGCAGTGATATCCTTAGTAGGGCGAGCTTCCACCCATTTGCTGAAATGATCAACAGCAATCAGGATGAAGCGGCAATCTAAGCAAGAGCAAGGTAGAGGTCCTACAGCATCAATTCTGCCTATGTGGAAGGAATGCTGCAGAGGGACTAATTTGAACTTGTGAGAGGCAGCTTGAGGGAGTTGGAGCTGGCAGTCATGACAACTAGTAATGACGTCTGGAATCAACAGCTGGAGGTTCTCCTAAAAATAGTTTTTATTGAGCCAGTCATGGGTCTTGGCAATGCCTCCATGTCCAGTCCTTATGGGCTTGGAGCACCAGTCAAAGGCAAAGACTAGGCCATACATAAGGCAAGTTTTGATCACACACCTTTTTAAATAGCTGGTTATTGCAAATGAGAGTGCTCTCATATAGCTTATACAGGGAAGTTCAAATTTCTTCCATCTTGGTCTCCCAAGAATAAGGATATCTAATTAGTTCATATAGTTAATTAGCTTCAGCAGGGTGTAAAGAAAGAATAGGAATTCTGGAAAATCCATCAGCAATTGGTGTTGAATTCTGGGGCAATGAAACACTGTGAAATCATACTCCTGCAGGAAAAGGACTCATCTAGCTAATTGTACTTCTGGCTCTTTGAGCTGCTGCAGCCACTTGAGTGAGGTGTGGTCAATAACCACAGTGAAATTGTCAGGAACATTGATTCATCTATTCCTGACAACAACAACAAGGAATCACAATCTTCACTGGGGTGTTTTATCTCTCCTCCTGAAATGGGTTTTTCCTTAGCTCCTGGAAATGAATTATTAGTAAGTAGTATGCTGAAACCATTACCCAAATATGTGGAAAATTCATTTCCAGATCTTTGTCTCTGTGACACAGCAGGAATCAAACCTGGGTCTACTCTCCAGTTGGTTAAATCCCTATTTGAAGTTAAAAGTTTGAATACAAACTTACCTGTACACTTAACTGAGATTGGGCTCTGCAGCCAATCAGAGTTTATGCTTGGTGCTTCCTGCTTCAAACCTGCTTTTACTTTATGGTTGAATAACACAGGCAAACCACCAAGCTCTGTACTTGGCGTTGAAACTTATAACGCCAGGTTATCTACTTCTGGTGGTTGTATTAACCACCAGGAGTCTCCCCCAGCTTGTGTCTCCAACAGCTGGGGTAAATAATACCTAGCTGTTTGGGGGCAAGCAGGGGATAGTTTATATTTTTAAGAAATATTACTTAAATGTGATTTTTTAAAAGAGATTTTCTCTGCCAAGTCTTTCCCCTCAATTTCCCCACATTGTTCCCCAGTCTCCTTTTAAACACTACAATTAAGAATCTTGAAGAGCCTATATATGGCTCCATTTTTTAAAGTTGATAGTTGTTTAGTTAATAAAGTCGATTTCCTCTACACCAGTTGATTCATTCTTGCTTGCTCTCTTAGTCTTGAAATCTAACACCATGATACTACCCAAGTCTTCCCAATAGGGACCATTTGGGTATAAATGGTTGGTTTTGTTGCTCCTTGTCCAGTCCTTTACTGCAAGTTATCCCTTGGAACCAGAGCCAATTCTGGTTCATCTTCTCCTCATTACCTTGACAAGTCATGGCGCCAAGTGATACCAGGAGTATGGTACACCGCCACCCCACTGTCACAGAATCCCCCCATTACAGAGAAACCGCAGGTCATGGGGGCCAGTCAGCCTGCTCCTTCCTTATTCCATCCCTTGGCTTTGGCTTTCCTTCTCAGTTATCTTGGAGCTTACTTCCTTTTGGGAAGATCCAATCCTCTTCTGGGTTGATATTGCCTTCTTGGAGAATCATTCCATATGGGAATGGTCTCTGTCTCCATTAGTTCTCTAGTCATAGGAAGAATCCATCCACAGCCATACACCTTTTGGGTGGTATGTTTCTGAGTGGATGGGTTTCTGGCAGAAATGGGCGCCATATATGTAATGACATAATTGTTTGACCGCATGCAATACAGTGAGGCATTCTTTCTCTGTGATGCTATAGTTCTTCTCATGATTGTTGAAGACATAAGAAGTATACACTACAGGGCAATCCACTCCTTCATCATTAGTTGAGCCAGGATGTCCCCAATAGCTAGGTTTCTAGCATCTGTGTAGAGAATGAATTCCTTATTGTAATCTGGATATGCCAAGATGGGAGCCTCTTTGAGTTTTTGTTTAAGAGTCTCAAAGGCCTGTTGTTGAATATCAGTCTATTATAAGGGAACATTGCATAACAGTTAAACCAGAGGTTCACTAGTGTCAGAAAAATCAGGGATAAACTATCTGTAATACCCCATCATACCCAGAAAGACTTGAACTTTGCGCAGGTTGGTGGATGCAAGCATTTTGTCAATAGCTTCAAACTTCTTGGTAATAGGGCAAATTCCCGTCTGAGTCACCCCATGGCCCAAGAATTCAAGGTGTTTTTTGAAGAAGGCACACTAGGATGGTTTTTAGCTTAAGGCCATCCTTGCAAATATTTATGAACACTTCTTTAAGGTGGGCCAGGTGATCTGTAAAGGTAGCACTGAAGACCTTTATATCATCCAAGTAAACCATGACACATGAGAGCTTCAGATCACAAAGAATGGATTCCATGACTTGCTGAAAGGTAGCAGGGGCATTGTATAGCCCCTGAGACATACATGTAGGCTCAAACAGCCCTTCAGGGGTGATAAATGCAGCTTTTTGCTAATCTTCTGGAGAGAGGTCAACTTGCCAGTAGCCAGAGGCCAAATCCATAGCTGAGAAGAACTTGGAGCCTCCAAGGCGGCAGAGTGCATTGTCAATACACGGCAAGGGGTAATAATCCTTCTTGGTTAAGGATTTTGGCCTTCAATAGTCCATTATAATATGGTGACCTCCATTTTTCTTCTTCAAGATGAGCACAGGGGAGGCCCATGGACTTTGGGAAGGAGCAAGTAGCCCAGCATCTAATAGTTGCTTGAGTTCCTTAGACACCTGAGCATCTTCTAATTGACTACAGCAATAAGGTTTATCTTGAAAGGGGGGCATCACCAGTATTAATTTGATGAATGAATCCTTTAGCTAGACCATAGTCAGTGCTATCCTTAGCAAAAATATCTAAGAACCTGATCTAGCAAGTCAAGCAACTCTTTCTGTTGAACAGGAGATAGTTGCAGGAAGTCCTGAGCGGTGAACAGGGATAAGACCTGTGGCTTGTCTTCAGGTATGTTGAAATACTTAAAGGTGCCAAAGGGGTGTAGGGATAGCACATCAGGAGCATTCAGCATCTTGCCATAGCCAACAACCTGGACTCTAGAAAAATTTATAGGGAGAGCGGTAAGTTGGCTACCAACAGCTGAACAGGATCTTATTGAGAGACATCCAAGATCCTTGGGCAGAGGTAAGGTTTATTGCAATCTATTGAGGGGGGAGAGTACAGTTTTAGGAATTGCTTTCAGGAAAATTGTATGATATCTGAGAGTCCAGGATGGCTTGAGAGCCAGGGGGAATGATCACAGCAGAAGTGGCAAGGAGAGGATTCCCTTCAGACGCAGGACAGGCCATAGTAGACACTTCATATTAGATATGTGATCCAGTACTTAAGTGTAAAAACACCAGTTGAGCACTCCAAGGCACACGTCTTGAGGCGCTTCCCAGAAACCTTGACAGGCTCCTCAAAGATTAGAGGGACTTTGTACCCTAAGATGGTGTGATGCTCACAGAAGATGGGTGTAGAGGATAAAAGAAACTTGTGTAAACTTCTTCCAGAGAAGCTAAGGGGAACTACTAGTACTGGCTGCAGTGGCAGGGGACAGTACAGTGCACTTTGATCAGGCCTAAGGTACTAACTCTAGATTGTTAGCACAGCAGGGAGATTTTCCTGTTACCTGTAGTAGCAAAGGCAACAAGAAAGAAGAGTCTGATAGAGTCTGGTTAAAAGCTTGAGTCTTATTAGAAAAGTAAGATCAAGCTTGAAGTACAACGTAGTATGGGTGAAAGATGTGTTTATTATAAGAGGAGATTCATTATATACTTGTATTATTCCTGCACATTAACAAATGTGCAGGAATGGGGAAGAGTACTGAGAAGATTCTGAACTGCTTTTCATCCAGTAGTAGTCAGGATCATCCCAGTTAACTGACAGAACTATACCCCCATGTTTCACCTCATGGGTGAATGAGGGTAAGATGCACAGTCCTCACACATCCCCCTCTTGACAAAACTACATAAGGGAGGAAGAAGCTGGTGACTGGTGCATGTCTTCCTATTGTGCCAGGTACCACAAGGCAACTCAGGGCATCAGCAATAATACCCTTGAGCTCAAGGTAATTCTGTAAGAGCTGCTGCAGGAGAACACCTACCTCAGGAGGGAGAACCAAAAGAATAAAGAGCTGGTGGATCAAGTCAATAGAATCTTGTCAGTTGTGCAAGGTTGGCAAGGGCTAGGTACCAGAAGGGGCCATATTACCAACAGAGTCATAAATGGGGGCACCCAAGAGGAATTGCCTGACCTGATGGATAGGGTGATCATGGAGCCAACAGATGAGACTGGCACCAATCAGGAAGATGGAACATAAGACCATGAGCAGTCTCCAACTGGCACTTTGACGGACAATCATACACTTGTTTTCTTGACACCTGGTGTGAAGCAACAGGGGGAGACAAGAAGGGCACTTAGTCCCGTTACTACCAGTGACTGGGAGGTGGTTATCAACCAGGCAGGAAAACAAAGCAACCAATCAGAGGAAAAACACAACCAGCCAGAACAACAACCCAGCCAACCAGAAAAAAACAACAGCCACCAACCAGGAGAAAAAAACCAAGCCCAAAAAGACAGCCAAACCAGGGAATCAAACCCGCACCACAGGGAGCAAGCAAGTGTGAAGCTGCTATGCAATGGCTCCCTTGCAGGGAGCAAGTTGTTGCGTAGCAAGGGTTTGCTACACAACAACAATTTGTTGTGCAGCGTACCTACACAACAAAACAATCCACTTGCTGGGAGCAGATCAATTCAATGTGTACTATTGCAGCGTAAAAATTTGCTCCTAAGTAGTGGATTGTTATAAAGCAATGTTATACATTGTAACAATTGTACTGCTGGTACAATTGAGGGCTGCATAAGTAGTCCTTTGGTGTGTATTGTACCAGTGGTACCAAAAGGTAAGCTTAATAAATAATTAATTTAACTAATTAATTATTTCTCCTTCTAGGTACTTAAAGAGACAGTATCTGGGCCAACCCAAGTGAGGAGAATATTGTGATCCACCCAGATAACCCAAAAAGCCTCAGTAATATTTCCCAACATAATAAAAGAGACAGGAGCTCTGAAAATGCACCAATTGCACATAACAACCCTGGTAATGACAGCCTTGAGAATCTGGAGGTTGTATCCTCTGGTGAGGAAACAGACGCTGAAAAAAATGTATGTAAGTTGCCTACACCTAGAGCCCCAACTCTGGTTCCCTACCAGGAGAAGGAAGAGATTCCCAACCAGGTGATGAATGTCAATCTGGAAAATGCTCCTGACCAGGTCAAGCTTGCAAGAATGAGAGCCAGCTCCTTGGACCTCAAGGATAAATTTTAGTTGACTTTGAAAATCCTTCCTCCCTTTCAGATAAGTATCCAGCTTATCTTCTTCTAATGTTTCTTAGCCCTCCAACCCAGTCACTCATATAGAGGCATTGAGTCCACTGGCTCTGGAACACATCAGCTAGTAGAATATTCATCTGGTTCTAGATGACAAGCCTATGGAAGAGATATATGCCAAAGCCATAGCCATGGCTGTTAACCAGTACTACCATGTTACTGAAGAAGGTTTTTTGGGAGCTCTGAAAGGGGAGTTGCTTGTCTGCCACCTTACACAATACCATCCCAGGGAGGCCAGTACCATCATGAAAGTATTTGAGACCATAGACAGCGCCATGGAAAAGGCACCTGTGAGGTCTATCTTAGACAAGCTATGGCTTGGAAGGGGACAATGTTGTAACTGTGCTGTTTTAGCAGAGTTACAAGGGGGAAAATATTTAGAAGATAGATAATAATCTTTATTGTGAGATAGTGATTATATAGTTCATGTGAATCAAGGGTAACAGTAACATGATTGGTGATCACACGGCTGAATGGAAGAAGTGGGTGGCTTGATCCTGATAATGAGTCAAGCGCCAAAATGCGGTATCCACAATAAAGGATCATCATCTGTTTGTGTTGTTGGATTTGGTAATTAAAGTTGACTTCTGTTGTAAATTGCGCAATTAATGCTATTTCAATATTCCCTTTGAATTGTGATAGTTGCAAAGATTTGGCTGGGTTCACGTTCAACTTTGGGAATTCCTTGCTTTCCGTAAATGGGTCTTTGCCAATATCCACCCATTCTGGAATACCATACCTTCCCTTGTCTGATCCTGGTATGATCTCATCCCAACGTGACCCCCTCAGCCACTCTGTCTATCTAATGAGTGATCACCATCCCTTGTCTACTATTTAAGTAGAATCATTTCTCCTAATAAAGACAAGTTTATCCACATTTGTGTTGGCTTTAATAATCTTCAAGCTTTTTCCTGACCTTTTTGCAAAAAGGACTTTCACATCTTGTATTCCAGGAAATTAAGGTATGTGACCTTATTTTTGCCCTGAAGGATAACCCAAGGCTAGCTTCAAACCTCAAATCTTTTGCTATAAAGATTTCCTGTTGTCTCCTCCTGGATGTTATCACAGGAGCTGAACACAACAAAATAGTGCTTACTACAGGTGCTGAAAGCCCCTTAGTTACCCCATTCCCATGTGCATTCTCTGGTCCTTCTCCCTTTGTTTCTGAAGTACCCAAGCAACCTAAAGTTTCTAGTCCCCCTTTAAAAGAAGACATCACTGATGCCCCCTCAAATCCTATGGTATTGGTTCTGTCTCCCAGCCCATGTGGGCCATCTTCCCGCTTTCTCTCTCAATTACAAGCAAGCTTGTGCTGCCGCCCGCTCCCTTCTTCACACAGTAGCCATACACTCTATCCCTGTCCTCTGTCCTGGGTACATTTCTGAAGACCTGTACTCCTTCCTTTTAGACTTTGGTCCCCCCTGTGTTGATGGAATCCATGAATACTATTGGCGTGTTAGTTAACCAGTTCATCCAGCCTGCCCTAGTTCACCACCAACTTGCCTTAGGATTCCAGAATCAGCTATCAGATGCTGTAGCCACCGCCATATCAAATAACTATGGCCAAAATATGGCCTACCAAGAATGGTCACACAGTCTCTTTGCTTGTATTTCTGACAACCAGCGTGACTCATTGGCATCAGAAGAACCTAACTGCCTCCCTGAACTCCCCTTTGTTCCTTGCTCCCTGGATACATAAAGAAATAACTATGCAAATTAGATGAACATCAGGCAGCGTGGCGTGAGCAAATCAAGGCCTTTCAGCTAAACCATTGCCAGGATTTTGAGACTCTGGTTAATGAGCTTAATCAGTTCAGAGAGCATGTCAACTCTCAACTCAAATTGATAGGAGCTTATGTCAACACTTGGGCTGCCATCTACAGCATCAGTACGGTATGGATAAGGCTGCACTAGGCTGCACTCTATACCAGGTGCAAAATTATGTGGATGACAGGGTAGCGTCTATTGAGGTGACTCCTCCCGCTCCTCCTGTTGAGACCCCATCTGGTTTTGAAACCAAGGTATGGGAGGAAATTGCTGAACTCAAGGCTACCACTTGACGCCAAGCTTCTGTACAGAACCCCCCTCCAGTCAATCCAATGCCTGCCCCTCATATTGCCTCCCTCACTGATCAGGTGGCTACCTTATAAGGCAAAATTGAGTACTTAAGACAGTGTCTCTCCAACTCTGAGGATTTGTCATCTGAATCTGAAGATGAAGGTGAAGTTGTTAATACTCCCGCTCATGACAATCATGGTTGTTGCCCTGGTCTGAAAGGTCAACCCTGGGTCAACTGTGCATGTCCACTAGATCAACTTGCCAAAGTGACAAATGATGTAGCTGATAGGCAGGACACGTTGGAAAGAGAGGTCCAAAGCCTCACCTGCTTTACCAAGACCATAAATGGACAAGTTGCCTCATTGGCCACTCAGGCCACTTCTCTGACTACTTGTGTCAATGGGATGCTGGCACCTTGGCAGTAAGACAAATCAAAATTGACAAGTTTGGGACTGCTGCCGCCACTGCCAGAGATATTAGTGGACAGAAAATCTCTACCTTGGACACTCTAGAGGAAATCTTTTGACTCCTCTGGGCTAGACAACCTACTGCTGAGTCCAAGTTTTGAAGCAACCCTCATATTAACGTTCTCAACCCTGGTGAAAACAGTCAGTCCTTTTCCTCGTCCATTGATCTGAACTACAAACCAACCTTCAAACAGATATAAGATCCAAAAAACCTCTACCATTGCTGCCTTTCTAACAATTTACAAAGCTGCAATTCAAAGGGCTACACCAAGCTCAAGAAAGAACACATCCTCATCTGTCTCCATCCCACATGCCAAGAAGTTGTGGTCCCCAAGCTTCCCTTCATTGTCACTTGGGAGGACATGAAGCGCTTCCTTATTGAGGAGTTTGGGGGAGATATCAGCTTGGAGGTCAAGAAAGACGCATTTATGCACATTGCCTTTAAGCCCAAGAAAACCCTGGCCAAGTTTGCGGATTGTTTCTATATTTAAGGCCAACAGTTAATCACCAGTTGACAGTTAACTCCCCAGAAAGCCTACACGGCTTGTTCAAATGCTTTTAAAGTAACCAGCTTCTATGCCTACACTTTAAGGCACAAAAGGTTTACTCACTTCCATGAAGAGTATTAAGGCGCTCTTGCAAGACATGCATTTGACCCATGGGGGTACAGTGGTACATGAAAATAAAGCCAGTAATACTTGGACTACCTCTTATATGCTGCACATTATGATGCTGGGTGCAGGTGGACAGACTAAGAGGCAAGGTTGTCATAACTGTGGTCAAATAGAGCACCAATCACGCACTTGCACTAATCCTCAAGTGGAAGGTTGTGACCCCAAGGAACAGGTGGGAAAAGAGAGGTCAGCTTAGAAACAGAGATGCTCTCTGCTGACCAATCTCCCCCGTCTCCCCCTGATCCTCTGTCTGATGAGGAAGCTCCGTCTTCCTCTGGCCCAACTATCCTTCATCTGTTTCACAATCTCTCCAGTGATTCAGAGCCTGAAGATTCTGATAGTTATGGCTACTTTGTCTCGGCTGTTCCAAAACTATCTCTGTCCCATACAAGCTTTGCTCTGGGAAGACTACCACCACTTTCCAAGTACCTATAAGTGAAGCTAAGTCTATGGTGGCTCATCCTTACCTAGCTCAAGCCCATTGACCTCCCGTCTTGGTTGACTCCTCCAAGGAAGCTGCCAAACTAGCTGACGCTCTCTTTTAAAATGTGACTGTATTTCTCCTGCTACAGACTGTATATAAGGAGATTCCTGCACTACAGTGCATGCTAGCTAAATAAAAAGGAGCTAGAAGCTGTACAAGATGTGTTAGCAGTCTTGACCCATTTGGGAAAGATACAACCCGCGTGGAAGTATCAATCCAAAAGGTTAAAATCAAAGCCATCTTGGACACGGGTTCCCCAGTCAATGTGGTATCTTCCAAACTAATGAAGAAACTTAAGTTGGCCCCTGACCTCAACTACACGCAGCCTTATGGCACAGCTAGTATGGCATAGACACAGACCATTGGTGCCTATTCTGCTCTAACCATGAAGTTTGGGAAACTCCTTATTGCTTCCCCTGCTGTAGTCCTTGAGAACAAAAGCTATGACCTCTTGGTTGGTACTCAATTCCTCCAAGAGTATAATGTGATTATAAACTTACGAGATGAATACCTTTTGCCCTTGGGATATGAGGTTCCTTTGATTTTTGAAGAGCCTCTGCGCCTTCCAGGGAAACGTATTAAAACCTGTGTGCTTGAGTACCCTACAGGTATCTTCTCTCTCAAGTATAGGACCCACTCCTCCAACATGTGTACTCCTTCTCCTTCCTGCCCTGCCCTGCAGAAGAAGGGGTACCTCTGCTAGCCCCAGCAGCTATCACCATCCCCCTGGGCTCTCAGGTGGTGATTGATTCCCAGATTTCTTATGAGCTACCTGAAAAGACATTCTTGGAACTTTACTCACCTGAATCCTTAATTTGTACAGCCCTGCCTGTGTCCTGGGATTTTTAGATCAAACCCACAAAGAACCCGTACAATTACTGCTTGCCAACTTGACAGCCCTACCCATGCAGGTGACCCGAGGCCAGGTTGTGGGACATGGTTGTATACTGGGAGAAGAACAGGTGGCCTCCCTATACCCCTTTGGAACGTTCAGTGATTTTAATCTACCTGAGGACAATCCTCAAGTTCTCTTGTTGTTCACCTCTGCTGATTTCCCCCAGCTGTCTCCTGTTCAGAAAAAAAAGACGTGTTGGACCTACTCAATCAGTTCAGCAACATTTTTGCCTCTGGTCCTAAGGACTATGGCCTAGCTAAAGGGGTGATCCATCAGATTGACATTGGGGATGTGCCCCCTTTTTATGCCAAACCATACCTCTGTAGTAGGGTGGAAGATGCTCAGGTGTCTAAAGAGCTCAAACAACTTCTGGACGCCAGGTTACTAGCTCCTTTCCAAAGTCCATGGGCTTCCCTGTTACTGATTCTCAGGAAGAAAGATGGCGGACATTGCATTGTAATGGACTATTGCCACCTGAACTCTCTCACAAAGAAAGACTTATACCCCTTGCCCAGAATTGACAATGCACTTAGACAGCTGGGTGGTTCCAAGTTTTTCTCAGCCATGGATCTAGCTTCTGGGTACTGGCAAGTTGACTTATCTCCTGAAGATCAAAAAAAGGCTGTGCTTATCACTTCAGAAGGCCTTTTTGAACCCACTCAAATGCTCCAGGGACTCTGTAATGCCCCTGCCACATTTCAACAGGTTATGGACTCCATCCTACGAGATCTAAAGCTCTCTTATGTCCTTGTGTACCTTGATGACATCACAGTATTCAGTGCTACCTTTACCAATCACTTGGAACACCTCAAGGCTGTCTTCATCAAGATTTGCAAAGCTGGATTTAAACTTAAACCCTCCAAGTGCTCCTTCTTCAAGGAACGTCTTGAGTTCTTAGGTCATGAGGTCACTCAAACTGGAATCTGCCCCAGAATAATAAGTTGAAGCAATTGACAAGATTCTACCTCCCACAAATCTTCAAGAGGTCCAAGTATTTCTTGTTATGATGGGTTACTACTGACAGTTCATACCTTACTTTGCTGAACTGAGTGAACCCCTTGTCCAACTGCTTTGCAACGTCCCCTTTGAGTGGACTGAAAGCCAGCAACAAGCATTTGAAGCGTTGAAAGCCAAGCTCAAGGAGGCTTCTTTCCTAGTCTATTGTAATTATGATAAAGAGTTCATCTTGTACACTGACGCTAGTGGAGTAGCTGTGGGTGCCACCCTTGCCCAACTTGACTATGAAGGCGTGGATTGACCTATAGTCTACTTTTCAAGGGTCCTCAATAAGCACAAGAAGAACTACAGCGTCACTGAGAAGAAATGTTTGGCAGTGCTTCATGCAGTGAAACAGTTTTGGAATTACATTTATGGGACCCACTTCACAGTAGTCATAGATCACTCCTCCCTCAAATGACTGCAGCAGTTAAAGGAGCCTGAAAGTTGACTAGCACATTGGGCTCTGCGTCTATAAGGGTACAATTTCACTGTGATACACTGTCCTGGGGTCCAACATCAGAACGCTGATGGCCTGTCCATAATGTCAATCCTAGCTATTCATCTCATTGACGCTGATTACCTATAAAAGTTAATAGGGCATCCTGACTCTTGGACCACTGACCCAGAAGACATCCGCTTGGCTCTACAGACCCTATCCAAGGACACTGTTATTTGCAATAGACTCTCTTCAAAAAGGTTAACAATTCCTACCTACCCTATGTTTTCCCTAGCATGAGGATAGCTATCATCCTCCAAGCTCACATTGACACTGGTCATGGAGCCATAGCTAATACTCATGACTGGTTGTGCAAGAACTTCTATTGGGAGAACATGCGTCTCCTGATCCCTGATGTCCTTGCCTCCTGTCACTCCTGTCAACTCCAACGCCCTTGCCTGTCCCAGCACCAGTTCAAACTCATCCCCCCAAAGCATGCCTTCCACATGATGAGTATTGATGCTGTTGGGGCTTTCCCTTGGTCTAGGTCTGGATGTCAATTCATCTTGGTTGCTGTAGACCACTTTAGCAAGTGTGTTGAAGCCAGAGCAACAAAAAATATAACTGCTAAGACCACAGCTACTTTCTTGCAGCATGACATTTTCTATCAACATGGCTGCCCTCAAGTCCTGCTCTCTGACAATGGTACTAACTTTAATGCTCGTCTCATCACTTCTATTGTTGAAGCTATGGGAACTCACCAATTGTTCTCTGCGCCTTATAACCCCTCCACCAATGGAACTGTCAAACAAGCAAACTCCTCTCTGGTGTCTATAATGAGAAATCTCACGCTCTCTGACACTGCCAATTGGGATATGTTCCTCCCTTTTGCCCTCTTTGCTTACCAACTCAGTATGCACTGCGTGACAGGCCAGTCACCTTTTGCCATGCTGTATGGACGTGAGGCAGCTACCCCCTCAATCTTGGGACCCCCTTTTATCAAATTCGATATGTCTGCAAATCCTGAAGCCCATGTTAGAGACTTAACCAATTGTATCATTGACATCCAGGCAACTGTTTACTCTACTGCTTACAAGGTTAAGGCCCTGGAGCTCTCCCTGTCTAATGCTGCTAGAGCCCCCCTCTCTGAGTATCAAATAGATGATCTAGTTCTCTACTATCAGAATTGTACAGGTGGTAAAGCCCACAAGCTGGATTCCCTCTGGGTTGAGCCCTGTGAGGTCACCTTTAAGAAGGGTGTTGAGAATACAGTAAAACTACTGTCTTCTGGCTGTCCTTTTGCCTGTGTTCATTCCAAGTTTCTCTGCAAATAACACCTCCCTGTGTCCAATCTTGAGGGGGGAGATGTCGTAAATTGCGCAATTAATGCTATTTCAATATAGCCTTCAAATTGTGATAGTTGCAAAGATTTGGCTGGGTTTGTGTTTGACTTCAGAAATTCCTTGCCTTCCTCAAATGGGTCTGGTTCAATATCCACCCATTCCAGATTATCATACCTATCTGTGGTTGATCCTGGTATGACCTCATCTCAATGTGACCCCCTCAGCCACTCTGTTCTCCTATTAAGTGATTACCGTCCCTTGCCTACTATTTAAATTAGAATCATCATTCCTAATAAAACCAATTTTATCCACATTTGCATTGGCGTTTATAATCTTCAAGATTTTCCTGTCCTTTCTGCCAAAAGGACTTTTACATCTTGTTTTCCAGGAAATTAAGGTATATGTCCTTAATTTTGCCCTGGAGGCTAACCCAAGGCTAGCTTTGAACCTCAAATCTTTTGTTATAAAGATTTCCTGCTGTGTCCTCCAGGATGTTGTCCCCTGGAGCCAAACACAACAACTTCCTAGTCTGGCTTTGAGTGATTGGATAATTGAATTGCGGGTCACAAACCTGCTTGGTTGGGACCTTGCTGGCGGGTCAAGCCTGCGGTTTTGACAACAAGGTACTGAGGACAACTTCTGTTTTTCCCAAAACTTGATTCTTGATGGGTACACCAACCCAGAAGTCTCCACGGATAACTTCCTTCTTCACCTTCATAACAGGGGACTTTATCTTATCCTATGCCATGCTTCCTGGTCCAAGATTGAGGCAGAGACAGGGCATCCTGCCAATGTGGCACTTGCTTGCCAGATCCTAATAACTAAGACTGGGAACAGAAAGATAGCCAAACTCCTGCTATACTGGCAACTAGCAATAGTTGCACTTTTTGGAACCTCCTTGCCAGGCGCTAGGCTCATAGAAGTGCAGTGGCCACAATTCTTTTTAGACATCTGTACATTAGTGGCCCTGCTTCAGAGGGATCTCAATGTGATAGGAGTAGCTGCTATCTACCTAGGCCAGCTACATAAGCAGTTTGCGCGTGCAGATCTTCTACACGCCAGAGCCAAAGTTCTTTCCCACAAGAAATAAACTGTGTTTTCTATTTCTTTCTTTTTATATATTTTTTATTTTTTACTTATTTTTTTGTCTTTTTTATTTTTTTCTTATTCTTTTGTCTTTTTATCTTTTTCTTAGTATAATAAAAGGAAAACCTCACCATGACTATACAGTCTTAGTTATCCCTATGAATGGGTAAAGCTAATCCTGCCTCAGTAGGCTGTTCATCCATAGGGGCCCTAATAAGGTACTTGACATATACCCTATTGAGGATGTTCCCATGCACAAGGTCCTTAAGAGTGTATATTCCATACCAGTCTTTTCTAGGACCTCATGAGGTTTAGTCCTCAAGCTTTGTAGCTTGTTAGGCTTCCTATCCAGGTGTTCCCTGTGCATGAGGACTTGGTCACCCACTTCAAACTGTGGTAGAGGGAGCAAAGCATCCTGGTCCCTAAGGAAGGACTGTACACAAGAGTTAACAAGGTTCTTAAAGGCTTTGTCCTATAGAGCAGCAATGCGTCTTGTGAGCTCAAGGACGTCCTTTGAATAGTTCACCTTGTTGGCCTTGGTTAGGATAGGGACTAGGTAACCCAGGAGCGCAGCTTGTCTGCCATACAAAAGCTTTAAAGGACTCTCTTTAGTTACTGTGTGTGAGGTGACCCTATAAGCCATGACAGCACAAGTAAGGTGGTCATCCCAGGAAGAAGGCTTATCTGCTGCCAGCTTCTTGAGGATGCCTACCAGGGTATCATCAGCCCGTTTGACCATACCATTGGTTTCTGGGCAGTAGGGGGCAGAAGAAGCACCTTCTATCCCCATAAGTTCATTCAATCTTGGGAGGATAGAATGTACAAAGTTTGTGCCATTTTCTGTTAGCAAGACACTTGGGCAACCATGACAAGCTATGATATCTTTCAGGACAAACCTAGAAGTCCTCTGTGAGGTTGGACCTGGGATGGCGGCACACTCAATCCACTTGGTTAAGTGGTCAATGGCTACCAGGATATACTGATTTTTCCTGGAGGTAGGGCTAGGTCCCATGGGCCCTACCACATCTATGCTCACAGTATTAAAAGCATAGTTAGGTAGGATCAACTGTTAAGAGTGAGGCGGGGGCTTCCTATGGAACTGTGTGCACCTTGTGCAAGAGTTGACGTAATTGTCCATATCAGAAGCCAGGTTCTACCAGTACACATAGTCTTTCATGGTATCATACAGATGTCTGGTACCAGCGTGACCCGTGCTCTTGTGAAATTCATCCAGCTTCTCCAGTCTCTGAGGGTCTGACATATGGTAGGTAGATCTCTCCACAATGTTTATAGAGTCTGCCTTTCTCTACCTTAGTCTTTCATGAGAGTTTCTCAAAAACAGCCTTTAGTCCTGGAGCCAGGGCAATCCACTTTTCTGGTTTACCTATGATCTCATATACTGAGTCTAACTCAACCTGGAGAGCTGCTACTAGGGGGAGGCGTGACAGGACATCAGTGTTCCCATGCTTATTGCCTGGTCTATGCACTACCTTGAAGTCATAGTTTTGCAGCTTAGCTTCCCACCTGGCCAAGCGCCCTTCAGGATCCTTCATGTTATTGAGCCAGGTGAGAGAGCTATTATTGGTCACCACAGTGAAGCTGGTACCATGTAAGTATGGCCTACATTCTTTAATTGCATAAAGGAAAGCCAGACATTCCCTCTCTGTGGTGGAGTAGTTCCTCTTGTGCTTGTTGAGGGTGCGGGAATGGTAGAAGATAGGATGCTCCTCCCCAAAATATTTGTCTGGGACAACACTGCACCAACAGCCACCATAGAGGCATCTGTATGTAGGACAAAAGGTTGCTCAAAGTCTGAATATGCCAGCAGTGGTTTGCTGGTTAGGACTTCCTTCAGCACTGAAACGCCTTGTCACACTCATCAGACCAGATAAATTCTGTGTCATCCTTTAGTAAATGGAACAGGGGTTGCTCTATGTCAGCAAAGTTGGGTATAAACCTGTGATAATAGCCAGCTATCCCAAGAATCACTTGTACCCCACGCACGCCAGTGGGGGTAGTAGCTTGGAAATGGCCTCAACCTTTGCTGGTACCAGAGCTATTTCTTCAGCTGAGATTATATGCCCAAGGAACTCAAGGCGCTCCTTGAAGAATGGACATTTGGATGCCTTGAGTTTGAGGCCTTTATTGCGTAGCCTGGTGAGCACTGGCTTCAAATGCTTGAGGTGGTCGGTGAATGTCCTTGAGAAAACATTGATATCATCCAGGTAGATGAGGATGCAGATCAACTTGAGGTCTGCAAAAGTACTATCCATTATCCTCTGGAAGGTTGCAGGCGCGCTCACTAGTCCTTGAGGCATCCTTGTAGGCTGAAAGAGACCTTCAACAATTTTGATGGCACATTTCTGTTGGTCCTCTTCAGACATGGGTACTTGCCAGTATCCTGACAGCAGGTCCATAGCAGAAAAGTACTTGGCCTCACCTAGCGTGTCTAGGGTTTCATCAATACTAGGCAGGGGGTGTGGTAATCCACATTGGTGCTGTTTTGCAGGCGAGGGTTGATTTGGCTACAAATAAAGACAATATGCTGAAGAGTGACAATGTGTGGTTAGTTGGTGACGCTGTAAACTAGTAGGTAGCATAGGGCTGCTAGGGGTAAGTAGGGTGAGCTTAGTAGGTAACATGGTCTACTAGGGTAAATGAGGCCTGCCTGGTAGGTAACATAGGACTACCAGGGGCAGATGTTGCCTCCACCCAGCAGAGGAAATTGGCTGCTTGGGGCTATAATGCTTCACCCCGCAGGAAACTGTGGCTGCAGAAGGGTGAAGACTGAAATAGCAAGCAGGGAAATTTTTCTGTCTGGGGGGAGTAGGTTTTGGACCCCTGGCAGGTAATGTGGGCTGCCAGGGAGGGGAAGAGCTTTGAGAGCTTGACTTACCCTAATATGCTTACAGGAGGTCTGTGAGCAAGCATCCTATCTAACAGACTGGTAGGGTGTCCTCGTTTATGTCCTTATGGGAGCTTTGGGGAAACCCAAGGTGAGCATTGGAGGGTATAGACTTGCTCAGAGGTGTCACCAAGGCGGCTTGCTTGGGGAAGCAAGCTGCAGAACTTGGTGTGATCAGACCTCTGGGAAGTGGAGCTGATTACTCTGCAACTGAAAGTCCAGACTTAATCACCTGGGTGAGTAAAGACAGCGCATAGACATTGATCTATGGTTGAATGGCCTAAGTGGATTGCCACTTGCAAGAGCCCAGTCAAACGCCAGTTCAATTTAGACTCATGCCTGGGTCTACAAGTTCTGGTAATGGGGACTGAGATAAAGAACTGAGGTGGTTCACAGAATTAACAGAGAAAACTAGCAGGAGGGACTGTTTGGTCACAGTGAAGGCTAATTGATGGACTGTTAATTCATATTGAATTATGGGAACCAATATGGTTCAGTATGTAGAAGGAACAAAGGAGGTTCCTAGTGAGGATTGGTGGAGGAATTGGTTGAGGATAAGTTGAAGGACAAGAAGATTATGATGCAGGACTAGCTGATCATAAAACAGGATGACCAAAGGACCAGAAGTTGGTGCTGAAGAACTGAAGAGCTGAGAGGATGAACTATCTGGACTGGATGCAAAGTCTGGAAGAGCTGGTTTTAGTAACTTTTGAGAAGAAATTCAGATAAAAAGAAGCAGTTAAAGAATAATTAAATACTGCCTGATTATGATTGAAAAAGGATTGAAAATCATATTATAAAAAAAGAAAGAGAAGGAAAAATAATATATAGTTTATTAGAACTATAGATTATTTTAGAAAGAAGAATTAAAAAGGAAAAGAGCTGGAAAGAAGCTGAAAATGGAACAGAGAAACTATGAGGGCAAAAGAGCAAATTTCACCAAGAACAACTAGGAAAGGCAAAAGAACAAGCAGCAAGCAGGTTTGAAGTTGCAAAATTTGATAGAAATACATAGAAACACGGGGAAACGTTGAAAAATCAAAGGGTCAAAATTTGCCTAAGTAAAACATATGTGGGTGCGCTTGAGATTTGCCAGGGAAACGTGACGGGAATTACGGCAAAACTGTTTGAAACGCAGAGCAGTTGTTTACCTGGAGAAAGACAGCATTGAGTTTGAACCAGGGTCAAGGACGGGCCATCTGGGGAAACCTTTTTGGCAAAACCGTTGAATTGAGGCGTATGATTGGCTGCAAGCATGAGTCTATTTGATCAGTGTTTTAAGGGCTTTAACTTAAGAGTTAAAGCCTAAAAAATGAGGAGCAAAAGCAGAAAATTCAGGGCTTTCATTGGCTGAAGTAAGTTTAAAGGTTTAATATATTATAGAAGAAGAAAAACAGGATAGTTTAAGCTTTGAAGAACCAGAGTTCTAAGAGAGGTTTTTGGTCTGAAACAAGGGGCTATAAAAGGGGGAGCTATCTGAGACTCTTAAAGGACTGGATCAAGTGGATTAAAAAGGCCACAGAAGCTACAGAAGAAGTCAAAGACCAAGAATAGGAAGACAGAGCTGGAACAGACCGCAGAAGCCCGAGATTAGAACACAGGAGCCCAAGACCAAAGTGAAGGAGCCCAAGACCAAAGTGCAGGATCCAAAGACCAAGTACAAGGAGTATAAGGGATTATTAAAGGACTCCAAGTATTGGCACAAAACTCTCATTGTTCTCTATCCCAAGTCCATATATCAGAAGGTTTCTAAGGGGATCTTCCTTCTGACTGTGAATAAAGCGCCTATTACAACCCCTATCCAAATTTCCCGTGTAAAGAAAGGATATAAGTCCTATGAGTCAATTACCCCACATTTTCTATCCCAGCCCAGGGGACAAGGAATCTTATTGCCTAGGGTGCAGAAAGTTTGCCTCTAGTAAGTCTGCCCAGGAGGAGTGGTAGAAGGTGACTAGGTATCTGGAAATGACAAATAGAGGAAGAGAGTTTATTGGGGGAGAGTTTGCAAGACTATTACAGGATTGGTATTGGCCTACAGAAGGGCTGGCGCCTGCTGAAGTACAAGTGTATGGTGGAGACGCATGCCTGGTAATTGGGAAGGTAATGGAGGAGTTTGCTCTTATGCAGGCCAAGTATAAGCTCCTAACCAACCATTCACTACTGTTGGAGAATGACAACTCCTCCAAGCCAGTCCCTGGCTACAACCCAGGACACAATTTGGGGACTGGTGACCAGGAACCTCACAGGGGGTACTTGTCCTTCTTGGTGATGAGATTTATTTTCCTATAATATATCACCACCTGGTTGGTCCCATCCTTCTTCTTCACCAAGAGGAGTGGGGAGGTTCAAGGGGACTTGGATGGCACCAAGAGTCCTGCAGCAAGGAGTTTATGGATCTCTTCACCTTTACTTCATTTCCTTGGGAGAGCGCCTGTAGGCTCTCTTTGAGATAGGTTCTGTGTCACCTACATTACCTTTATGAAGTTCTCCTTCCACACAACCTAGGTCTTCATTGGATGTGGCAAAAACGTCCTTGAACTTATCCAAGAGGGCCTCAAAGAAGCGTTTCTCATCCTTGGTTAGGTCCACCATGTTGTCTTGGGGAATGATGGCTGCCACCAGAGGCTTGTCAGGAAGGCTGATTCCCAGTTCCTCCTGACCGCCCAAGAAATGTACAGCTGACAATTCTTTGTTGTGACCTATCCTAAGGATAGCAATGTGCTGTTCCTTAGAGACCTCTATCTCAGTACTTAGCAGATTGAGCAAGAGAATCTTCAAGGTTTATTATGCAGCTGAGTCATGTATCCCAGGTTCAGCTAAAGGTTCCTTGCGCAAGACACCATTGATGCTACTGATCTCAAGGTGCAGGCCAGGTGGAAGGTTGGGGTACAAGCCTGTGTCCATAGCAATTTGGGTCTTTGGGAGAATCCTGACAAGCTGATTTTACCTCAGCTTGAGACCCTTTTGGTTGTTGCCATATGTTGATAGAGGCTTGACAGAGGCGTTTGCCACTCTGTAAGTCAAGCCCAGGACACTATGTGGGTACTGGAGGCAAACATGCCGTCTACCTGTCTCTTCTTTGGATACCAGAAACGCATCTGATGAATCCTTAAAGAGCAGGGGGACATTATATCCCAGGATAGAGAAATGTCCATGTAGGTGGCTAATCTCAGTCTGGTAAGTCCTGAGGAAGTCTGTACCAATGAGCATATCATATGACTCACTCTCCAGTACAACTGCTGGGTAAGTCACCACTAGTTCACTAAACTTCAGGGGGACACTGGAGTAGGCACCATTGTATTTGATGAATTCTACACCAGCTGTGAAGAAGGATTCTACATATAAAATATCAGGCGGAAATCCCAACCTCCTCACCAGACGTGAGGATATGATGTTGGTAGGTGCGCCTATGTCTAGTACTACTCTGATGGGTGTATCAAAGACGTTAACTTCAATCCAGGTGCACAAACACAAGATAGGGTTTCACAGCTCCATGGGTAGAGTTGCATGAACCTCCTGGGGGTTAAGAGCCTCTCTTAGTGAAGATAAAGCAGACTCCAACCCAGACACTACCTTCAGGATGGTATGTAGCGGCAGAGGAATACTAACATTCACAAAGATGCTGGGGCTATCTGGGTCATCCTGTGGGTCAGTGTTGTCAGACTCTACGCTCTGAAGGAGGTATGATTTTGCCATGGGGTTCTCAATAGTAGTGCTGATGGATTGGGCCAGAGCCCGTCTAGCCTGTAGCCTCTCAGATCTTCTAGGAGGACCCTTTGTACCAGGGACAGGTGAGGACAGTACAGCAAATATGCCCTCAGAGCTGGTAACTTTGGTAGGGAGAGGTTCAGGTTCTGGTGATGGAGACTCCCTGCATTCATCATCCTCTAGTTTTTTGACGCCTCAGAGTCTGA
Organism: Entomophthora muscae; assembly: GCA_014839935.2. NCBI lineage: Eukaryota > Fungi > Entomophthoromycota > Entomophthoromycetes > Entomophthorales > Entomophthoraceae > Entomophthora > Entomophthora muscae. Next base: position 639,331 of record QTSX02004264.1, read on the forward strand.
ACCAGAAGATTCTTCCTGATCCTGTGGCTCCTCTTCCTGAAGAACCACATTCACACCAGGAAGTTTCCGCTTGAATTTAGAAAAGGGCTTCTTGTTACCCATATTCTGCATTCGTTGGAACACCTTGACATAGGGGCAGTCCTTAAAAGCATGGCCCTTTTACTGACAGGCAAAGCATCCATTATACCCAGGTCTCTTGTGATAGGGTTTTCCCATGGAGGCGCCTTCAGGGATAGTGTATAACACCTTGCGCAATGAGGAGCCCTTAGTCCTGTATTTGGCTAGTTGAGCCTGAAGATTAGGGAGGGTGTACACCTGATCCACTATTTCTGACAGGCCATTTAGCTCATTACCTGGCCAGAAAATTCAGCCCAAAGCTTGGGACCTGGGACAGGAAGGAGTGGCAGAGAGACCTTCTAGTGTCATTAACATTGATGAGGTCCTTCTGCTGCAGGCAAGCTATCATCTGTTGGAACTCATCTGGGTAGTCTGCCAGATTCTTTATCTGGTAACCCAGTAAATAGTCTCTGTCAATATAATCCTTGGCCTTAGAGTCAAAGACCTTCAGTAGCGCCTTCTTTATATCCAAATACTTGTAGGGTTGGGGCAAGTACTGGAATATAGATGCTAGGACAGGATCCTCCAGGAGGCAGATGCAAGCAAGCCCCAGTTTACGCTTATCCAACCCTTGGTTAACCAGCTCAAAGGTGGACAGCCACATCCTAACGTCAATAAGAGAGTTCATACCAAACTTGGTCTTGAGCATAGAGTTAGGCTTACGAGGCCTGGAGCGCAAAAAAAACAAGCCACACAATTAAAGAGAGTCCTCCCTGTTTGTGAAGAGGGCCATTTGACAACCTCTAGGAGGTTTGGCCTCTGACAGCTTTTTAGAATCAGTAGAGGAAGTATAATAGCATTTCTGTCTGCAAGTCATCCAAGCTTGAGGGGGATTGCTGCGTGGGGCAGGATATTCCTTGTGGTGAGGCTCTTTCTTAGGTGGTTGGGAGGGTGGAGCAGAACCCTCAGGGTACAAGGGACGAGTTCCCAAGGGGGTAAAGTTGGCCCTGGTGGCCTTGAAAGTACTTTTGTCAAGGATACTTCCTACTATCCAGGGGTCATTCACCTCAGTCTCATGAAAGTTGAGCCTACTGAGTCTGTCACTGAGGGCAGAGATGCTCTGCCTCAAGTCTCTTAGCTCAACCTGATGGCCATCCCCTTGGACAGCTAAGCGGGTGATTTCCTCAGTCTCCTTTGTGATCTTGGAGTTCTCTGAGGTGTGTGTCACCAGATTGGTGAGGATAACCATTGTATTATCCCCAGCTGCTGACACCCAACTCAGGGTTTCCTCAACTTTCACCAAGTTAAAGTTGAGGTGCCCCAAGGCTTCTTGGTGTATTGTCAGGACCTGTTGTTGTTCCTTTCAATACTGATGAAGGCTCTGCAAATCCTGGTTCTGACCTTAGTAGTTGTGGGCTAAGGACTGGAAACCCCTTTGGTGTTCCCCCAGTGTCTTGGCCACTCTGGAAAGGTCTGACTGCACCACCTCACAAACTGTGTGGTACAAAGTCTCATAGCTCTGCAAGACAAACCTGTTTGACTGGTCTGCCAGCAGAGCTACGCCACAATGTACCTTGCAGTAGAGGGCTGCTGTTTGTGCCAGTCTAGAGTTAATTCTCTCTAGTACTGAACTGTGGTCAGCAACCGCTGCAGATGTGCAATTTCACACACTCTGGATAGACTCAGCCTGGGAACAGACAGAGTCAGCCAGGTCAGCCACCTGGTTGGATAGAGTTCCCAGGCAAGGGTGGACTACCCCAGTCAGATAGAAACCTACCCTACTAGGGTTGTTAATCATGTGTTGCTCCAGGGGCTGCCCGTGGTTGAGGGCATCAAGCATTGCCCTCACGTTAGCCAGCTGTGCAGGCATCCCTTCTGGAGTCTCTGTAGATTCTTGTAGGACCAGAGATGACACATGGACTGGGGGAGCTTCTGATGCAGACTCCTGTCTTGAAGGACAGATAGGTCTGGGTCACCTACCAGGGTGGTACTGGTACCACCATCATAGGTAACAGGGTCAACCTAAGGCATTGGTTGAGTCACAAGTTGTTCCTGTGGGGCCCATGTAGAGTTCAACCAGGGTGTGAGTCTTGGGAGCTCAGGAAGGGGCTTGCTGGCAAGCCGCTGAACAGGTTGCTCAGGTGGGGCTGACTGGTTACGGGCTTTCTGGCCAGTCCAGCTGGCCTGGAGGGCCTGCAACAGCAAGGAGCCTTGGACAAAAGCTCCCTGGGCTTGCGCATTCTGAGGATATTCCTCCTCAGGAGCCTGTCTCTGACCTGGTGGGTCCAAGGCAGGACTTGGGTCTACCGTAGGGGAAGAGCCAGCTCTGGTTCTGGCGGCAGGTTGAGAGGGTTCACTTGGTGGACTGTAAGTTTGACCATATCTCAAGGTCACTGTGGTGCTGATTAAGGAAGTACAGAGGTATAGACAGGAACGTCTTGCTAACAGAGGCTAGGTTGGCATTGACAAAGAGGTCAGCAAGCTGGCCCCCTGTAGTGAGCACTGGTGTGTGATGCTCACAGAAGATGAATGTAGAGGATAAAAGAACCTTGTGTAAGCTTCTTCCAGAGAAGCTAAGGGGAACTACTAGTACTGGGCTGCAGTGTCAGGGGACAGTACAGTGCACTTTGATCAGGCCTAGGGTACTAACTCTAGATTTTTAGCACAGCAGGGAGATCTTCCTGTTAACTGTAGTATCAAAGGCAACAATAAAGCAGAGTCTGATAGAGTCTGGTTAAAAGCTTGAGTCTTATTAGAAAAGTAAGATCAAGCTTGAAGTACAAAGTAGTATGGGTAAAAGATGTTTTTATTATAAGAGGAGATTCATTATATAATTGTATTATTCCTGCACATTAACAAATGTGCAGGAATGGGGAAGAGACCTGAGAAGATTCTGAACTGTTTTTCATCCAGTAGTAGTCAGGATCATCTCAGTTAACTGACAGAACTATACCCCTATGTTTCACCTCATGGGTGAATGAGGGTAAGCTGCACATTAATCACAGATGGAGAGATAGCTGTCTTTTAAATTGATGATCACATTGTATTTCCTAAGGAATTGGATATCAACTAGAAGATTGTAGCTCTCATTCTACAGGACCTCAGCAGGCACGGCTAAGAGTAGCGTGCCAAACTGCATAGGGAGTGCAGGGTATACCCCTATAGCACTAGTCATGAACAACCCAGATTTACCATAAGACTGGTGGTAATTGAGGTTTGGGGCAAGTTTAAGCTTCTTGACAAGCTTTGAGAAGACAACATTAACAGGAGATCCTGTATCCAATATGGCCTTAATTTTCAATTTTGGATGGATATCTCTACACAAGTATTAGTACAACCAAAGGGCGGGAGGAAGGCCAGGATATCTTGGGCTTCAGCTAGCTCTTTGTCCCACTTCTCAATCATGCACCTCAAGCCTGGAAAATCCTTGTATACAGTCTGAAAAAGAAGCAAGACTGAAACATTCCTAAAAACAGTGTATGCTACTTCAGCCACTTCTTTGGAAGATTCTACAAGTACAGAAGACCTCTTAGCTTGAGTAAGGTATGGGCAAGAAACAACCTCCTTGGATTCCAGCAGAGGCTTGGCAGTTGTTGTTGTGTACTGAGGCGCAGCACAGATACACAACGGGGAATCCTAACCTTAGGATTGGATTTTTACTAAGTCTTGGTTAGATGGCAGGGAAGGCTATGTGATTACCTTGTGGCCCTGAATTAATAATCTATACTAGTTGTGGCTAGAGAGAGGCGTCAAAGTACTTGGAAACACAAAGACAAAAATGTGAATATATCCTATTCTATTTTCACCAATAAAAATTAATTCTATACTGTGTAGCTTTACCACAAAACAGTACATGGAGGTAGGATCACTTGCCACAAGCATGAGTGAGGCAAGTGAGATGCGCAGAATCAGGAAAACAAACAATTGTATTTTCAAGTTTGGGTGCAGACTCATTTCAAGGGGCAAAAGCAAAAGATAGAGCCTTGTCCTCAAAATAGCCCATCAAAGGCAAAATTGAAACATGGTGAATGGCGGCATTCACAACAGTCATTGTGGTTTTCCCAGATCATGGCTTGTAGGGGACTGCAATGGTTTTAGGAACTACTAGAACTAAATATCCATTGGCATCAGAATTTTTAATGTCTGAATCATCCATATCAGAGTCATCTGAGATATCATAGAACAGCAGCAGAATGGGAGGAGCCTCAGAGTCAGCTGGCTTGGGGTCTGCTATGAATGGGGGAATTGGAGGAGACTGGGAAGGATTGTCAACCAAGAGTATCTCTGCCTCTAGGTTGACTGTTTTTTTTGCCTGCTCCTTGGGATTGGCACCTTCAAATTTAGAATAGGTACAGACTTGAGAGTGGTGATCTATCTGGCCACAGTTATGGCACCCTTGTTGTCTAGGAGGGTTCTGAGAGTTCATAGTAAGTATGCGTGGGCCACAGGAAGAAGAACCAGAGTTAGATGCAGCTCAATTCTTGCGTACAACAGCTCCAGATTGGGTAAGGTGCATATCCTGAAACAGCATCTTTATGATCTTCATAGAGGAAAGCATGACTTTATTAGCTTTGAAATAGAGGCACAGAAGTTTATTAACCTTGAGGGCTTGAGCGCAAGCCATGTAGGCTTTATGCGGTGTCAGCTGTCTTCTAGTTATTAATTACTATCCTTCTATATAGAACCTGTCTGCAAATTTGGCCAGAGTCTCTTTGGGTTTGAAGGCAATGTGCATGAAAGCGTCCTTTTTTACTTCCAGTCTAAGGTCATCACCAAACTTGTCAATCAGAAGCTACTTCATATCTTCCCATGTCTCAATGGTGGGTAGTTCAGGCACCACAACCTCCTGGAAAGTCAGGTGTAGACAGGTCAGAATATGTTCCTTCTTAACCTCATCTGATGCTTTTCTCATGCCAGTTTCATAGATAGTTAGGAAAGCTGCAATGGTTGAGGTTCTGGGGTCAAAGACTTGCTTAAAGGTAGGCTTGAAGTGTGCTTCGGGGGTTGGGCCACCATTGTTGCTATCAAGCATGTTTATACGTGGGGAAAACTCTGCCTTGGATTCCAGGGGGCTGCCTAGCCCACAGCTGCCAAACACTTTCTCAAGAGTAGTCAGAGTCTCAGCAATGCAGGCTCACATATCATTAGCCAGAGTGGTCTGTTTCTCAGTAACATCTAGGCGTTGCCTTGGGATTTTACCACTGTGGAGAGCTCAGCCAGTCAAGAAGTGAGGGATGGCCCCACTGAGAGGCAAGGAGCAAACCTGTTGTTTACTGAGTCAATCAATTCACTCATCTCTTGTATGTCTCTGTCAAGTTCAGCATGGTCCTGTTTTAAATGATCAACCTCATTAGCTAGGTAAATCACTCCCTAGCCCATTGGATTTGGGGGGGCTCCTGGCAGACCAGAGCAGCAGTCATCTTCATTGATAACCTTGGTTGGACTAGCAGCAGCTGCCACCATTTTGCGTAGGACAGCCTCTTGCTGTAGCTCAGTAACTTGGGCAGTTAACGCAGGCACCTGAGGATCTGGTTGTGGCAGGTCTGCTGGGTGTCTCTGACTGTAAGTGGACACACAAAGCTCTTGAATGGCTTCCCATAATTTCTGTTCTCTGTCCATCAGATCATCAGATGGGGGAGAAGCTGGAACATCTGGCTTGGGCGTAGACAACTCATTTACTTGAGCTTGAAGCTTGGCAATGGTAGCAGCTTTAGAGGCCCTTTCTTTGTCAAACTCTTCATTCAGCTTGTGGAGGCCCTAGCTGTAAGGTCTGCTACCTGTTGTAATTAGTTAAAGGAGTAAGTAATAAGCTTATTGAGCTGTTGTATAAGTTGTTCAAAATTGGAGAGATAGGAATTCAGGGTGAAATCTAATTGAGTTTGCCAGGGCTGTTCTAACTGGTGAAACTCATGCAAATGTTCCCTGACGTACTTGGGAATGAACTAGTGCATTTTCTCTATGAAAGTAACCAAGCAAGCATGGGAGATAATAGAGTTGTGTTGTTTATTGGATACCAAGGAAAACAGGGAGTGAATACACTGCTGGTAAGCAGCAAACTGATTCCAATAATGAGTGACAGCGGCTTGGAGAGACAAAACCTCTTGGACGTGAAGCCCCAACACCATTTGGTGGTGAGCTAAGGCGGGCTGCACAAATGATGACAATAGATGTTCAGCGGAACCAGATACTGCAAGGAGATGTGGAAATTGCAGAGCCACAATCAACTTGTAGTATTCTGCTTGATTTTGAACTGTAATTGAAGACAAGGGATGGCCTCTTCATGGGCTATCCCAAGGGCTACTGCCATGACTTGTTATAAGTTAGAAGTACCTATTGCGTAGGCTACTAGACAGGGATCATTTTCAAGGTTCACTACAGTGGGGACAATAGGTGGGTCTGAGATTTCCTCTTCAATAGGAGGACTGGTAATTTCAGGTAAAGTTGGCTCTTGTATAAGAGGAGGCAATGGACCTGAAAAGTAGTTGTGAAAAGATAACCAAGGGGCTTACAGCCCCTGTGACTGTACTACAGACATGTTGGGCTGTGGTTTCACAAAGAGGTTGAATTGTGATGAATTTCATATGTTGAAATTCAAAACAATAGGATTGTCTTTGGAGAGACTTTCCAGTGTAGTAATGGATTACCCAGGAATCAATTAGGCTTACTAATTGAGGGCCAAATGAATAATCTGATCAATTCAGATTATAAGACTAGGTGTCTCAAACCGTCTAATTAACCATGGAGGTTAATTGATAGTCAGGAATCAATTAAGCTGCAATAATTGCTGGTTGAAATAAACAATCTGGATGATTCAGATTATGAGGCTAGGTGTCTCAAATGCAATTTATCAACTGGGAAGATTAATTAATTAATACCCTGGAATATAATTGATGAGGATTTAATCATAGGGTTAAAATGGACTTGACTGTGTCAAGTAAAGACTTGTTGTCTTCAAACAGATTAATTAACTGGGAAGTTTAATTAATATATGTTGGAAATATAATTAATGAGGATTTAATTATATTGTTTAATTGCCTTGACTGTGTCAAGAAGTTTGGTTAAGGTTAGCCATAAGTAAACCCCTAAATTTTGGGTTAGAAGCGCTGTTTTGGCAAATTTATTAGGTTAGAAGTGCCGCCGCGCCGCCTAATTGATTTGTAAAGCGCCAAGGCGCTGCCCAGTGAATGTTTCAGGCGCTCAAAGTCTGGAATGCTTCAAGCCAAAACAATATATTTCCACAGAAGGAATCAGGTGATTCTGGAATGCATTATGGCACATTCTTATATTTTAAGAGCGTGAAGATCTTTTTGGTAAAGATCTGGATTGAATGACAATGTTATATAATAAACCATGTGATAGGAATCCAGGTGAGATTCCGGAACTGGAGGGGTTTTCAGCCAAATATACCCTGATTGGTATATAATGGAAACATGATAATAATCAATAAAAAACTATGCTTATTGGTGATGATGGTCACTTTCCCCTCAATCATTTTATTTTTTATGTTTTTAGCTTTTAACTGAAAAAAGACTACCATAGAATGAAAGAGATGGTCTGCATCTAAGACTATGGGAAGCAAAAAACGTGGAAGTAATCACCAGATGGCAACAAGTTTAACGCCAAGATTGCTTGCCTGGAATCAAAGCTCATTGAAGCTTACATAAAGGATTCCCTGTCAAAATGTAAAAGAGTCAGACTGGGATAATGAAGAAGCAAGCATAAATTTCCTGGATCCTCTACAGCCCCTGTAGTGAGCACCATTTTTTTGTATTCTGAGGCGCAGCATAGACACACAACAGGGAATCCTAACCTTAGAATTGGATTTGTACTAAGTCTTGGTTAAAATGGCAGGGAGGGGTATGCAATTACCTTGTGGCCCTGATTAAATAATATCTGATATACATGGCTAGAAAGGCGCCAAAGTACGTGAAGACAAAAAGACAAAAATGTGAATAGAACTTTAATTTTATTGGTAAATTAGGAAAAGGAATATATAGTGGTTGTTGATACCACAAAACAGTAAATGGACAGTAGGATTACTTGCCTCAAGCATGAGTAGGGAAAGTGAGTTGCACAGGATCAAGAAACCAAACAGTTGAATTTCTCAATTTGAGCCAGACTCATTTTGAAGGGCAAAAGCAAAAGAGAGATATTTGTCCTTGAAATAACCCATTGAAGGCAAAAATGAAACAGTGTGAATAGCAGCATTCACAACAATACTGGTGGAGCTGTTGTCTTGGTTGTTGTACACAAACTGAGCCATTAGTAGGTGTGTTGCCCAGTTTTTCTGCTCCAAGTTTACGCACCATTGTAAGTACTGTTTAAGGACCTGGTTTACTCTCTTGGTCTTCCTGTTGCTCTGAAGGTGATATGGAGTAGATAACAATCTTTTTATTCCAAAGTCTTTTAGGATTTAGGCCCAAAACTTGGAGGTGAATTGAGGGCCTCTGTCTGAGACCACTTCTTGTGGGAGTCCATGGTTCATGAATACTTGGTTCCTGAATAGGGTGGCTGTTTCCTTTGCAGTTACTTTGGTTGTTTTGGGATATAGTGAGCCATTTTTGGGAAACAGTTGACAATTACAACAATGGAATTGAATCCCTTTGAATTAGGAAGCTCCACAATATAGTCCATGGATACTGACTTCCAAGGGCCATCTGCTATCTGGAGGAGTTGTAGTAATTCTTCTGGCTTTCCTTGCTTAGGCTTGGTAAGTCCACATTTCTTGCAACCACTTAGGTATCCTTCAATTTCTGGCTTCATCCTGGGCCAAATGTAGGTTCTCTGGATCCCTTTGAGAGTCTTTGTACGCCCAGGGTGTTCTGATATTGAGGAGTTGTGGTATTCCTTCAGTATCTCTAAGCGCAGTGGACATTCCGGTGCGTAGGTGCATCCATGTAGCTGCAGAGTGTTTTCATGTAAGGATTAACCTGTTTGGTAGTATTGACTGTTGATATCTTTCCTTAAGTCTTCCATGATAGAGATGCAGTGGTGGTCTACGTTCTGAGATAATTGGACTTCTTATCTTCTAATGGCTAGTCCTAGGAATAAGAGCATTATTTTAATCATGTTAGGGGACAGTAAGGATTTGGTGTTGAATTCCTCAATCTCTTTGGCACTAGGGAAAATTTCTGCTCTTTGGCTTAGGGCGTCAGGTACAATGTTGATCTTGCCAGTTTTGTAGCTGATTGATAAGTTGTAATATGCTAGAAATAGGGCCCATTTAGCCTGGTGCTGGTTTAGTTGTTGCAGTTTGAAGAATTATATCAGATTCTTATGATCAGTCATGATTCTCACTGGGTGGTTGGCGTCACACAAGTATCTTCTCCAATATTTCAAGGACTGGATGATGGCAAGTATCTCTTTATTGTGGATAGGATAGTTCAACTCAGGTGGAGTGAACTTCCTTGAGTAGTAAGCTACATGGTGCAGCTTACTATCATTTCCCTCCTGAAGCAACACCCCCAATGCAAAGTCAGAAGTGTCTGTCTCTACAATGAAGGGTTTATTGTAAACTGGCATTGCCAAGATGGGGGCGGACAAAAGGTGTTCTTTAGTAACTCAAAGGCAGATCTGGCAATGTCATCCCACACAAAGGGGTGTTTCTCAGAGGTGAGGCGGGTCAAGGGCAAGAAGATTGAAGAAAAATTTTGGACAAATTCCCAGCAGAAGTTTGCCAGTCCCAGGAAACTTCTGACCTCCTTGCAGTTCTTAGGTTCAAGCCATGTTGTCACAGCCTCTATTTTTTCAGGTGTCATAGTGAATCCTCCTTTCAGCACATTGTAACTTATGAACTATACTTCTTATTGGAAGAACTTGCATTTTTGGAGTTTAACAAAGAGTCTGTGTTCCTTGAAGCATTGTAGGACAGCTTGAAGGTGTTTGACATATTCCTCAGGAGTGCAGCTGTAAATGAGAATGTCATCTAAGTAAGCTATACAGCATTGATCCTTGAGTCCTCCAAAAACCACGTCCACTATAGTTTGAAAGGTGCTGGGTGCATTGCACAACCCAAACAGCATGACCAGGTATTTGTAGAGGTCTTGCCTAGTCTTGAAGGTGGTCTTCCATCCATCACCAGGCCTGATCCGGATCTGGTTAAAGGCATCCCTCAGATCAACCTTTGAGAAGACTTTGGCTCCCAAAAGCTGGTCTGAAAGGTCTTTGGCATTGGGTACAGAGTGCCTGTTTTTTACAGTGATGCTGTTTAGGTCTTGGTAATTCATGGAAGGACGTAGGTTGCCGCCCTTCTTTTTAACAAACAGTAGAGGAGACAAAAAGGGACATTTGGAGATGTGTATGTATCCCTTCTTTAACACCTTGTCCATGTATTCTCTTAAGGCAACTTTTTCCTTCATGTTGAAACTGTAAACAGGTCTGTGTTTAGAGTATGTTCCTGGGAGGAGATTAATGGCGTGGTCAAACTGACTGTGTTTAGGCAAGGCAGTGGCTTCTTCTTCTGAGAAGACGGACTCCCAAGGCTTCAAACATTTAGGGATCTCAGCTTTGCAAGATTCCATGGTGATTTTGTTTATCTCTGGGGTTTGCTGAGGGTTCAAGCATGAGACCTCTAAGGTTTGTCTCTCATGAGTGACTGTCATCTGATGTTTCTTATAGTCTAAGTTCAATTGATGATCAACCCACCATTCAAAGCCTATAACTACAGGTTTTGAAAGCTTCTTCATTACGTAGAATCTGGTGGGCAGGAGTTTTCCATTTAACTTCAGGGAGAAGGACTCTTTGCATTTGTGGGACAGGTCTGTTGTCTTGTTGCTTAAGGTTACCAGTCAGGAGTTTCATTGGACCTGTACGCCCAGTTCCTCAGATAGACTATGTTCCATGTAGTTGAGGTTTTCCCCACTATCTAGAAAGACTACAGTGTTCACCTCATGGTTATGATAGAATAAAATAGTGCCAATGATAGTATAGGACTAGGAAGCGTTGTTTATTGCTGAAATGGTGGCTCCTTGGGTTCTGTTGGAGCGGCTGGTGCAGTCCTTAGATAAGTGATAACTCTGGTGGCAATAGAAGCATAGCCCGCTTCTGACATGGTGATGATAATCTTTTGGGGTCATGTTCAAGCAAGGCCTACTAGCACCAGGAAGTTGGTTGTTCTGGGGCTGTCCAGTGTGGTGTCCTTGTGGTTGACTGAAATCCATGCCTCAGGCAATAGCCAAAAGCTTGTCTTTGGGGAGGTTGCATTGGTGGTGCCTCATTAGGCTGGCATGGTGAGGGATCAGCCCATTCCTGAAGTGCAATCCTAATATATTGTCAGGGTTATTGGTAGCCTCTGCCAGGCATAGGAATTGTTGTATGTAGGTCTCCAGATTGTCATTTCCTTGTTTCAGGAAGATGAACCCCATGTAGGCTTGGATCTTGGTACCAGCAGGGCTGGTTGCAGAGTTCATTATCTCCTGGAATTGATTGTAGGAGAGTATGAGATCCATATCTTTCTCTAGGCTGGTCAGGAAGGTCTCTCTGGTATCATCCTTCAGTTGAGCAGCCACCATCATAATCTTCTGAGTGTTGTCTCTGAAGCTCTTGGGGTGGGCACAGAACAGGGCGTTTATTATTATTGTGAAATTCCAGGCTTTTTGACTTGACAATTCAGCCATAAATCTTATTGCTTAGAATCCAGAAAGTATACTCAGAATGAATTAGTGTTTGGCTTGGACTCTGATGACCCGGCAATATTTGGTGGTACCAAGGCCAAACCGCTCTAAAAATTAAGAATGATCTTTCTTGACCCAAAACCAACAGACTTATCTGCCCTTAATCCAATCTGAATCAATTATCCACCTTTGACCAGTCCAGCGGTGTGGAAGCACAACCCTAAAACACACAAGTGATCCATAGGAGCTGAAAACTTTGCTGTTAACGCACTTTTAGTTGCTTACCTCAAATATCATAACCACAATAGTGGCTAGTCTATGGTTTAATCCAGTTCTCCCTACATTAGTTGGGGTTGAACCCCAAAAACCCCTTTATGTATTTTTACATGTTATTTTATTATACTCTGCAATGGAGTTGATCCAACCCATAGTACATTGGATGGATGGACTGACTTTCAGAAAGAATTTCACAATAGCGGCTCTTCAATAGAGCTGACATCACACTCGCCTTGGGATAAGGTCAGGAGCAGAAAGGATGCAATAATCACTCTGCAATATGCATTGGGTGAGATGCCTTTTGGGAAAAAAACTATTCAGTAAAACCCCAACAATTAGACTGGTCCAGCCTCTAGGATTCTTGAGTCAGTTGCCCATGTGATAGCAATCCTATAAAAGGATATTTTTCTAATAATAATAAAGATTCAACTATTGCTCTCTTCAATTATACTCTTTCTTAAGGTTTATCTGCGTTTATAGATAGTAAGACTGTGTTTGGTTGGCCTAGATAAGTAAAAGGTATTTTGAAGTTAGTAAACTGTATATTGAAATCCTTAGTATTCAAACAAGGAACCAATACTCTCCTCCCTAAAGCAAATCTCCTCTTCTCAAAGCTGAGAATTATCCTGCCTTTTCTGAAACTATCCAAGTCCATCTTTGGCAGGTCAGGAAATTCTGTGGGGGCAACAGCATTTTGGTTCAAGGTGGAGATTGTCACAGTTTGGACCTGGGATGACTTGGTGACAACTCCTTCTTGGATTTTGTTTATTTCTTGCTTCTTGGTCATATGCTGTCTTAGTTAGTAAGCTGAGGTCAAAAATAAAAGCATACAAGAAGCCCCTATAATCAAAGAAGAATAGGGACCCAGGGTTACTAGTTTTGTTATATTTGACATACTGTCATAGCCCATGCCAGAGTTTGACTGGACTCTCACAGGGGAGGCGGGCTGGGCCTGAAAGGCCATGTACACAATTGGTGCTATTCTGAATAGGTAATTTACAGCTGTAGCTAGGGGACGCCAACTCCAAGTATGGGGCATAACCTAGTTGATCAACCCCAATACTGTGATATAGACAAAACCCAACTTACTGAAGTCCTGGGCAGGAGTGTGAGAGGGGGTGCTAAACTAACTAAGTTTGGCTCCCATCCTGGGGGAAGGATCCACCAGGACATCATCCAGTGCAGGACTGGTATGGCTGCTCAAAGTGGCGTCCAAAGAGAGGACGTGGTAGATAGTTGGGGAAAGTAAGAATCCAGACTCATAAGGATCATCCAACCAAGCAACCAGGAGGCGCGCTTGGGAGGATACTCTTTAACCTCCAAACCGTCCTCTTGGGGCAGAACGCCAGGAACCACGAGAAGGGGGGCATTGGAGAGCCCAAGCTAGGGGACGCTGAGGGAGCCGGATTGAGAGCATAATATTCAAGGTTGTTGCAGGTGAGACTCTTTACCACGTTTTCACTGACGGCTATAATGTTCTGAGTGTGCCCAGGGATATCCTCAAAAATTTGCATGAATTGATTGGGGTTGGTCCCCACATGATAAAATGAATGTGAAACAAGACTCCAAAGGTCTGGAGAAGTGGTCCAAATCATGACCAAGACAGGAGCCAAGGTAAAAGCCACAAATTTCAAGAGGTAAACCAACATTTTTTGTACTGGGAGAAGAAACAAAAGCAAAATTAAATATTGTGCAATTTTTTTAACAGAGCAAATAAAATGGAGAACCTGACTGCAGGGGACCCGCAGAACAAACCCAAAGTTGAGAAGACAGCGACAGCAAACTATACATTCTTTAAGAGAGCAGGAAGAGTTGCTTTCAAGCGTATATGGGCAGGAAAAGATGACGGAGCAAACAGGAGACAAAACAAAACTTAAAGTAGATAATTCTAAGAACTATACTAACTAATTTAGAGTTCAAACTTGAATTTTGAAAGCAGGAGAGGTAAGTGTATATGTTATTACTAACTTTAACTCTAGATGCTTCAAAACAGGCACCGTAAACCCAGGGATAAAGGTAAGGGTAAGGGATAGTAACTACTTTTGCTAACAGCTTTAGGAAATTTAAAAGAGACCCCAAAATAAGGTCTAAAATCCAAAATCAACAGCTTGAAAGTAATAACTTTAATTTGAAAGAATGAGCAAGCAGGGGACCAAAAGTCCCCTGTCTTGCTTTAATGGTGGAATTCAAAATTAAGGGTCACCTGACCCAGGGGCGCAAGTTTGATTGGCTGCAAGAGAAATTTTGCCAGGCAGATCCAGTAAGCTGGAGGGTTTTACACCAATTTCCAACTTCAACTCTGATTGGCTGGGGTCAGATGAATGGAGCAGCTCACCATTTAATCCAGATGGATTGGCATTTAAAAAATTGACAGTAGCACGACCTGAATGATTTAGCTTAATTAATTTCTAGTGTGGACGGGCCCAAGTCAAAAGGTAGTCCAAATTAATCAGATATTCCTCCCAAGTGGGAACTGAGTTCATCACATTGGTATTTACCACCTGGGAAGGGTATGCCAACACACATCTCTCATCAATTGTATGGGCTAAATCCTCAAGGGAATTAAGGAGCTTGGCCAGCTTCTGAGCAGATTTCTTTGAGCGGCACAGGAAGATTGTCCTATCCAAGGCTAAAGGGGGGAGTGACTTTACAAGGAGGCACAGTTGGCAAGGGGGGAGTAGGAGGAGTCTCCAGCATTTAGTGCAAAATGATCACTCTTGGTGGCCAGGAGGAGCAGATGTGTGAGGTTGTAAAGTGTAGTGGAGATACAAATAAATGCAAACAGAATAGTTATATTGGTATAAAAATAGATAATTCCTGCAAGAAAATAAGGAATCCTGAGCATAAAGTCATTTTATTTTAAGATGTTAACAGTGAGAAGGGCTTCTTCTCCTCACTACTTATACTTACTGGTGAATGTGTGGCCTTTTGTGCTAACAGAGATCTGATGGCATCAATTTCAGTTAAACTTACAATTTTGACAGGAATTTGTATACTTGAGCCTGGGGATAAATGGTCATTGGCTGGCATAAAAGTAACCTTGCTTGGGCTGCAGCATGCCAAGGTGCCACAGTTAATTATAGAACCCATGAGCAATCAAGCACCAAATTGCGTAATAAAACTGATTGCATCCATGATGTACCATTTCCTGGTATTAAAGGGGGCCAAATTCATTAATATAATTAAAGCCAGGGATTTGAGGCTTTTGGGCCTCTTGAATCCCAGGCTATTTGTTATTCAAAAGAGGATATTTTCCTTCTTTAAGGCAGTTGGTAGGGTTTTCCATACAGTTGGTAGTACTGTTCCCAGAGAGGCTAGTTGATTGTCCAGGGCATTCTGGGCCCTGACTAAGAATATTAAAGCCAACATAAATGTGGATAACCTTGTCTTTATTAGAAGAAATGATTATAATTAAATAGTAGACAAGGGTCAATGATCACTCATTAGGTAGACAGAGTGGCAGAGGGGGTCACATTGGGTTGAAATCATACCAGGGTCAGTCAAGAGAAGGTATGGTATTCTGAAATGGGTGGACACTTCTGTCAACCCATTTATGGAAGACAGGGAAATTTTTGAAGTTGAAAGCAAAACTGACCAAATCTTCACGCATATCACTATTTGAAGGCTATATTGAAATATCATTAATGGTGCAATTTCCGACATAGCTTGTTCTGGGCAGATTTTATCCACATTGTGATGTTGTTGTCATTAGCTCCAGCAAAAGGTTCCAAGGCAGCGCTTTAAAGTCTCTGGGCTACATAGGCGGGCATGATATTTTTGTCTGTCATTTGAGGAATGTCAGTAGGTGCTTGGAAGGACCCCTGTGCCAACAAGGTGTTGAAGGCGGTGACCAACACTACTATGTTCTGGTACAGTACAAAACCTTCTGGTAATTTGGTTCCTGGTGTGTAAGGTGTACAGCTCACAGGGAGGCCAGGCATGACTATTTATATATTTGTTGACTGTGGAGAGTACAGGCAACAGGTGGAATTTTGAAGGGAAAGGTAGGATGGAGAACCTATTGTGCTACCAATGTCTTAATTGTGCTGTTTTAGCAGAGTTGCAAGGGGAAAATATTTAAAGACTAGATAATTATCTTTATTGAGATATTTGAATTATATAGTATGAGTGACTCATGGATAGTAAAAACATGATTGTGATGATCAATCAGTTGGATGGTGAAGGGGGTGACTTGATCTAGGTATTGAGTCAAGCGCTAAATCAAGGCATCCATTGTATGGAATCATAATTTGCTCATGTTACCGTTTCTGGGAATTCAAGTTGGCTTCCTTACTTGGCTACAGATCACTGGGAAGTCAGATTGCGGGTCACAAACCTAATTAGTCAGAACCTTGTTGGAGGGTTGGCCCTGCTGTTTCAACACTGGTGTTGGAAATAATTATGACTTAAGTTCTAGCTCAAAAAGGAATGCTCCGATAGTTAGGGTTGCTTCTGACTATGTAGCTTGATGTGGATGCTTGGGTAGAGTGATTGCTCCTTGTCTAACGGGGTTGCTGGTGATTGGATTTGCTGCTGTGATGCCTATTTGGACCGAGGATTCTTCTGCAGGGGTGGTGTTCATATTGTATTTCAAAAATATAGCCAATCCTGAAGGCAGTTGAGATCGAGATTTAAACTTATTTTTAAACTTGTTTTTTAAACTTGAGCTGTTTCATCTAAGGCTCCATTGCCTGGATAAAGGGTTTACACCACCATTTAGATTTCATTTGTTCATCTTAGCAGCTTTGAAGACTAGTGTACTAGATAAGGGAAAAGGTAGATTAATACTTTATATCAACTAAAAAGGTCTTAATTGGATTTGCAGGAGATGAACATCATTGAGAGTAAACTTATAATAGAGTTGATGAGCCTTGCCAAGAACAGTGTATGTATCAGTGGATAAAGATATGATCATCATTGCTTTAATAGGTATATCCAGGGATCATCGAATGGCAGGAAGTTTCTAAGGATATCGGGCTTGCATAGGTTTCCGATGACGTCATGCCAAGCACTTTGATTGGTGGAAGTAGGAGTGGCTAAGTCATCGCTTGACTTGATATATTTTTGTAATTAGAATGGAAGATCATGCCATAAATAAACTCGATCCGTTTAAGCGATACTGATGCTGCGCTTTCATTGGGCACTTGAAATGCATGCAAAGTCAATGGGCATTAAATTTGGTTTCTGATTTTTCACCTCTGCATTCAAAAAGGTGGACTTTATTAAACATTTATATTGATGTGTTGTCTTTCAGAGGTTCACCTTCAAATGGCTGAGGGTCCATTAGTCGAGATTAAGAATAAACTACTCGTCAATTATAAGCTCTAGACTAAAAACCCATTTTTGAAAAGATTCAATAGCCGTGGAGCCAGGTTGAGTGGGAATGACCTTTGTTTATATGCGAGAGTGGATCCGCAATGTCTCTGGCCGAGTGGTTTAAAAGTTGTAGAACCCAATCAAGGCAGGGTAGGATATGATTGGCTAGAATAGATGAAATGGCTTTCGTAATTGGCTTTACGTGAGTGAAAGCTGGTAAGAGTTTAGGGCAGCATTAAATCAATTCCATTTAGGCTTGAGAAATAGCACCTAATTGGCGGGAATAGCAAACGCCATAGTGAAGCAGGTCCATCGCTACCCCAAGGACTGCTCCCACCAGAATTTACAGGCCATGCTTTTCCACCAGAGCCTTGTTCCTTTCCTTTATTTATTGTGTCGCCCACGGTTTCTTTTAGGTAATTAGACGTTACAATCAGCTCTAACCTTTAGCTCACTCCTCCGCAGCCCCGGAACAGCTGCGCTATTATGAGTATGCCCATCCTCGGATTGAGTTCTTTGCCAAGGACCAAGAGGGTACATTTGAACGCCATTCACCTTTCCGCATGAGCATCACCAACTTCAACCTTACGCTGCATCTGCTCCTAGAACCCAATCTTCACTTGGTCCATTCTAACATGGACAAGGGAAATAACCCATATTTGGTGTATCATGGAAATGTTTATGACAGAAAGAGTACGCTGAGCGATGATCTCCTTGACCATCGGCTCGGCCAAGAGCAGGACTTGGGGTGGGCAAGCATAATGGTTCACAGCGATGGCGTTGAGCCCAGCTTTGGCGGCACGGTACACTTCGAGGGCACAACGTACTCCATCTTACCCATCAATGACTACAACATGGTCTATGGCGCCGACATCCCTGCTCCCGTTGCCCGGAAGAGGCACGACAAGAAGGCTTTAAGCGTAATTTTCCGAAGCCAAGACCTTGGACATTCCTTGCCCAAGACGGAAGGATGTAAAACGCCGGATGTTCCTATCAAAGTCTCATCCCACAAGGCAGCATTGAAGCGGCTTATGCGGCGGAGCAATAGCGGATGCTCTCACGACAACAAGATCCTGTACATGGCAGTAGCAGCTGATTGCACTTATGTGCAGAAGCACGGGACAGTTGCTAAAGCAAAGGAAACCATCATCCGCAACTGGAACATCGTGTCTGGCATCTACAAGAAGAACTTTGGTGTGCAGCTGGGCATTGTCGATATCTTTGCTCCTTACGAGACTTGCCTGAAAGATCCATACGAAAACATGGCTTGGAACCGAGCATGCCATAGCGGCTTCGGTCTGGAGGATCGTCTGAATGACTTCTCCATGTGGGCTGAGAGGAGCTCTCATCCCAAGGATACAGTATGGCATTTGGTGACAAACTGCTCCTCAGGTAATAACGTTGGTCTTGCCTACAAGGGGACCTTGTGTGGTAAAGCACACCAGCAGATCTTTTACAACAGTACAACCATAGAGGCCAACATGGCAGTTGGGGTGTCGTCAATCACCACTGAGCCCTGGAAAGTTATTGCCCATGAAATAGGACACAACTTTGGTGCCGACCATGACTGTGACGAGAAGCTGTGTCATGAAAAGAACACCACCTCTGGGTGCTGTGAATGTTCCAGTTGTGATTGCAAGGGCAAGTTTCTAATGAGCCCATCTGCCACAAAGCAGGCGGAAGACTTCAGCACTTGCTCCAGAGAACAGATATGTCGCGGCATTGACATCATTGGAACTTGTATCAAGAAGCCCGACTCTAGGCCGGTTTACAGAATAAAAATGTGCGGCAACGGCATAAAGGAGGAGGGAGAAGATTGTGATTGTGGTGGGGTGGATGGTTGTAAGGGTAACAAGTGCTGTGACCCCAAAGAGTGCAAGTTCATCAACAATGCCAAATGCGACGACACCAACGACAAGTGCTGCTCAGCGTGCAATCCAAGGCCTGCTGGTACCGTGTGCCGGCCATCAAGGGGAAGCTGTGATATTGTCGAGAGATGTGATGGTGTCCAGGGTGCGTGTCCCGATGATGAGTTCTACCCAAATGGCCTACCATGTGGTAATTCCAGGGATGAGCTTTACTGTGCCCAAGGCCAGTGTACATCGCGTGACCTGCAATGTCATGAGTACACTGGACTCAGCAACACTACCATCAGCAGCAGGGCGTGTAATATCAATACTGGAAAATGTAAATTCATATGCGCCTCCCAAGGCTCCGGCTGCACCATCTACCCTGGAAACTTTGCCGACGGGACGCGCTGTGGGCGCAACCTATACTGTAGAGATGGGACTTGTGACGGCAAATGGATCGACTACTTCCTCGATATGGCAGAAAATAACCTTGTGGCTTCCATAATGATCCTGATTGGCCTCTGCTTCTTCCTCGCCACCTTCTTATACAGCTGCATCTTCCGCAGGTTCCGCCACCACACACCACCCCCCTCCAACCACCCCCTTGTATATTACCCTACTGACCCCAACTACCCCCAACCTAGCTTCGCATCCAATCAACCCCGATCATTGTCTCGCACCCCCCTCGTACAAAGCTAGCTCAAAGATCTGTTTTTAAAAGCTTAATAAAACATTGTTCATCTATTAGACATGTCAGGCTAGGAAACTTTAGTAATATTACGTCATAATCCTATGTATCAGAACAATTATTACAGACACGTGATTCTAAAGCTAACTAGATATAAAAACTGTTGGCGTGAAATTAAACAAACTTCAGCTCGCGGCGTTTCAGTAGTGATGAACGGAGTAAAGTTTTGCATCGGAATCAGTAGTCTTTTATATACCTATTGGTTTTATTTTAAATGCCTTTAAAGAACGACCCCGAAAAAGCCCACAATATTAACGCGATGGGTTTAAAATCCCAAAGGATATATGATCGAACATTTAACCATCACCGTTTTGAAAATGAATCAACTGCTATACCCGCTTTAGATGAGATTCCAAGTAAACATACAGCAAGTTTCAAAGCTGTGGCGCTAAACCAAATCAGCCAAGATTTAAACGAAATAAAAACAAATGATTTATATTGATTAACAATAGATTTTTGCTCACTTATATTCTGTTTAAATCTGATTTGATTTCGCTTAGCGCCACAGCGTTGAAAACTACTGTACCCTACAAGTAAGCAGCTGCAACCCCACTGGAAACTTTTCCTGCTGTTTTGTGGACACTGCAGATTTCAAATCATGGCTGTATAGCTCAAGGGGGTGAAAGGGATCGACTGAATCAGGATCAAATCGGAAAAAGTCATCCATTGAATTAAGTTTACCATTTTTAAAAAATTGTGAGATTGCCAAATCCAAGGACCGAATTTAAAATAATAATTGAATGCCACCAGTAAATTCAAGGATCAATTGTGGGAACTGAAGTATGAATTGGATAGGCAGGAGGTAAATAGAACCCCCAAACTGAATTAAGGAGATCCACTATGACGGCAACTGTGGTAAAATCGACTCCCTAATGACTGACTATTAAGTAAAGTTAGAATTCAGCTTTTGCCTGATCAACTACTGGAAATCGACACTTTTTTAACTAATGGGCCTTGATGCAATGAAAACTTTTAATGTAAATAATTAAGCTATACAACTATGGCATACTAAAGTGACCCCAGAGATCCCTAAAATGCAATAAAACTATACCTTAATTAATAATAATAAGGAGAAAACAGCAATTATTTCTCATTTTACTATGTAAATTACACAATTCATTATAAAAATATTTTTATTACTATAAAAACTAAAATTCCAATGAGACAAAAATAAACACAATAATATAAGTTATGCAAAATATAAATAAATAAAATATTTATTTCAATATACTCCATATAAGCACAACTATGAATATCTTAAGTTTTATTAGGAAATTAACAAAAATTAAGATATTTCATTCACTTTCAACTGTAACTATTTATCTCAAACTTTCCATATATACATAAAAAAATCATTACTATCTAATTAAATAAAAAAATTAAAAATTAAAACTAAAAAATTAAAATTAAAGCTAAAAAGTTAAAACCATAGAAGCAAGCAAGTTTATTTCTCCCCCTTCTTCCCCCTTTTCATTTTAGCCCCTTACAGGAGGGCAGTGGCAATAAGCTTAAGCTGCTGCTTGATATCAGAGGCCTTATACTTGTGCTTAGCCGCACCCTTGATAAACTTGGTGAAGAGGGTGGAGCAGGTTGTAGGCTTGGTGGGGGACACGGTTGGCCAAGTCACACAGCTTGGAGATGGTTTTCTCCTGCTTGTGCTGAAGGAGGGAAAAGAACTTATTGAACTTTGGATGAAGCCCAAAGTTGGCCTTAAGATGCTTATGATACGCCTCAAGTGCCAAAGTGGTTTTGAGCTCACTATTCACCGCCGCCTGGTACACATTCCAACTGCCTTGGCTCTGGCCTTACCTCTGCGTGACAACCTTCCCAATCCACTGGGGCTCAAAGTACTCAAGAAAAGGCTTGAACTCTGAATGCTTTGCTATGTAGGGATCCTTTGAGAGAACCTCAAACCCCTACATAGTGTTCTCTGGCTTTAAAAAATTCAAGGCACTAAATTGTGCCAGCACAAATTTGCAGGTGTTCAAGGTATACCTCTGGATCACCCTACTAAGCTCAGCATGGGCCTTCACATTGCAATAAACTGCTTAGTGGAAGTGAAAGTGAAAGTGGCACCCCTGCACCTCTCTGCTAAAAAGCTTCTTGGATGCATTGAACTGAGCAGGCTCAAAGTCCATTATGCATATGTGAGGCCCCAGAGCTCTCAGCCTTACCTTATCCTCCAAGTCCAGGGTGATCTGGTCTTTATCAGCATCAGGAGGGTTAGTGCAGGTGTGTGGGGGGGTGGTCTTCTTGGGGTCATTGGCAGGAGAAAGAAGGGAAAGCTCATAGCAAAGGATGTCAAAGGATGGCAAAAGCTCAGGTGTAAATGGCCTCAGTGGCCCTGGAAAGAAGGAAAAAAGTAATTGGAATCACCTGGATGTCTATCTGGGCATGTACCATCCAGAGCTTTATAACACCCAGGGGCAAGTGGCAAAGGTACCATCAAGTAGCCAGGTTGACGCCCTTTTCAACTTTATCAGGTTCTTCTGAGTTGAGTAGCAGATTATGTGGTCCTTGAACCCTGGACCGTCATCATGAATTAGGAAGCGCTCCTCACTTGGGATCTGCTTAAGCTTGTGGATGAGCGTGAGCTCCAAGAGGACGTCTGAGGCATTGGGAGGAGGGTGATTGGCAGCAATTCTTTTATTGCTGATAAACGTAACCAGCTATGTCTGTGTGGGCACCAAATTGAGATTGTTGGGCTTCAGGTGTTGAAGGGCCTTGATGGCCAAATTGGAAGCACAGATGTTGGCATAGGTGGGAATTACTTGCACAAGATAACGTTTAGCATCCTTGTGATTAAGTGATTAGGTAGTTCACAGGTGTGCTCCCCCTTCTCAGCTATGATCTTTTCCCAGCCTTTGGTGTTCAGCAGGGCCCACAAGTCTTATCCTCAAAAACAAAGTTCTTGCTCTTGGTGGTGTGCTTTTGATTATTACAATTGAATATGCTTTATCTGCAACGTAGCTAGATGTCAGGGATCCACTCCTGAGGTAGGAGGAAACCTAAATAGTGTAGAAGAGATGTGGGATGAAAATCCACCAAAGAGGATCCTACAGGAATTTTAACCATCAGGGTATTAATCAAATAACCCCACAATTTATATGAACCCAAGAAAAGAGCAAAATGAGTCAATCCATAATAAATTGCAATGTAAGTCAAGACATACCAAGGAGCTTCTGGACGGATCACAGGGGGAGGTGATGAAGGAGGTGTGGTTTTGTCACAAGTAGGTGGAAACTGATGTTTAGTGTAAAGATAACCCCAAGCTAAGTTTTGGTAGCATCCTTGACCCAGATATTAAATCAAATTGACGACAGTCAGCAGCAGGGCACCGGAAAACTAGGCAGAAAAGAAGCAGTAGGAATTTCTGCTTCCAGTCCATCTGAATTCAAAATTTAGTTAACTACTAATTCACCAAGTAAAAAATATGGGAGGCTAAATTTATTGAATCAGACAATTGAAGTTGTTAGAAAACTGGGAAAAGCCCTAATACTACTCACTAAATACTTGGAATTTGCTTTGAGGATGTGGAATAATGTGAGGTGTAAATTGGGATGAATGAGTTAACCTGTGGTTATCCTCTGGTTGGCCACTTTGATCTGGCTGCTACCAGCAAGCTTTCAGGATGCAGCTAGCAGCAGCCAAACCTGCTAGTTAAATAAGAAGTTGAGTACTATGCAGAGTGATCTGGAAATGGTTTAGGCAAGCTGGCATTGTGATGGTAAGTTATCTGCATCATCATGTGAAGGCTTGGTTGCTAATTAATTATCACAACTTCTCATCTACACTGGACTCTTGCTGTTGGTTGTGACTCTTTTTAAGGCTTTCTGATTGTCTAGGTGGTTGTTAATGTGGCTCTTGTGGGATTCCTGTCCACCAGCCCCCAAAGTGTGTCCTGGATCATAGCCAGGGACCGGCTGGAAGGGAGTGTCATTCTCTAGTAAGGGGAAATGTATCTCAGAAATATGTATAGAGGTCAAAATGGGCTTTTATTCACTTTCAGAAGGAAGATCCCCTTAGAAACCTTCTGGTATATGGCCCAGGGGGTCAAGAAAACAATATGAATTTGCCAATACTTGGAGTCCTCCAACAATATCTTGTACTCCATGTACTTGGTCTTGGACTTCTGCTCCTTAGACTTGGACTCCTGCACCTTAAACTTGGACTCCAGTGCTGCACTTAGGATCCAGCTTCTTATTTTTGGGCTCCTGCTCCGCTATTGTGGGCTCCAGCTCTCTTTATAACTCCAGTGGACTTGTTATTCCACTTGTATAAGTCCAACCAAGCTCCTTCTGGTGTTCAAAGGCTTCCAAAAACCTCTGGGCAGAAACTTAAAAGGCCTTGGAAAGACCCCGTCAAAGACCCAGAAAAGACCTCCAAAAAGACTCTGTAACTTTCCAGCCAGCCACCTTCTTATGATGTCCTTTTCCCAACAGTTCCGCCTTCAAAATGGCTTTCTTCAGAAGCTTAAACTATTGCTGCTCACTTTTTTCTATAATAACTTAAGCTTACATACTTACTTTCTCAAAAGCTTAAAGTATTAATTCACTATTTCCTTGCTTATAGTTTAAGCTTTTGGCTTCCAGCCAATCATTTTCATCAGGAAACATTCCAGAGCTCAACCAATGAATGCAGAGCGCATAAATAGATCATTTCTGATGTTCCACTGGGATTCAACTAGGAAAATAATTTCCACAGCTCAAACCGCTTAAAGTGACAACTCTTTGCGCACCAAAGCATTAACCGGTCCATTATTCTGGCACCAGTCTTTCCTGCATTCAACCTGAACCCATTTAAATAGTAGAATACTATTTGAACTGTTCTTTTTGGACCTCTTCAAATTATTCCACATATATTTACAAATCTTTTAAGATCCAAGGAAAATACCCCACCAAAACAACTTTGTATCCAGCTCTCATAGCAACATACATTTTTCTATCCTAGGAACTTAATAAATAAGTATCTTACTCACACTTCTATCCACATTCCTTCTTGATTTTAATACTAAACCAAGGCAAAACATTCCACATCTTCCCACTTTGGAAAATCAATTCGGCAAAATCTTGGCTCATTTCTCCAGACCACTAGTTTTTCATCATCATCTTCTGATCCTTCAGCCAGCTCCTGTATCATGATCAGCTAATCCTGCATCATGATCTTCAACCACATCTTCCAGATCTTCAGCCTAGCCAGCAATCAGTCCATCCTAGACAGCAAACAGCTCATTCCAGTCTTTTAACAGCTTATCAGTCCTCTGGCTACTCCTTTATCATGACCAGCTACTCCTGCATCATGATCTCTGAGCCCTTCAACTTATCCTCACTAGGAACCATCTTGGTTCCACCTGCACAATGAACCATTTTGGTTCCAAACTTCAATATGAATCAACAGTCCTTCAACTAGCCTTCTATGTGATCAAACAGTTCCTCTCACTAGTCTTCTCTGCTGATTCCGTGAACCATCTTGGTTCGTTATCTCAGTCCCCATTACCAGAACTTGTAGACCCAGGCATGAGTCTACATTGAACTGGTGTTTGACTGGGCCCTCGCAAGTTGCAATCCACTTAGACCATTCAACCATAGATCAATGTCTATGTGTTGTCTTTACTCACCCAGGTGATTAAGTCTGGGCTTTCAGTTGCAGAGTAATCAACTCTACTTCCCAGAGGCCTTATCACACCAAGTTCTGCAGCTTGCTTCCCCAAGCAAACCGCCTTGATGACACCTCTGAGCAAATTTATGCCCTCCAATGCTCACTTTGGGTTCCCCCCAAAGCTCCCATGGGGACATAAACAAGGACACCTTACCAGTCTGTTAGGTAGGATGCTTGCTCACAGACCTCCTGTAAGCGTATCAGGGTATGTAAAGCCCTCAGAGCTCTTCCCCTCCCTGGCAGCCCGCGCTACCCACCAGGGGTCCAAAACCTTCTCCACCTCAAACAGACAAAGTTCTCTGCTAGCTATCTCATTCTTCACTCTTTTGCAGCCACAGTTCCCTGCTAGGTGAAGAAATCTAGCCCACAGCAGCCAATACTTCTGCTGGGTGGAGGCAACATCTGCCTCTAGTAGTCTTTACACCTACTAGCTAGGCCTTACTGTCCCTAGTAGCCATCATTCCCTACTAGGCCTCTACCTGCAACAAACAATCAAACTTTTGCTTGACCAATATTAGCCCCACCTGCAAACCACCAAACATGTGGACTGTCACAGCTAGGCTTTAAATTCATTGGTTTAAGAAGCTTTGAAGATGCAACTGAACCTTCTTTTGATTTTGAATTGATAAGTAAGCTTAACTTGCTCTTAATTATTGATTGATTAAATCCTTTAGAGTAATGGATGCAAAAAGGTCCAAGTTTGAACCCAAAAGGTAACTAAATAACTGTAAGCTATTCTGATGTTGTTTTTTATCTAGCTTATTAGTTTCCCAATCTATCAATCCCAAAATCTGGATTTCATCATTTATGAGGCCCAAGGTTAAATTGTGAGACAACCAAGGTTGAGGCAACAGTTTAACTTCTTGGATATGTTCTAACAACCTAGAATCCCTTGTATTTACCTCCTGTTCCATCATCATGTTTAGGCTGCAAAGATTTTCAATCCTTACAGGGATTAATACCATTAAAGTTGCGGAATTTCTTTTTGGATGTTACTCCATAGAAAGGTAGTACTGCAAGCTTCTTGTGGGCCTCCCCATTCTGGTAAGCACCCCAGTCCATGCTACCTATTGCCTGTTTCAACTGTTGCTGGGTAGATTCAGCATAACTGTCCACTTTGAGTGGAGTGGGGGCGTCCAGGTAGAGAATAATTGGTCCTCAATCTGCTGGAGTACTGCCATGTACTGTCTGAATGTAACTGTATCACTTGGAAGGCCATTTCTTATGCCAGGAAGACAATTTATTCCATAAAGAGACCGTCAGGATGGTCTCGTAAGTGACAAAGAAACACTTGGAGAATTTTGTCTCCAAACTCTCCCTGGGCCAAAGACAAGTCTCTGGCAGGGCAATAAGAGTTATCTTGATTCTGCATGACAGAGTGAGCACCAAATGTTGTATTTACGGGTATGATGTGGCTGTTGCTAGTTGCTTAATTTGATTTACAACATATTGTTTTATCAAAGACTAAGTTTAGATAGTTCTTCAACTTAGTACATATAATAAAGTATAATAAATGTAAATATCAATCATTTATTTATTTATTTATCAAGAAAGAGAGTTAATTAGATGTTGGATATTAATAGCAACCTCTGAGCGCCAGGATCTTCTGCCTCACAGCCAGATTCCTCTGCAGGCTTTGTCCATTATTAACCTTTAGATTGGATAATCATAAGTTAATCTGGCTTGGAAGTAAAACTTAGTTGATTGGTAGGACTAACTTTCATCCAGAGCAAGAGTACTATTGCTCTTATTCACCAAGCTAAATGAATCAATGACTGTTACAGTGTATGCTAGTTTAACCAATTACCTTACAACACCATACTTTAAATAGTTTTGTGATTGACACTGGTATTACTGACTTTAGGGTTGCCTTGGAGTGTGTGTACTTTTCACAGACTTTGCATTGATCTAGTACTTAATTGATGTTTTTCAGCATTTTGGGCCACCAGTAGTGTTTCTTGAGGTATTCATGTAAGTTCCTACTACAAGTGCGTCCCAGATCTCTGTGGTATTGAAGAATTGTGTCAATTCTTTGTGTTGACGGGATGTAGGGTACAGTATTACCACTTGGTAGTGTGCAGTGTAGCATGCCATATACGTTTTGAACAGATGATTGTTCTTGATGACTTTCTCTTGAATTTCCATTGGGGTAACAGGTGGGAAACTCTCTTGGAGATTCCCCACAATTAACATGGACTGATTGGGGTCTCCATCAATGCATAGGAGATTTTTACAGTATAGCATTGATAGGGCGTTTGCAGTAAACATTTCTTTGCCTGGTTTTTATTCAAATATCATGGGGTACCTTTGAGTAAGGATCATTCATTCAGCTTGCTGTCTAGATATATTTTGTTGAGTCTTGAAGAACACCAATGACTTTTGGTTAGTTAGCACTTTGAATATCTGTGCACCTTCCAGGTAGCATTGCCACTTCCTTAAACAGTGTACAATAGATACCAGTTCTTTGTTGTTTATTGGATAAGTTTGCTCACCATTAGACAGCTTTCTTGATTCATATGCTACAGGGAGAAAGTCCTTTTCTGTAGTTTGAATTTGAAGTACTCCTCTTATTGTGTAACTGAAGGTGTCAACTTCAAGTTTGTATATTCTTCACAATTTGGATATTGCAAGATAAGGGTGGTGACCATATGTTCTTTTAATTGCCAAAAGTGTTGATCTCTCAAAAGTTTCCATACAAATTTTTTTGTTTTGTCTGTGATCACAGATAAGGGGGCAGTCAAGGTGCCCCAGTCAAGAATGAATCTCCTAACATAGGCTACCATGCCTAGGAACGTACAAAGTTCACTCTTATTTTGCAGTGCTGGCATGTTAGTTATGGCTTGTATCTTTTCTGGGTCTGGCTTCACCCCGTCCTTGTTGATAATGTGTCCTAAAAATGGGAGTTCTGTTGAGAAAAAGTCACATTTTGAGGGCTTGGCTATAAGTTGGTTATCTTGGAGGGTGTAGAGGAGCAGGCAGACATCTTCCCAGTGTTGTTTTAAGGTTGGGATGTATATATTTATGTTGTCAAGGTAGATAATAGCCCTTTTTCCAATGTGTTCTTTAAAAACTTCATTGATAAAGGAAATAATGTGCTTGGGGAATTTGAAATTTCAAATTTGAGAACAACACATTCAAATTAGCCATACTTAGTTCTGAACGCTGCTTTAGATATGTCCTCTGGCTTAACGTGGATTTGGTGATGATCCACTGTCAAGTCAGTTTTTAAAGACTTGGGACCCCCAGGGCATCAAAAAAAGGTCATCAATCAGGGGCAGGGGATACCTGTTCTTAATTTTGACCTTGTTGAGAGCCCTGTAGTCTTTGAACAGGCAGAGCCCTCCATCTTTCTTTGCTACAAAAAAGACAGCCATACTAAAATGAGACTTAGAAGGTCTTATTAGTCCTTTTTCAAGGGCCTCATCTAGGTAGGCCTTTAGTGTGCTGTCCTCTTGTGGTGTTAGGAGGTAGATAGGTTGTGCTTTTGGTACACTTCCTTTGAGGTCAATTTTATTTGGATGCCCCAATTGGGCAGTAGTCCTGGTAACTTTTCTTGGAAAACTGCAGGAAATTACTGACTAGCTGTTGTTAGATTGGGTCTCATATGTTTGAGGTCTATGAATTTTTAAAGTTAATGCTCTCATATGTAAAGATGTTCCAATTAATCTTGCTAGGGTCTTTTTCCTCTTCTATTTTTAATTTTCACAAATACATGGTCTCTCATAAGTATGTCAAGGTGGCTTAATTACACATAGTGGTGCACCTCTCCTCATTGTATGATGAGGGTAGCACTATCCTAATAAATATGAGGTTTGGTCTTTCTCATCCAGTCCAAACCAAGTACAACATTATACTTGGGGACTGGTATGATTGGGCCACTAAGGGTAGTCTGTACCTCTTCTATTTGGGTATAAAAGGGGTTTGACTCTTTGGTGACTGGTGTGCTCCTGTTATCTTCCATGATAACTCTCTTGACATTACTTTGAGCCGTAAGTAGTCTCACAAGGTTGGAAATTTTTTGTCAACAAGGGATTGGCCTGCTCCTGGGTCAAATAGTGATGTGTCCTGATATCTGCAAAAGCAGAAAAGATAAGTTAGGAGTTTATTTACAGTTTGGGTAGCAAACAGTATAGGATTACTGTAGGGTACTTGGATCATGGTAATTGTCAAAACAGCAGGCTCAACCCACCAGCAAGGTTCCAAGCAAGCGGGTTTGTGACCTGCAATCTGATTACCTGGCCACTCAAAGCCAGACTAGGAAGTCAACTCAAATTGCCAAATCCAACAACATGAACAGATGATGGTTCTTTAAGGTGGATACCTCGTTTTGGTGCTTGACTCATTATCAGGATCAAGCCACCCCCTTCACCATCCAACCGTGTGATCAACACAATCATGTTCCTGTTATCCTGGATTCAAACCACCTATATAATTATTATCTCCCAATAAAGAATATTATCTAGTTTATAAATACTTTTCCCCTTGTAACTCTGCTAAAACAGCACAGTTACAACATTGGTAGCACAGGTAGATTCTCCATCCTACATTATCTTGTAAAATTACGCCTGTTGCCTGTACTCACCACGGCCAACAAATCCTTGAAAGAATTATGCCTGGCCTTCTGCTGGACTGGACCCTGTACACACCTGGTGCTGAGATACCTGATGGCTTTGTCCTGTATCAGAACATGATGATACCACTCCCTGTGTTTAATGCCCTATCAGCACAAAGGTTCTTCCAGGCTCCCTCCACTATTCTGTGACCAACCAACAAAAACACCATACCCGCCTACATATCCCAAATACTGTAAAGCGCTGCCTTGGAACCTTTTGCTGGGGCCAACAACAACAACGCTGCCGCATGGATCCAGTCTGCCCGAGAAAGCCAGCCTAGATGGAATTCCCACAGCAATTTTGGATTGCAGAAATCTCCATCCAACTGACCCACAATGCTGGCACCTGGTGTGACAAGTGGCAAAAAGAACATGCCAACAAGAACTGGGATACCTTCTAGAAAGACTTGTTGGCAAGGTTTGTGCTTAGGGACACAGCGCTCATGATCATACACCAAGTAAAAAACCTAACCCAGACAGGCACTGTGAAAGAACTCACCGCGCCTACAAGGAACTTTGACTATGTGCACCCTCTGACATGGCCTTTGACACCCCAGCCACACACCTCAATTACTATGACTCCCTTAAGTTGCATGTAATGAGGCATGTGAACCTGGACCAGTTGACTAACCATCAAAGCCTGTACTGCAAGGCAGAGAAAATGGAACAAACATCCAATACCCTCCATAAGGCACAAACTGGAAAAAAGAAAGACCCAAGGATTCTCACACAGGCAGACACTCCACTCAATCACCCCCTGGAAGCAACAGGAATAACACCAACCATAAACCCACAAGCTCAAATGGACATAGGAATGAAAAAAATGGCCAGTCAAATTGTACTTATTTCTGTATCACTGCCACACAAGGCAATCAAGATGAGGGAAAAGCCCGGGGAGAGCATTAAGCAAGTCAAGCTCTCCCCACATAACTCCTGGCTTGCCCAATGATGAGTACCAACCCAAGGACGTGGAACAATGTCCAACAATCCAAGTATCCTCACAGAACACGGTACTATACACCATTGTCAGACATCCCAATAAACTGATGTCCTATCCAACCGTTTTTGTAGTTACACAGGCTCAGCACTTCTGGACTCAGGTGAGGATTGAACCCTAGTCAACAGCAGCTTTTTAGACAAGTTCAAGCTAGCCACTAATCCTTTGCGGATTAAAAACGTGGTTTTAGCCAACAAACATCACATTGCCGTGACAAAAGAAACAGCCCCTTTCTCCATCATGCTAGAGAACCTGCACTCCACCATCTAAGGCCCTGTTGTCAACTTCCCAAAGTTTGACATTATACTGGGGTTGGATTGGTTACAAAAGAACAATCCTCACATAGACTGGGTAACCTCAGTACTGACCATCAAACGTGAAGGTGTCAACAATCAGATCTACCCTGACTCAGTGGACCAACTCCTATGCAACCATGTCTTTGTGCGCATCACAGAGACCCTGAACAAAAAGGAAAACCTGAAGGCAATTGACTGGGACTCCTGCCAGTACAAGATCATACACTTCAAGGATCATCAGGATACTTCCACACCTCAGGATTGCAAAATTGTGGCCTGCCATCCAGAAATCTTCAAGGAAACTCTATCCAGGTTGCCCCCAGAGAAACACATTCAACACTCCATCCAACTCAAGGGAGCTGTACATAAAGTGCATCCTATCTACAGGTTGACCCCAAACAAAGACAACACCCTATGCACTTACCTCAAAGAGGCATTGGAGAAAGGACTTATCTGCTCCTCATAGTCTCCTTTTGGGGCTGCTGTATTCTTTGTGGCAAATAAGGATGGTACCTTACGTCTGGTCACAGACTACTGAGCCCTAAACAAAGTTATCATCAAGATTTTTTATCCACTACCACTGATTGACAATCTCTTTGACGCCTTGGGATGAGCCACAGTCTTCTCCAAGATTGATCTGACTGCATGTCAGGGATCCAACCATTAGGGGGTTCCTGAGAACTTGCAGGCAGACAGCCCGCAGGCCCAGCAGGGAGAGCCCACCACAAGATTGGGGCTAACTTTACAATATAAGATAACAATTTTCCAAGGACTGCCCAAGGTCTGCTTACAGGCACCATAGAATCAATCAATCTGGTGAGGGTGATATACATCACCCCAAATATCTGGGTGAAAGTGGATTCATTAGTGACAACGGATTCTTGCGGGCAGTTGGTCTGCAGGGTGAGGGGCGGTGTTATTGGAACCAGATATGCAGGCAGGAAATTATACTTGTCTCGGAATAGCAGAGGGGGGCGGATGATTTTGGTGCCTTCTCTGTAAAGGACTTCTGTCTCTCAAGTTCTAGCTTTGGGGTCGTGGATCAGGATTTCCTCCAGAGTAAGCTCCAAATACGCTGGGTTGGGTGGGTACTCGGTGAAATGTACTGGGCCAAAGGGAGCTCCTGGTGGGCAGTAAAGGTCAGGCGGCTGGTCCACAGTTTCTTGGGGTAGGTGAGCGTGGGGTGCAGAACCGCAAAACGTAGGCTGGAAATGAAGTAAAACTAATAACAAGTATGGTATGATCTGGTTGAACCAAAGGTTCATGTCACTTTATTGCAAGAATGGCAATGGGCATCTTCCTGGAGGTCCAGGGTATAAGTATGCCCATCTGTCATGGTAAAACTTTCACAAATTCCCTTGGCCCAGGTTTTCCTGTTTACCAGGTCTTCCCAGTCTTTGGTGGCATCAATTGTGGGGGTTATTCCATTGGCTGGCTTGAACTGAGAATGCTCAAATTCCCTAGTCAGATTGTGGGATTGGTTGTCTCTGGGTGGCCTGTGTTCTATGAGAAGGTTCTCTGTTTCCCCTTCCGCGTGGGCCTGAGTTATTTTGGGATCTGTGGCTGGACCCGCCCGCTGATTGGTCAAGTTAACAGGAACCTCTAGCGTGGGAAGTATTGATGTAGGTGAATTTGATTCATCAAGCTTCAAAGGATTTTCCAAAGTCAAATCCTGCTCTGGTTTGAGCCCAAAAACCTGCAGGCGGCTGGCCCTGTGGGCTGGCAGCCCGCGGGGAGCCAGGGTTTGAATCCTGTAGTTGAGGTCTTTCAATAAGCATAGTCAATAAGAGTTTGTCACTTGTGACATCATCCCCTTCTCTCCCATTTCCCTCCTCCTTCCTGGTACCTTTTTCTAGGTATTGCTGTATGGCTCCTTGTGTGTTAGGTAGGTTGGAGACCGGTTCCCAGGTGCTTTCTTTGGGGGGGATAACCTACCCATTTGACGTAGTACTGTGGGGTCTTGTAGTGGAGGCGGTGTCCATGGATGTACTCTACTTTGTATTTGGTTGAGCGTCCCTCCTGGATGGGTGGGGGTTGGTCTTGATCTTCTGGTGGGGGAGGGAGGTTCCTTCTTTATTGAATAGCAGTGATTGGTGGAAGACATTGTGAATTTTCCAAGTAGACTGCAGCTCTATTTTGTACGCCACTTCTCCTATTTGCTTTATGATCTTGTAAGGGCCACAGCAGCGGTGGGCTAGCTTCCTACTGGGTACATGTAGGGGAACGTTCTGTGAGTTGAGGTAAACTTTATTGCCTATTTCCAGAGGTTTCCCAGGAACCCTTTTCTTGTTGGCAAACACTTTTTAGGTCTTAACGGCGCAGGTCAAGTTCCTTAGGCAGGTTTCCTGGGTGGTATGTATTTGTTCAATACAAGTCTGTCCTGCTGTATTCTGTTCCTTGCTACCAATGCTAGGGTCCCATGATGGATTGAACCCATAGTTGTCCTTGAACAGAGACATCCCAGTGGAGGTGTGATCTTTACTATTATATGCAAACTAGTCCATGGGAAGCATGTTGGCCCAATTATCCTGGTCAGCGTTGGCATAGCATTGGAGGTATTGTTCCAGGATTTGGTTGACCTGTTCAGTTTGTCCATCTGTCTGCGGGTGGTAGGAGGTTGACATGCAACGTTTTATTCCAAGGTCCTTCATCACTTGGTTCCAGTAGTGGGAAGTAAACTAGGGTCCTCTATCAGTGATGACACTTTCTGGGGTGCTGTGTTGTATCAAGATGCGGTTGTGGAAGTGTCTGGCGGTCTCAGTTGCTGTGCAGTGGGTAGTGGTTGGGACAAAATAGGCCATTTTTGTGAAACAGTCAACCATGACCAGGATTGTGTCAAAGGATTTTGAAGGGGGGAGCTCTACTATGTAGTCCATTGAAACTGACTTCCAGGGGCCAGCAGGGATGTCCAGAGGTCTCAGTAACCCTTCTGGCTTAGAGCAACGCGTCTTGGTTCTTCTTCAGGTTTTACAACCGTTGATGTAGGTAGCTACTTCTTTGTCCATGCCCAGCCATGTGTAGTTCCGCTTGATACTTGAGAGGGATTTGTGTCTACCTGGGTGGCCGGGCATCTCTGGATTGTGGTGGTCAATCAATACATTTGTTTGGGTTGGGCCTTCAGGTACATAGATCCTGTTGTGGAGCAGCAGGGTAACACCTTTCAGGGAGTACCCTTTCTTTGAGTGATGGCAATCTGGGTCCTTTGTCAGGGCTTTGATTAGCTAGGTTGAGTAGGTGTCCTGTTTCTGGGCTTTTATCACATTGGGTTTGCTGGCGGCAATCTTTAAGTACTTCAGATGTATCCCTAGGCTGGCGGGGTCTAATAGTGTGTGGGTGTTGCAGTCCTTGATTTCTGTAGAGGAGGGGGTCAGGTTGGCTCTCCTGCTCAAGGCATCTGGTACCATGTTAACCTTCCCTGGTTTGTAGTCTATGTTAAAGGTGTAGTCAGCTAGTTCCAAGGCCCATCTTGCTTGTCGTTGGTTCAGCTGGAGTGGTTTGAAGAAGTAGACTAAGTTCTTGTGGTCTGTCAGAACTTTTACTGGATGCTCAGCACCGCACAAATACCTGCTCCAGTGCTTCAATGTCTTCATTATAGCTAACATCTCCTTGTCATATATTGGTTAGTTCCCTTCAGCTGGTAGCATCTTCCTGGAGTAATATGTTACAGGATGTAGCATACCATCCCCTCCTTTCTGAAGAAGGACCCCACCCACCACAAAGTCGGACGCATCTGTCTCCAGCACAAAAGGTTTAGCAGGGTCAGGCATGGCAAGGACCGGGTTAGATGTGAAGGCTTCCTTCAGGGTCACAAACGCGGAGGTGCACTTGTCAGTCCAGACAAATTGGACCTTGTCAGAGCAGAGACGGGTCAGGGGCAATGTGATCTGAGAAAATTTTTGGATGAAATCCCTGCAATAATTTAAGAGGCCCAAAAAACTTCTCACGTCTTTTCTGCATTTGGGTACTGGCCAGGCTGTTACAGCTTCCACTTTATCCTGCGCTATGGCAAACCCGCCAGTCTTCACCACATATCCCAGAAATTTGACTTCAGATTGAAAGAATTCACATTTCTTCAGCTTGGCGTGTAGGTTGGCTTGTGAGAGTTTCTCCAGTATTTGGTCAAGGTGTTGGAGGTGTTCTTCATGTGACTTGCTGTATATGAGGATGTCATCCAAATATGCTACGCAGAACTGGTCAAGGTACTTGCCAAGGACAGAGTTGATCATCCTTTGGAAAGTGCTGAGGGTGTTACACAAGCCAAACAGCATGACCAAGTACTCGTACAAACCATATCTAGTTTTGAAGGCTGACTTGTATTTGTCCCCTTCTTTGATTCTGATCTGGTTGAAAGCGTTTCTCAGGTCAATTTATTTAGTACACCTGGGCTCCTGTCAATACGTCACAAAGATCATCAGCGTTGGGGATGGGATAGTGGTTCTTTACAGTGATATTGTTCAGTTTTTAGTAGTTTACGCAGGGGCACATCCCACCATCTTTCTTCCCTACAAACAGCATGGGTGACAAGCAAGGGCTTTTTGACACCCAGATGAACTTCTTTTTTTGTCATGTCCTACAGGTATGTCTTCAGTGCTGCTTGTTTGCGGTGATTGCAGCTGTATATGGGGCCGTGGTGTGGTTGGGTACCAGGTAACAGGTCAATGGCGTGGTCATAGATTGAGTGACTGGGGAGCTGGGTTGCTGCTTCCTCACTGAAGACGTGGCTCCACTTCTCCAAGGGGGCAGGTAGGCTTACCACACTGGGTTCCATTCTCAGGGTCAGGAGTGTGTTGGGTTCCTTACTGGTTGGGCCCAACTGGAATGGCACCACATCAAACAAATTGTCTCCCTTCAAGGCAACTGTTTGATTAAAGAAGTTCAGAATAGTTCTGTGTCTTTGGGACCAGAAGTCCCCTAGGATTAGGGGGTGGGGAAGCCCTTTCAGGATGATGGGAAAGCTGGGTACAAGTTCCGCCCAATTTTCAGGGGCAATTTGGTTGCACACCTGAGACCCAAGTTGTGGGAGCTGTTTCCCATGATTACTTTGACACTTTTGTTGGTGAACTCCAGTCCAAGGTCCTTGGCAAGGATGGCATTGATAAAACTCTCCTCTGCTCCAGTATCAATGAAAGCTCCAACAGTCTGGGATGTTGTGGATGTTTTTGCTTTGACTTGGATAAATTTGTATAATTGAGTAGAGGTGTTTATTTATGCCAAGGAAACTGAGGGGTTAATTTTCTTGGGGCAAGCCTTGGTGAGGTGCCCGGGTTTGTGGCAATAGAAACACAAGACTTTGCAGTAGTGGTGCTGTAGTTCATTGGGGGACATTCCTGGTCTGCTGGGCGTTGGGGCTTGGCTTGCGCACTGGGTGGAAGAGGGGATGCCTTCTTGGTTGAGGCTCAACCCTCTGCACAAGAGGAGTAATTCATCCAGGCCAAGTGTAGGGGGGTGGTGCTTGAGGAGCTCCTTCAGGGCAGGACAGGCTCCTTGGCGGTACAAGATGGCTGATAGCTTGTCCTCAAGTTGGGTTCTGGCTTTCAATTTCAGGAACTTGTTGGTGTAAGCTTGCAGAGAGCGTGGTCCTTGTTGGATGTCCAGTAAGCTGATTAGGGCGTGGTGGCGGGTGTCTTGGCCATTGCCTGTGGCCATCAGTTTGCTCTCAAATTGGGAGTAGTCTAGGCAGAACTCAACATCCTTGGCGGTTGCTTTCCCGAACCAGTCCAGGGCATTGCCAGAGAGCATGGAAGCTACCCCAAGGACTTTCTTGGTGTTGTTGGAGTATAAGTTTGTGTTGGCTTAAAAATGGAGGCAGAGGACTGTCATTGCTCTTCTGGCTTCTTCTAGGGTGATCTTCCCCATCTGGGGCATGTCTACTCTGGTTGTGGTCTGGTTTACTATGATGTTCTTTACCTGCAAGTTTGTGGTCTTGGTCTTCTCATTGCCAAGCAGGGCGTCTTTCTGTTCAGGGCTGGTTTGGTGTCAAGTTGCTGAGGTGATCAGGTTGGTAGCTAAATTGTACACATAGCAAGCTGAAATCAATAAAAATAGCATACAAGATGCCCCAAGAGTTAACAACATCTTGGGGCCCAGGTTACTATGTTTGAGGTAGATTTCCATAATTTCAGGGATTCAACCAGTGGGGGGTTCCTGAGAACTTGCGGGCAGACGGCCTGCGGGCCCAGCAGGAAGAGCCCACTACATGATTGGGGCTAACTTTACAATATAAGATAACAATTTTCCAAGGACTGCCCAAGGTCCACTTACAGGCACCATAGAATCAATCAATCCGGTGAGGGTGATATACATCACCCTGAATATCTGGGTGAAAGTGGATTCATTAGTGACAACAGATTTTTGCGGGTGGTTGGCCCGCAGGGTGAGGGGCGGTGTTATTGGAACCAGATATGCGGGCAGGAAATTATACTTGTCTCGGAATAGCAGAGGGGGCCAGATAATTTTGGTGCCTTCTCTGTAAAGGACTTCTGTCTCTCAAGTTCTAGCTTTGGGGTCGTGGATCAGGATTTTCTCCAGAGTAAACTCCAAATACGCTGGGTTGGGTGGGTACTCGGTGAAATGTACTGGGCCAAAGGGAGCTCCTGGTGGGCAGTAAAGGTCAGGCGGCTGGTCCACGGTTTCTTGGGGTAGGTGAGCGTGGGGTGCAGAACCGCAAAACGTAGGCTGGAAATGAAGTAAAACTAATAACAAGTATGGTATGATCTGGTTGAACCAAAGGTTCATGTCACTTTATTGCAAGAATGGCAATGGGCATCTTCCTGGAGGTCCAGGGTATAAGTATGCCCATCTGTCATGGTAAAACTTTCACAAATTCCCTTGGCCCAGGTTTTCTGGTTTACCAGGTCTTCCCAGTCTTTGGTGGCATCAATTGCGGGGGTTATTCCATTGGCTAGCTTGCACTGAGAATGCTCATATTCCCTAGTCAGGTTGTGGGATTGGTTGTCTCTGGGTGGCCCGCATTCTATAGGAAGGTTCTCTGTTTCCCCTTCTGCATGGGCCTGAGTTATTTTGGGATCTGTGGCTGGACCCGCCCGCTG
This sequence comes from Entomophthora muscae, assembly GCA_014839935.2. NCBI lineage: Eukaryota > Fungi > Entomophthoromycota > Entomophthoromycetes > Entomophthorales > Entomophthoraceae > Entomophthora > Entomophthora muscae. The sequence continues at coordinate 677,802 of QTSX02004264.1, forward strand.
ATTGGTCAAGTTAACAGGAACCTTTAGCATGGGAAGTATTGATGTAGGTGAATTTGATTCATCAAGCTTCAAAGGATTTCCCGAAGTCAAATCCTGCTCTGGTTTGAGCCCAAAAAACTGTGGGCAGCCAGGCGGCTGGCCCTGCGGGCTGGCAGCCTGCGGGGAGCCAGGGTTCAAATCCTGTAGTTGAGGCCTTTCAATAAGCATAGTCAATTAGAGTTTACCACTTGTGACACTGCAGGCTACAACCAGATTTGTATTAAGGAGGAAGACATCCTCAAAATAGCCTTCTGCACTAAATATGGCTCATACAAATGTGTGGTATTCAACTTTGGCATGACAAACGCCCCGTCCACCTTTGTGACCTTCATGAACAAAGTACTTGCGCCACACATAGGCAAACATGCCCTAGTCTACCTGGACAACATCATTATCTACAGCCTCTTGGTGGAACAGTTCCACAAAGACCTAGAGACAGTCTTTGCTACCCTGGCACAACACAAACTGTTGGCCAAGCCCTCCAAGTGCCAGTTCTTTTGCAAGCAATTACCCTTCCTGGGACACATTGTCTCAAAATATGGCATCAAACCCTACAGTCAAAAGATACAGGCCATCTTCAAAATGCCACCACCCAAAGACAAGTCAGAACTCCACATGTTCCTAGGAATGGTGGCATATGTACATTGTTTTATACCTGACTGTGGCGTTTTGACTGCCCCCTTATCCGCCATAACAGGCGCCAAATCCAAGTTTGTGTGGACCCCCCAACGTGACCTCTGTTTTAGACGCCTCAAAGAGAAGCTCATGATGTCTCCTATCCTGCAATACCCCAAATGTGACGGGAAATACCAAATGGAAACCAACGCCTCAGCTGCATCCATTGGGGGAGTACTATGAATCAAAAATAATGACGGTGACTTCCTACTTGTAGCTTATGAATCACAAAAATTGACAGATAGCAAGTGTCAATACCCTATCCATGACAAGGAACTGTTGGCTATTGTGCACTGCCTAGTCAAATGGCGCTGTTACCTAGAACAGCAGGAAGAATTCACAGCATTAACCGACCACAAGTTGCTTATATATTTCAAACCCCAAGCAAATCTATCTCACCACCAAGCCTGCTGGATGGAGTTCTTGAAGAGATTCAACATGCTCATACAGTACAAACCTGGGGCCAAGCTTACCATGGAAGACGCCCTCTCACGCCTATATGTCCGTGCCACAAGAGGGAAAATGGGCTCAACCCAGACTGGCCTCTCTTAGTACTACAAAAAAAAGATGAGGGTTTCCCCCCTGGCACAGCCAACATAACAAAGGAAACAGTTATCAAAAACAAACACCTATTTGCTGACGTATACGGGACCCTACACAGAAAAATGTCTGACGGCATGACCATTCCCTATATCCTCACACACCAGCGGGTAGACACCATCCTACGCTATCACAGAGACCCTGGACACACCAAGAGCCAAAAACTATATGAAATCCTTAAGCACAAGGCCTGGTGGCCAACCTTATATTGTGACGTTCAAGAAGTCCTAGACCAATATGAGGTATGCAAAAAGTTTGCCAAGAGCAAAACCCCTCCAAAGTCAGTACTGCCCATCTGCACACAACTACCCTTCAAAGTATGGGCCCTTGACGTTGTTGGCCCCATGCCAGGGAAACACAATGATAAGAAATACATCATCACCGCCATTGACTTTGCTACAAGATGGCCAGTAGCCCAAGCAGTAAAGGCGCACACTGGCAATGATGTACAACAATTCATAGGAAGAGAGATGATCAGCAAGTTTGGAAAGCCAGAACTTCTGATAACTGATGGAGGGAAAGAATTGACCTCCAAAAACACCAATGTATACCTCGCTAAAAATGGGGTCAAACATACCGTGACAACACCATACCACCCACAGGCCAATGGACATGTGGAGTGGCTTAATGGCAGCCTTGTGCAAGCCTTATCCAAACTCACCACTGGGAGACCTGAAGACTGGTATAAGCAGTTATCTACTGCATTACTTGTGTGCCAAACCCAAGTGAACAGATCCACCGGGAAAAGCCCATTTGAGTTGGTATACGGCACACAGCCAAATATCATTCAAGCATTAACAGGATCCAAACTGGAAATCCCAAGTAAAGTCCCCCTGCGTTCAGACTCTCAAGTTCTAGAGGCCAACAGCGAGCAAACATAAAAAGAAAGCGAACATCTGCAAAAAACTTTTGTCCCCATCTGTGATAGACATGAAGTTGGGGACAAAGTTTGGGTCATGAACGTTGATAAAAGCAAACTACAACCAGAGAAAGTAGGACCGGTGATCATTCTAAAGGTAAACAACAATAACACTTACCTTGTGCAAGGACTCGGGAAACGCAAGCAAGACAAGACCCTACACTATGATCACCTGAGACCCTGCAAAGCGAGAAAAAAACAAGAAACCACCCTGCCCCCACAGAACAACAATTAGTCCAGTACAGCGCCCGGGCTCCTGACAACCTCCCTGACAACCTACCCCCAGAGGAGGCCAACCTTCAGTCAGGGGGGTGTCGAAACAGCAGGCTTGACCCGCCAGCAAGGTTCCAAACAAATGGGTTTGGGACCCGCAATCTGATTACCCGGCCACTTGAAGCCAGACTAGGAAGTCAACTTGAATTACCAAATCCAACAACATGAACAGATGATGATCCCTTACGGTGGATACCTTGTTTTGGCGCTTGACTCATTACCAGGATCAAGCCACCCCCTTCTGCCATCCAACCGTGTGATCAACAATCATGTTCCTGCTATCCATTGATTCACTATGACTATATAATCACTATCTCACAATAAAGATTACTATCTAGTTTCTAGATATTTTTCCCTTGTAACTCTGCTAAAACAGCACAGTTACGACATAACTAAATAAAAAAGCTCATAAATTATAATCAAGTAAAATAACCTACAACTCAAACTTATTATTGAGATATTAATGGTTAAAGCTTTTTACAAATTGAGTTAAAAAGTAAAATTTAAGATCTGAAACTGCTATAATTTAATCCTGTGCCCAAAACAAAATGATAACCTATATTTATCCTTGAAAACCATTTTACTTTTAAATCCTGTGGCTTACACCAAATGAAATCATATGATTCATCTTTAAAAATCACCTTCCTTTTATATTTTGTACCCTACACAATGGAGTGAAGCACTGACTGTGCTCTGCTCCAAAAGTTGCAGCACAAATCTGAGGATTGTTTTTAGACCTAATCCAAAACATCTCAAAAAACAGTTTTTTACTTTGTGATCATGCAGTTGCTGTAACTGTCTCATCTTATTTTAAGTGTATTGAATATAAATGTTTCTTGCTTATACCATGCTCAGACATTTAGCTTGAAGAGCACCGATGATACAAACTATAATTAAATATGATTAGGATAATAGTGTCTAAATTAGAGAAAAAACAAAGGAATTTTTTAAAGTCAGATTGTTGTACAGTAGTTTTCAAAGCTGTGCTATAAACAAAATCAACTCATCTGTAAAAAAATAAACTCAGATGCAAACAAAATTAAAACCAATGGATTTATATCAATTAACAATATATTTGGGTCCACTTCTATTTGTTTGCATCTGAGTTTATTTTTTTACAGACGAGTTGATTTTGTTTATTGCACAGCTTTGAAAACTACTGTATACAAAGTATGTCTTATTGAAAGTTGATTTATGAATAATAAAGCAAAATAAAAAATCCTGTCTATATAGCCTGAAAGAAAATAATTAAATGGGGAAAGCTCCTATTGAAATAAAAACCCAGGAATAAAAGTTTTCTCAGCGGAGATCTAATATACGTTCCCTAGGATTGATTGGTTTAACTAGCTAAACATGTCCTACTGAACTTTGCTGATTGGGATGACTGAAAAACCATAACACATTGAATCCAAAATGAAGACTTGGTGGCAAGAAACGGACCAAAAGGCAGAACTTGGAAAAAAAGGCCTTAGATAATGAGTACAGTGAAATAAATGCCATGTAATTGCTTTGCGATAGAAAAAAATGCGTAAATCTTTGTTTGAGGTTACGTGACTTACTTGTTGCTATATGGATCATATCATAATGATTTATTATAAGGACTCTGCTGCCTTCTGACTTGCCTCGGTTTCTTTGCGGGCCTTTAAAAGATCGATATATTGTCGCTTTTGGAGACCTTCTTGGGCAGCAGTCGAGAGCAAACCAAATACAAGCTCAAGGCCACGAACTGAATCATCATTCCCGGGAATTGGGTAGGTGACGCCGGTTGGATCTTGATCAGAATCAATGAGGGCTATGGTGGGAACATTCATTTTAGTAGCTTCAAGAATCGCTGTTCTGTTATCAGCATAATTCGCAACTATAATTAAATCTGGTTTGTAGTATTTTGGTTTGAATTCACCCTCTTTTTCGCCTTTTACCATCACAGGTCGAAGTACAAAATCCCTATTAGTGATAGTTCCTGGAATCCATCTATCGTATATGTAAAACCCGTTGCAACTGATAGCTGCATTGATGGCAGCAGAAGAAAATTCGGGCTTGGAGCTCAGGAAAACAATTAAGCCCCCGTTAGCAGCAACCTCACGTGTAAAATTACAGGCTCTACGAAGATAGGCTAAAGTGATTTCTAAATTGAAAATGTGAATTCCAGCGCGTTCGCCGAAAATAAAGGGCTGAGTGAGAGGGTTCCATAATTTAGTTGAACTTCCTAGATGAAGACCTGCTGCTAGCATTTTTGATAGGGTAATATCATGGGGTCCTTCAGTGTCTTTGTCCTGGTAAGGGCTGGTGCGAGTTTGGTAAGTTCCAATCTCTTCGTAGCTAGGAACTTAAATCGTTTTTAGTCTTATACTTTTATATAGAAGGTACCTAAAGATGCCAAACGGGCGTTTAAGTTAATTTGATTTTCACCTTCGTCATTAAAAGCCTTGTTAATGGTCTGAGAATCGGCAGGAGACGAGAAAGAACGTACACCTTAAATAACTTGAGTAAAAGTTTGGAAAAAGCTCCAAATTTAGAGGAGGGTTTGATACCTATTACAGCTACTTTGCTAAAATTTGAACTTTTGGATAGTGCCAAGGGTTGCCTTGAAACATTTCTTATACCAGACCATGACTTCGCTGTAAAATTTAGGAGTGGTCTCATTCTAACAGATGTATTATCACGTTCACAGCTACTTTAGAGAAGTACAAATTATCACTTTCAAAGCATAATTAATTTTACTTGGGCAATCTCTTTCTCGTCTATGGGGATGATATGTCACATTTTCGAGTCGAAACTTCATTTTAATATGAGCATTTATACGCGCTACGACCAATTCCCAGTCTTACTTATCTCTAAATGTTAAGTTGATTAAATTTTAACTAAATTATATACAATATCCCGTTTCTTTCGTCATTTATTTAATTCCACAACTAATTTACTAGCTAAGATATTGTCTCTGATCAGTCCATAAAATTTTGCAAAATAAAAGTCTTTTATCTGCTTCTTTTTGAAGCGCTTAATTGATTTTTAATTACACCCAGCATAAAAGGTTTCTGTGAGTCTTCAAGTTCAAAGTTAAAGTGAAACCCAAGACAAAAAACTGCAATCTGATGCACTGAAATTTACCAAAAACTATAAATTAGGCCTTGAGTTTATTTAACAAGTGTGGCATGGCGGGCAGGATGCCAAAAGAACAAAGCTGAGCTACACCCGCTTTGCTCTTTCACAGCATCCCTCCTGGGTACACATTCAGGTATCCTAGCTGAAAACCTTTTTTGTTTTTTAAATCAGTGGCCTTATAAATTATTATCTTATACTCTAGTTGGTATAAGGAAAGATGTGTCAGGCTGTCTGCCAAAAGAGCAAAGCTGTGCTTTGCTCAGCTTCATCTTTTACGGCAACCTGCTGATACTGTAAATTCAGAACCTAAACATAAAAATGTGGGATTGTCAAATCCTTGGTCCAAATTTGAATCATTTTGTGGGATGGTCTTTTTTAATTAAATTGAATACTTTTTATTTTTATTTGAAGATTTGAAAATGCGGGAACTCATAGGCACTTTGCAAAGTTCAAGTCAAACTGCATATTTCCAATGGACAAAATGAATTAACTGGAATCAGATTTGAATTATTCAAATCCATCAACCATTTTCATTAAGTTTACTATATTTTTTGAAATTGTGGAATTGTCAAATTCATGAACCAAATTTCAAATCACTTTTGAATGCCACTAGTAAACTCAAATATTAATTGCGGGAACTGGAATCCAAATTTAATGTACAGTAAGCACACTAGGAAATATCAACCCAAATTGAGAAGCTCCACCATGACTAAAATCAAATGAAAAATCCGATCTCAATAACCATGTTTAGACATGAAAATTGATTAAACTTTAAAATTATCCAAACTTGGAAAGGATACAATATTATACACTTCAAATAACGGATATAGAAATTCTGCTACTATTCAAGGCTAAACCAAGAGAAAATGACTACCCAAAACTAAACTAAAATCTAAATAAAACACATATTTAATCTAAAATATATTTTTTATTTTATTTTTATGGACAGACAATTGCATTCCCAACCAGCTTCTGCACCAGCCTGTGGGGCAGCCTGTCCACAAGGGCATCCCAGAGGGTCCAATAACAGACTCAGAACACAACACAAGGGGATTAATGCTGATACACAGGCCTCCTAAGGCATCAGCCCCAGTCAACCATCTCCCGCATCCCAAGCCAGGAACAGCAGCCTGAATCCCTGAAAGAAGCTACTCTCAAGGCCTGCCGTCAAAGTCTCATATACCAGGGTCACCAGTAACAATGTCGTTACTTACACCTCCACTGTGTACCCAGTTGTCACCCGGCCCTGCACTCTGGATCCAAGAGTTGCCACTTCTTGCCCCCACTTTTTTGACATGTCTTATGAGCCATTGGCCACCATTGTTGAGCCATCTGCACCTGTGATGTATTTCACCATTGATGGCGCCACCACAAACAAGCGTGATCCCACCTTCTACACAAAGGTCCCCATCCCCTGTGTTGAGCCTGCTAGCCAGGATGCTGCAGTACCTGCTGTCACGCTTTTTGCTTTACAGCACCACAATTATTTGAGATTATAGGGCACAGGACATTTGCAAGAATACAGTCATATGTGAGGATATGAGTAGTACTGTATCCAAAGAGCCAGGATTGAACAGAACCATGATTATTGCCCAGCAATGGCTTCTGATTGTGCAGAAGCACTTAAGGATTAGGATAAAGGTCAACCAGATTAAGGATAAAATAAAGATGGTTCAAAGATGATTTTATTTTAAATGATTAATTCCTCTTATACCTTCTACCAGGGTAATTTCTGGGATGCTAGCAATGTCTTCTAGGACATTCTAACATGCCCCAAATTTGGGTGATTATCAATCTAGGTTTGGTGCTTATTGCACGTCAACCAATAGAATATTTTCATCCTCACCCAGCACAGGTGATCTTTTCTGGCATGGAGTAATTTAGTACTTCAAGATCACTTCCTACTTCTCTGGCATACTGCAAGCTTAATGCTTATTAATGTGATAAATAGGGTAATTTGAGATTATGGGGAATTGAACCCAGCGCCTTGGTGCTTGATGTATAAGTAAAGCAGCACCTGCAATAATTTTCAGTTGGCGCGACAGCGCTTGACGTAAAGGTAGTTTGGCGCTTTGGCGCCTAATCCAATTGCTAGGCGGCGCCGCAGCGCTTGTGTATTTTTAAAGTGCCGCAGTGGCGCTTATCATTGGCTAGTTTAAGGCTTAGGTCAGCAGACTAATGCTGATCCAATATGCATATAATTTATACTACCAATTTATGTAGTTTGGTAGCTGCAATTCATCTCCGCAAGCTATGCCATAATTAGTATCATTGTATTTTGTACTACTAATTTATGGATTTGGTTGTAACAGTCCCAATCTGTGGGCTCCGTCATAATTGGCATCATTGCTTGGTCAAAATTCCCAACACCTGCCAAGGGCCGGCGTTGGTTGACAGATAGTGAGCGTGAAGCTCTTCTCAACTGCTTGAACAGGAGAATGGCAGTTTGGGATATTGCGTCCTAATTTGGTGTCACAGCCAGATATATTGTCAACATCAACACCAAAGATGACAACACCAGGCAAATTGGCAAATCTGCCAAGGCTAAGTGGAAGCCCAAACTCCTTCAGCACATTCATTTTGAGGCAATCAAGCAGTGGGTAACCAAGAATTGCCACCTGGACACACTTGCAATCCAATCAATGCTTACCACAGAGTTTAGGCATTCTGTCTTCTAAACCCTTGTCTACAATACTATGATTAAGTTGGGCTTTTCCTGGAAAATACTGGGAGCTTTGCTGTATAATAGAAACAGTGTCAAGACCATCAAGAATCAACACATTTATGCCAAGATCTATATGGCTCTAAGCAGACCACTAATGTACAGTTCTTTTATATCAACAAATTTTTGTATTCCTCCTCACTCCGTTCTAGGCATGGATGGGTCAAGAAGGGGTCTAAGGATGATGTAGCACATTGTGCAGCTGTTTGTTTCCAGAACTATTCAATGGTTGCGCTTCTTGGTCCCCGTGGGTTAGATTGATTTCAGATGATCAAAGGTTCCCATAATAGCAGGACATTCCTTGATTTTCTCCAAACCATCAAGGAGTACCTCTGAATTAATTACTGGGTCACAACTAACATTGTTGTATTGGATAATATTGGGCTCCACAAGGTGTATTTGGTTGTATCAGAGTTCCCTCTAATCAATAAAAATAGCCATTTGTCCAGCCACTGCCTGGCTGACTGCCCAATGAGACTCCTCTTCCTCCCCCCATATTCTCCATTCCTTAAACCAATTGAAGAGGTCTTCAGTTGAATCAAGAATAAGGTTAAAGTGGGGCTTCCACAGGACACCAAAGATCTCTTCAATATCCTTAAGGTCAGTCAATTTGCAATGCCACCCAATGTGGTGGCGGCTTTTTACAAGCACTCTGAATTATTCCTCCTCAAATCCCTCAACTCTGAGCCAATCAAATAAATGGGTGCCCTGGTTTTATTTGTTTTTATTTTTATTTATTTTGGTTTAATAGGACTTGAATTATATTATTTATATATAATGAATTGACATTGAATTTTATTATAGACATATAAGAATTTGTATAAAAGATAAATAAAATTAATTATACTAGATATAGAGACACATATTTTTATTATAATGCACCAAATAGTGTATTGACTGTAGAGCTAACAAATAAATACATTAAAAAAGATAGAAATATATTAATTTATTTAAATATATGTGAACCCTTTTTAGTACCATTGAATTTTTTAAAAGCCACAGATTTGACCTTGTGAGGCATCACCTGATCCTTATTATTTCAGTGCCACTACAGCCACACAACACAAAAACCAATGATTTTCATGTATATCAAACTAATTAGTATGTATGACGCGGTTTAAGCATAGAAAATCTATTTATCAAATCATATTACAAGGGAAAAGTAATTTGAGTTCTAAACAATCACTTGTTTAAAACAAAAGTGGAGTGGGCAGCTCAATGCAGATAAATAGAGTTTGTGTTGTTTAACTATGTAATATATGAACCCATACAGTAGTTTTAAAAGCTATGGCAGCAACCAAAAATACTTCAGATTTAAACAAAATTATTTCAGATTTAAACAAAATACAACTATCAGGTTAAAATATACACTCTGTTAACAGGGATTTTTGGCAGTAATGGGTAAAATGGGTCAAACAGAAAAGAAGTGCTCACGCGCAAAGCAAAACTATTCAAACTACAATCCAAAATACATTGATTCACAAACAAAATGGTGAGTTGACTTTTGGTGTACATATGGGTTATTATTTCAGGGATTAGGCCATTTTCTAATACACATGCTGCCCAAGTTGCAGCATAACACAGTTCAATTTTGAAAAAATCAAATTACAAATGTTTATATTTAAAACAGTAATAACTCAACAAAAAGTTAATATTTTTTCACACTGTAAAATATCAAAATGAAGCTAATAATCTTATCTTTTTATTGGTGTTAAAATATTAATATATATATAAAATTGAATATTAAAGCAAAAGCAATTTAAAAGAGCATATGTCAGATTTTATTATATTATTTTGATAATGAAATAAAATAGATTGCTTAAAGCTTAAAAAAGTTGTTTTTCATTGATTAATATATGCTTTTTTATTTAACAAAATTAAAGAAAAGATCAAGAGCATTATTTCTGAAATTTATTTTATTTAAAAAGCTTAATTATTTAGGATTTTATGGTAGTTTAAAGTTAGGACGTTAATTTATTTGCTGTTTAGATGAATTTTGAGGTTCAAGTGAACTGCAAACCTCAAATAAAGCATTTTTTAAATACAATTCTTTAATATTTTATTATTTTAAAAATATGTGAAACAGTTATAAGTAAGTTAATACATCATTTTAATTGATTTGCATAGATTCCAAAGAGGATATGATGTAATTTGATGCTTAGCTGATACACATATATCACTTGTGCATGAAAACTGGGAATTTCATTTATTCTAGAAATATAAATTCAAATTGAAATTTTAAATAAAGCTGTCGCATCATTTCTTTCAGAATGGTGTCATAAGGCTTGGTATATAAGAGCTAAAGCACCACCTAAGCTTTACTTCAAACCATATTCACAAAAAGATATAATTCCTGCAACCAGCACTCTTTTGCAAGGCATCTCTACAAAGCATCTCTTTATCAGAAATCACAAATCCAATATTATGGAATCTGTTAACTTTACTTCTGCCATGAAGCCATTTTCCTCACTGGGAGCATCAAAAAAAGAGAAAGAATTGCTATGCTAAAGAAAGCATTCCTCTTTGTTTCTGGAGGCAATCTTAATTTCTTCAATCACTTCCTCACTCAAACTGAGTTTGGAAAAACAGAGTTCATTCATTTAATTCAAAATCAGAAACTAAATAGGATAATTGACAACTTAAAGGATCTTCTAAAATCTGCTCCTCAAAAGCATCTCCCAGCCTTGAGATCTCTGGTTACTTCCAGTTACTCTTTAAAAGAGCTTACTGATATGGGATTTAATATAACCAAAAGTGAGTTTGAATACTCAAGAAAAATAAATAAAAATAAAAATGTAAGCTTAAATAAAAAAGCCAAAAAGATAATAAATATTTATTAAAAAAAGAAATAATTAAAAAAACTACTGGAAAATTCTTTTGAAACAAGCCAGTTTACAAAAAAGCACCAGAAAAAATTTATAAATGCATTGAAAAAGAAATGAATGAATATTCAACTGAAATAAAATATTCTCTATTAAAAACAAAAAAGAAATATATGAAAAAATGAAAATAAAAAATGAAATTTCAATATCACTTTCAACTTATTATAAATTAATACCAAAAAATATAATAAATAGTAAAAAACAAACTGACATGTGTAATATTTGTAACTTAAAATCATCCTTAGAAAAAAGAAAAGAAGAATGTGAAAGCAAAAACTTATTATTGCCAGAATCTATAAACAGTGACTTAAAAGCTATTAATCAGCACCAAGACTTTTATGATCATCAAAATAGGGAATATAAGAAAGATATCAATGAATTAGATAATGAATCATGTATTATAGTCATAGATTTTAAGGAGAATTTAAAATTTGGTGGTGGTCCAATTAAAACCAATAACTGTTTTTATTCCAAAAGATTTATATCTTTATTGGGGTTTGCACTGGTATTTAAAGAAAACAATAAAGTTAAATATGAATACCATGATTTTTTATCCCAAATATTGTCTCATGATTATTTGTTTTCAGGTGAATGTCTAATAAGTCTTCTTAAATCAGATAAGTTTAAAAAAATAAATAATATCAAAGTATGGACTGATAATGAAAACCATTTTAGATCCTATGAATTCTTATATTATCTATTTAAAGAGACACCACAATACATTAAAGGGTCTATTAAATACAATAGATTTATAGAATGTCATGGGAAAAGTATTGTTGATGATCACTTTGGTGTAATATCAAAAACATTAAAAGAGAAAGAAAATCAGCTTTATATTAAGAATGTAAATGATATTAAAAATATTTTTGAGCAAGAAGAAAAAAGAAAAGAATTATATAAATCAGCGCTATCAGGCTCAAATATTTCTCAAAAGTCATTCTTTTATATTTATGAGAGAAAAGTTAGGCCTATAAGGAGAGAGCTCAAAGTTAAAAATCTGCGCATTAATCTTTCATATTTGATGAAAGATGGGAAGTTGTATACTTCACCTTTAACATTTAAAAGTTTCTCAGAATATTCTGAGATAACTTATCATTTGAAATCACGTGATGATACCAGAGAAACAAAAATATCAGAAGATGTTAGTGGTGCATTAGGGCAAGTTCATGAAGTAGGGCAGCTTACTAGAGGGTGTATTTTAAATAGAGTTATCAGTCTTTCAAAAACAACAACCTTTTTTGAAACAAACTAAGAATATTTATGATGAGCCAAAGATAGGGTAATAGCATTTATAGCTTTGGGGCTGCTATTACTCTCCCATGCAACTCATCATAAATATTTTTAGCTTGCAGTATGTAGTAGCACTTAAGATATTTCCAGCAATATTATAAGGTGCAATTTTCAATTCTAAAATTGATAAATTTTTTTTTAAAAATATCTAAGCCCAAGATCAATTAAAGATTTGACATAGATTGTATTTGAATCTTTCTGAATAATTTTGAATATGAATAATGTAATTAAGTTATAAAATAATCAGTCCAGTGCTTAGGCATAACAAGAAAAATAATGACCCATATGTTTACTATGTGAATTGGTGACAAAATACACCCAAGCAAGGTGAGTCAAAACTCAATCCAAAAACAAAACACAATAGGAACTCACTATGTAAACAAAATCACTCACACAATGTGTGCAATAGATTGTAATCAAGAATGATACCAAAGTATCTAAAATAAGACACTTTCCAAGACATAACTTTTAAAAATATTGTGTTGGGTGCTTAATTTGGCGTAAAATCTGGGAAAATGGGTGGAAAATATTTTGGGTGTTCTAAAATGGGCGTCATAAAACAAAAAACAACTAAATAAGAAATAAAAATCTATAATTGAGATATGGGGGAAACAATATTAATCAAATATCCATATTCAGATAAAAGCAAAAATTAAAATTAAGGAGTTACTTAATTAAGTTTTATTTAGTATTTTATTAAATTTTAAAATGGAAGGTGCACAACAACAGAGTGACAATGCACCTGTTGTGAGCTGCAGTTGCGGTTGCCCCTGCAGGTCAAAGAACAGAGTTAGTACAACCCAAGTGCCTACTCAGGAAGGAGACAGGAGAGGAGAGTTCAATAGTGATTGTCAGAAATTGTGCCATTAATGCTATTTTAATATGGCCTTCAAATAATGATAAATGCAAAGATTTGACTGGTTTTGCTTTTGAGTTTGGGAATTCCTTGCTTTCTGTAAATGTGTCTGTGCCAATATCCACCCATTCTGGAATACCATACCTTCCCTTGTCTGATACTGGTATGACCTCATCCCAATATGACCCCCTCAGCCACTCTGTCTGTCTAATGAGTGATCACTGTCACTTGTCTACTATTTAAGTAGAATTATCTCTCCTAATAAAGACAAGTTTATCCACATTTGCGTTGGCTTTAATATTCTTCAAGCTTTTTCCTGTCCTTTTGCCAAAAGGACTTTCACATCTTGTATTCCAGGAAATTAAGGTATGTGTCCTTAATTTTGCCCTGAAGGCTAACCCAAGGCTAGCTTTGAACCTCAAATCTTTTATTATAAAGATTTCCTGCTGTTTCCTCCTGGATGTTGTCCCCAGGAGCCAAACATAACAAAATGGTGCTCACTACAGGGGCTGCAAGCCCCTTGGTTACCCTGTTTCCATGTGCATTCTATGATCCTTTTCCCTTTGTTTCTGAAGTACCCTAGCAACCTAAAGTTTCTAGTCCTCCTCTAGAAAAAGACATCACCAATGCCCCCTCAACTCCCATGGTACTGGTGCTGTCCCCCGGGCCCATGTGGCCCCCTTCCAGCTTTCTCTCTCAACTACAAGCAAGCTTGTGCCGCTGCCCGCTCCCTGCTCCATTCTGGCACTGTGGCAATGCACACTATCCCTGGTCTCTGTCCCAGGTACGCTTCCAAAGACCTGTACTCCTTCCTTTTGGACTTTGGTCTCCCCCGCGTTGATGGAGTCCATGTATACAATTGGCATGTTAGTCAACCAGTTCATCCAACCTGCCCTGGTTCACCATCAACTTGCATTAGGATCCCAGAACCAGCTTATAAATGCTGTAGCCACCGCTGCCTCAAAAAACTATGCTCAAAATATGGCATATCAAGAATGGTCCCACAGTCTCTTTATGTGTATTTCTAATAACCAGCGCAACTCACTGGCCTCCCAGAAATACTTGACCTCCTCACTAAATTCCCTTTGTTCCTTGCTCCCTGGATACATCAAGGATCAACTATGCAAATTGGATGGGCATCAAGCAGCGTGACATGGGCAAATTGAGGCCTCTCTGCTAAAGCATCACCAGGATTTTGAGACTCTGGTTAGCAAACTTAACCAATTCTGAGAACATATTAATTATTGACTCAAATTGGTTGGAGCTCATGTTGATACTTGGGGCCACCATCTGCAGCATTAATATGGTCTGTATAAGGCTGCACTAGGCAACACTCTATATCAAGTGCAAAGTTATGTGGATGATAGAGTAGCGTCTATTGAGGTGACTCCTCCTGCTCCTCCTGTTGAGGTCCCATCTGACTTTGAAGCCAAGGTATAGGAAGCAATAGCCAAGCTCAAGGCTACCACTTGGCATCAATCTTCTGTTCAGAACCCCCCTCCAGTTGAACCTATGCCTGACCCTTGTATTGCTTTGCTCACTGATCAAGTAGCTACTTTGCGAGGAGAAATTAAGTATTTAAGACAAAACTTCTCTAATTCTGAGGACTTGTCCTGTGAGTCTGAAGGTGAAGAGGAAACTGAAGTTGTTAATACTCCCTCTCAGGATAATCATGGTTGCTGCCCTGGTTTGGAAGGCCAACCCTGGGTCAACTGTGCACATGCACTGGATCAGCTTACAGAAGTAACAAATGATGTTGCTGATAGGCAGGACACATTGGAAAGAGAGGTAAAAAACCTCTCCTTCTTTACTGAGACAATGAATGGAAACGTCATCCCCTTGGTTGCCCATACCACTTCCCTGACCACTTGCCTCAACGGGATTGCTGGCACCTTATTGGTGCAACAAATTAAGACTGACAAATTTGGAGTTGCTGCTGCCACCTTTAGAGATATTAGTGGACAGAACAGCTCTATCTTGGATACCCTAGAGGAAAGCCTTCAACTCCTCTGGGCTAGACAACCTGCTGCTAAATCCAAGGTTGAGGGCAATCCCCCCATTAATTTCCTCAACCCAGGTGACAACAGTCAGTCCTCTTCCTTGTCCATTGACCCAAACTACAAACCAACCTTAAAACAGATACTTGATCCTAAAACCTCTACCATTGCTGCCTTTCTAACAATTTACGGGACTGCAATGCGTAGGGCTACTGATGAGCTCAAAAAGGAACATATCCTCACCTGTCTCCATCCCACATGCCAAGAAGTGGTGGTCCCCAACCTCCCTTCCATTGTCACTTGGGAGGACATGAAGCAACTCTTAATTGAAGAATTTGGAGGAGATCTCAGCTTGGAGGTCAAGAAGGATGCATTTATGCACATTGCCTTTAAGCCCAAGGAAAATCTGACTGAGTTTGCAGATTGCTTCTACATTGAAGGCCAACAGTTAATCTCCAGTTGACAGTTAACTCCTCGGGAAGCTTACACGGCTTGTTCAAATGCTTTGAAAGTGAACCAGCTTCTATGCCTACACTTTAAGGCACACAAGGCTTCACTCACTTCCATGAAGAGTATTAAGACGCTCTTGCAAGACTTGCATCTGACTCATGGGGGTACAGTGGTGCGTGAAAATAAAGCTAGTAATGCTAGGACTACTTCTTGTACACCGCACAGTATGATGCTGGGTGAAGGTGGACAGACTAAGAGGCAAGGCTGTCATAACTGTGGCCAAATAGAGCACCACTCATGTACTTGCACTAATCCCCGAGTGGAAGGTTGTGACCCCAAAGAACAGGCTGGAAAAGAAAGGTCAGCTTATAAACAGAGACACTCTCTGCTGACCAGTCTCCCCCGTCTCCCCCTGATCCTCCTTCTGATGAAGAAGCTCTGTCTTCCTCTGGCCTAACTATTATTCACATATTCCACAATCTCTTCAGTGATTCAGACCCTGAAGATTCTGATAGTGAAGAATCTGATAGTTATGGCTATTCCGTTCTGGCTGTTCTGGAAACTGTCTCTGTCCCATACAAGCTTTGCTTTGGGAAGACCACTACCACTTTTCAAGCACATTCAAGTGAAGCCAAAGCCATGGTGGCTACTCTTACCTAGCTCAAGCTCATCAGCCTCCTGTCCTGGTTGATTCTTCTGAGGAAGCAGCCAAGCTAGCCAAAGCTCTCTTCCAAAACGTAACTGTATCTCTCCTACTGCAGACTGTGTATAAGGAGATTCCTGCCTTAAGGTGCATGTTAGCTAAATGGGAGAAGGGGCTATAGGCTGTGCAGGATGTGTTGGCCGTCTTGCCCCCCTTTGGGAAAGATATAAACCGTGTGGAAGTATCAATCCAAAAGGTTAAAATCAAAGCCATCCTTGACACGGGTTCTCCAGTCAATGTAGTATCTTCAAAACTAATGAAGAAACTTAAGCTGGCCCCTGACCTCAACTACACTCAGTTGTATGGCATAGCTGGCATGGCACAAACTCAGGCCATTGGTGCCTACTCTGCTCTACCTATGAGGTTTGGGAAACTCCTCATTGCTTCCCCTGCTGTAGTCCTTGAGAATGAAAGCTATTATCTCTTGGTTGGTACACAATTCCTTTGATAGTATAACGGAATTGTAAAACTTACAAGATGAATATCTTTTGCTCTTAGAGTATGAGATCCATATGATTTTTGAGGAACCTCTGCACCTCCCAGGAAAACGTCTTAAAATTTTCATGCTTGAGTACCCCACAGGTATATTCTCTCTCAAGTATAGGACTCACTCCTCCAAAATGCGCACCCCTCCTCCTTCCTGTCCTGCAGAGGAAGGGTACCTCTTCTTGCCCCAGCAGCTATCACCATTCCTATGGGCTCCCAAGTGGTGATTGATTCTCAGATTTCTTACAAACTACCTGAAAAGTTGTTCTTGGAACTCTACTCACCTGAATCCCTAAGCTGTAAAGAACCCTGCCTGTGTCCAGGGATTCTAGATCAAACCCACAAAGAACCTGTACAATTATTGCTTGCCAACCTGAAAGCCCTACCCATGCAGGTGACCCAAGGTCAGGCTATAGAGCATGGTCTTATACTGGGGGTAGAACCAGTGGCATCCCTCTACCCTTTCAGAACTTTTAGTGATTTCAATCTACCCTAAGACAATCCCCAAGTTCTCTCCTTATTCACCGCCACCGACTTCTCCTAATTGTCTCCCATCCAACAAAAAGACGTGTTGGACCTGCTCAATAATTTTAGCAATATCTTTGCCTCTGGACCTACGGACTATGGCCTAGATAAAGGGGTCATCCATCAGATTGATACTGGTGATGCCTTCTTTTTGTGCCAAACCATACCACTGTAGTAGGGTAGAGGATGCTCAGGTATCTAAGGAGCTTAAGCAGCTATTTGAATCTGGGCTACTAGCTCCCTTTCAGAGCCCTTGGACCTCCCTGTTACTGATCCTCAAGAAGAAGGATGGAGGTCATTGAATTGTAATGGACTACTGCCACCTGAACTCTCTCACTAAGAAAGACCTATACCCCTTGCCCATAATTGATGATGCTCTCAGACGCTGGGTGGTTCCAAGTTTTTCTCAGCCATGGATCTAGCCTCTGAATACTGGAAAGTTGACTTATCTCCTGAAGATAGAGAAAAGGCTGCACTTATCACCTCAGAAGGCCTTTTTGAACCCACTTGTATGCCCCAAGGCCTCCACAATGCCCCTGCTACATTTCAAGGGGCTATGGACTCCATCCTACGGGATCTAAAGCTCTCTTATGTCCTTGTGTACCTTGATGACATCACTGTATTCAGTGCTACCTTTACTGACCATTTGGAACACCTCAAGGCTGTCTTCATCAAGATCTGCAAAGCTGGCTTGAAGCTCAAACCCTCCAAGTGCTCCTTCTTTAAAGCGCAACTTGAGTTCTTAGGTCATTAGGTCACTCAAACGGGAATCCACCCCATGAATAATAAGGTGGAAGTCATTGACAAGATGCTACCTCCAACAAATCTTCAAGAGGTCCAAGTATTTCTTGGTATGATGGGCTACTACTGAAATTTTATACCTGATTTTGCTGAACTGAGTGAACCCCTTGTCCAACTGCTTTGCAGCGTCCCCTTTGAGTAGACTGACAGCCAGCAACAAGCATTTGAAGCATTGAAAGCCAAGATCAAAGAGGCTCCTATCTTGGTCTATCCTGATTGTGATAAGGAGTTCATCTTGTATATTGACACTAGCGGAGTAGCTGTGGGTGCCATCTTAGCCCAGCTTGACAATGAAGGCGTGGATCAACCTGTAGCCTACTCTTCACAGGTCCTCAATAAACACAAGAAGAACTACAGGGTCACTGAAAAGGAATGTCTGGCGGTGCTACATGCTTTAAAAACAGCTCAGGCACTACATTTATGTGACCCCTTTTCACTGTGGTCACAGATCACTCCTCTCTCAAATGGCTGCAACAACTAAAGGAACCTGAAGGTCAACTAGCATGTTGGGCTCTGCACCTGCAAGGGTACAATTTCACTGTGATACACTGTCCTAAGGCCCAACATCAGAACGCTGATGGCTTGTCAAGGATGCCAATACTAGCTATCCACCCCACTGACGCTGATTGCCTATAAAAATTAATAGGGTACCCTGACTCTTGGACCACCGAGCCAGAAAACATTTTCCTGGTGCTACAAGCCCTATCCAAGGACACTGTAATTTGAGATAGGCAGCTCTTCAAAAAAGTCAACAATGCCTATCTACCCTATGTTTGCCCTAGCATGAGGATAGTCATTATCCTCCAAGCTCACATTGACACTGGGCATGGAGGTATAGCCAAAACCAATGACTTGCTATGCAAGAACTTCTACTGGGAGAACATGCACCTTCGGATCCCTGATGTTCTTGCCTCCTGTCATTTGTGTCAACTCTAACGCCCTTGCCCTTCCTAACACCAATTCAAGCTCATCCCCCCTAAGCATACTTTCCAGACTGTGAGTATTAATTCTGTTGGGCCTCCTTCTTGGTCTAGGTCTAGGTGTCAATTTATCTTAGTTTCCATAGACCATTTTAGCAAGTGAATTGAAGCCAGAGCTACAAAATATATAACTGCTAAAACCACTGCTAATTTCTTGCCGCAAGATATCTTATACCAACATGGCTGCCCTCAAGTCCTGCTTTTTGACAATGACACCAATTTTAATGCTCCCCTCATCATGTCTATTTTCAAAGCTATGGGTACCCACCAATATTTCTCTGCACCATATAAACCTTCAACTAATGGAACTGTTGAACAAGCCAATTCCTCCCTGGTGTCCATAATGAAGAAACTCACTCTCTCTGACGCTGCCAATTGGGATATGTTCCTCCCTACTGCCCTCTTTGCTTATTGACTCAGTAGACACCAAGTAAATGGTCATTCCCCTTTTGCCATGCTGTATGGAAGTGAAGCCGCCACCCCCTCAATCTTGGGACCCCCCTTGATTGAAGTTGATGTGTCTGCAAATCCTGAGGCCCATGTTAAAGACTTAACCAATTGTATCATTGATATCCAAGCAACAGCTTATTCCACTGCTTACAAGGTCAAGGCTCTGGAGCTCTCCCCATCTAATGCTGCTAGAGCCCCCCCCCCTGAGTACCAAATAGACAACCTGGTTCTCTACTACCAGAACTGTACAGGTGTAAGATCTCATAAGCTAGATTCCCTCTGGGTTGGGCCCTGTGAAGTCACATTTAAGAAGGATGTCAAGTATACTGTGAAATTGCTGTCCTCTGGAAGTCCTTTTTCCTGGGTCCATTCCAAATTCCTTTGGAGATATCAACTCCCTGTGTCTAATCTTGAGGGGGGAGATGTTGTAAATTGCGCCATTAATGCTATTTTGATATGGCCTTCAAATAATGAAAAATGAAAAGATTTGACTGGTTTATTTTTTAGTTTGGGAATTCCTTGCTTTTTGTAAATAGGTCTGCGCCAATATCCACCCATTCTGGAATACCATACCTTCCCTTGTCTGATACTGGTATGACCTCATCCCAATGTGATCCCCTTGGCCACTCTATTTAATGAGTGATCACTGTTCCTTGTCTACTATTTAAGTAGAATTATCTCTCCTAATAAAGAAAAGTTTATCCACATTTGTGTTGGCTTTAATATTCTTCAAGATTTTTCCTGTCCTTTTTGCCCAAAGGACTTTCACATCTTTTATTCCAGGAAATTAAGGTATGTGCCCTTAATTTTGCCATGAAGGCTAACCCAAGGCTAGCTTTGAACCTCAAATCTTTTTTATAAAGATTTCCTGCTGTGTCCTCCTGGATGTTGTCCCCAGGAGCCAAACACAACAGTGATGCTGCGCTGACACAGCTGGTTCAAGGAGTACAAGCTGCTAGGGTGCAAAGCATCAATCCTCAGGTTCCCAAGCTGAACCAGAAGCCCACCAAGGTTACCTCAACAAAAACAATTAGAAACAAGGAGGTAGAACTTGCTTTGTATGTGTTTGACGCTGTGTACTGCCAGGATTTGGTCCTGGCAGCCATGCTAAAGAAAGTTAAGCCTGTACTTGATACTAGCTATGAGCCTTATGTCAGTGATGACAATCAGGAAGAGGACAAGGAGCCTGAGTTCTACAGAACTGATGAGGGACAGCTGGTGTTAAAAAAGATTGCAGCCTTTTACACCAAGGTGCACATGCCCTGTGTTGTGCCCAACGCCGATGAGCCAATCCCCACCACTAAAAAGCCCGCTCACAACCGCATTCCTGACATTAAGTGCATCATCCTTCTCTGGCTCATTCAGGAATCTGGTGATTACAAGGCAGCTGCGGCTCTTGTTGGGGTGGATCCCAAGTACGACTTGAAGACCTTCAACAAGTTCATCAATACTGGCCATGTCCTTGCTGCGGAGAAATCCCTGCATGTGTCTACCATGCTTTCCAAGGAGCACAAATGGGCAATCTGCCAGTGGATAACCTGAGACTGCATCTTGAACTGGTAAATATACAGGCCATGGTCAAATCTACTTTTGGGGTTGAGGCCCCAATTTCCTTTTACTATCATCTGGCAAAGGGAATGCAATTTTCTTGGAAAAAGATTGGGGTATCTCTGTACAATTTGAATAGCCCAACTGATGTCAAAACCCATAAAAAATACACTGAGGCATACACTGCCCTCAAAGCCAAGGAGACAGTCAAATTTTACTATATTGAAAAATCAGCATTTTCCTTGTCTATGCGCAATGCATATGCTATGTCCCCAAAGTCTCAAATGACATGGTAGCTTGGCGTGCTGCAGTCTGCACCCCAGCCTATTCAATAGTGGCTCTCCTTGGTCCAAAGAGGATCAAGCTTTATCAAATGATATTAGGATCCCACAGCAGCTGGACCTTTCTATTATTCCTCTGATTGGTCCAGGAGCACCTGAGGCGCATTAGCCTGGGCTTCACCAACATCATTGTGTTGATAGTGTTAGTCTCCACAAGGAGGCAGATATTCTTCAGAAATTTCCAACTATTGACACTAGCATTGCAGCTGGCCCCCAACAATTGGCCACGGAAAATTTGCTTTCTTTTCCTCCCTGCCTATTTGCTCTTCTTGAATCCCATTGAGGAAGTTTTTGGGTGGCTCAAGAAAGTTGTCAAGCAAGGGACCCCAACTGGGACCAAGGACCTCTTTGATTTGCTGCAGGCTGGGATCCACACCCTCCCAGCTGAGACTGTGGCCAAATTCTATGGCCACGCTGATTTGTTCATCCCTGCATGCCTTGCCAAACAGCCAATAAATTAAAGGCTTAGTGTGTCTGACTATTTTATATTCTCTAATTTACTATTTAAGATTTGTTAGTTATTATTTTATATTTAGAAACTGCCAAGCCCACAATCACATTTGAATGGACCAGAAATAAAGGTTTGTAATTTATTTATTTATGTTAAATTATTTTATTATGATATCTGGTGCTATCCCAAACACTTGATACTGGATTACCTGTATAGATTTATATCACTCTTGTCAAAAAATATAAAAATGAAATTCAAAAAAGTTAAATGTAAATTATACATGGTAGAAGTAAATTTTATTAAAGTAAATATATTTATGGGTATATGATGACATTAACTGGGATTCTTTTTCAAAACAGTGCTTGCTAAAATAAAAATTATAAAAATTATTATTAATAAAAATAATCTAAAGTGTAAATAAATTTATTAGAATATAAAATATATTAGGAGCACCTGTAATGAGTTCTTTGGTATGTACCCACCCGGCAATGAAGGTGGCTCACAACCTTTACTGCCACACCATATTGGTGGATACACCCTGATTAAAATTCTCACGGCAGCTGATAAAAGGGAGTATTGTTAGGTGAGAATGAAGTAGCAGCTTCTCTGGTGAGACTGCAAACTCATAGATTTCCGCCAGGACCAGGGTGTCTTGGATTACGTAGTCAACCAAGTTGCACCCAGCGGGACCTTCTTCCTGTCCAATGAGAGCTGGGCCTTGTCAATCCCAAGAAGGACCCTGTCTAGGTCCTCTACGCTGGCGCCCATCCCAAAGAAGAAAAGATATCCCAGGTAAACCACAAGGTGAAGCCTTTGCCCAGCAAAGGCTTCTGTAAACTCACAGAGTTTATTATACACAGTGCTTATCTTCTTCTTGTGCTTTGTCTTTGCAAAGGTCAGCTAGATGCTGCAGGGACCCCTGTCTTGTCAGCGCTCCAGGCCAGCCCAAATTTGGCAAGGAGGATTTTGGTTCTCTTGACAGCTGTTGCGTCTGCAACAGCCAATTTTCCAACCACAGCCCAAATTTCTCCAGCAGGTAAGAGAGTGTGTGCTCCACTGGGAAGCAGAAACAAGCAGCCACATGGGCCTGGCCCATCTCCAGTATATTCTTGAATGGGAGTGTTGCCAGGACGTCACAAACAAGATCAATGGAGTTTACACATTAAACTCCACTGAGGGATACTAGGTCCAGGCGGACCAGTTGGGCATCCTTGTAGGCAGTAACTGCCCGCTTGGATGCCCCCTTGGCATGCATCAGCCCATCTAGTGTGTCCCTTGTTATTAGGAAGGACCCTTGAATTCTGTCTACAAGCTCCTGCAGGACAGGGGGGACAGAAACAACTGCTTAGCCACATGATTGGGATAGTTGGCATAAAACGTGGTGGGGACAAAGGGGACCAGGACCCAGCAGATTTCACTGTCTATATTCTCTAAAAAAGGTAAGAATTTTGAATTTTTATTCATTTTGTTTTTTAGGTTACTTTCACGTGTTTCCTCCTTGCTGGTAGCTTCAGCAGGTTTAGCCATTCTTGGAGAAAGCAATTGCGCTGGCAATTCTGTGTCCTTGGTTCTGGTTTGCTTGGCTGGCTTGAGATATGAATACATCTCAGGGTTGTTGACTCAGAAAGACGGTGCAGAGAGGGCAAAAGACTTGAATTGAAGGCCTTCCACAACAGCCCTCTGGACATTTAAAAGGCGTTCAATTGAGATTTTGGGGGTGTCTGGAATCTTGGCCATAAGTGTCTTGGCAGACACCTTGTTAATTTTGTTCTCAGTAATGACAACAGCTTTGACTTTTGCCTTGACCTTGCAGTCAGTGTCTTTTATTTTTGCAATTTCTGAGTCAAGGTCCTTTAGCAGCTTCTCCAATTCTCTCATGTGATTTTTTACTAACCTTTCCATATGTTTTATAGCTTTCACCCCAATAATATCTCTATTATCCTGATACCATTGCCTCTTTGTTTATTCCTGTTTGTTTTCCCATTTACTACATTATCCCATTTTTTACTCATTCTGTATATGTTTTACGCTTAACTCAATGTGTTGTTTGCTTTGTGTTGGCATTGTTTCCTTAATTGCCATATTATTTTTGCCACTTTACACAGCCCCTTGTGAAAATATTAAAAACAATTTGGTGATTAGATAAATTTGAATTAGAAAATTATAGATTAATTGTGTTTAGATAAAGTAGTTACTGATCCAAATTCAAAACCTTAATGATAAACTTTAAGCCAATCAGGAGCCAAGTGATAAAGTGATTGTTGTGACATAAAGGATTATTCAATAATTCTTTGGTGCCTGTGCACTAATTAATATTATTGGCTGGTTGATTTTCCATTGTGCGCTATTGCCGCTGTGGCAAGTTGTTGATGGACTAATGCTAACCCAGCAGCTGATTGAGCACTAGTCCATCAACAACTTGCTACAGCAGCAATGGCGCGCAATGGCAAATCAACCAGCCAACCATATTAATTAGTGCACAGGTACCAAAGAATTATTGAATAACCCTTTATGTCACAACAATCAATTTATCACTCAGCTCCTGAATGGCTTAAAGTTTATCATTAAAGTTTTGAATTTGGATCAGTAACAATTTTATCTAAACACAATTAACCTATAATTTTCCAATTCAAATTTAGCTGATCACCAAATTGTTGTTAATATTTTCACAAGGGGCTGTGTTTAAGTGCTAAAAATAACTGTGTTGTGGATCTAGATACATAGCATAGTAGATATATGATTTTATAGAAATAAGCTGAACATAAATAATAAAACCAACTATAAACAAAAAACCATGAACAATTGAAATTCAGAATAAAGATAATATAAATAGAAAATGTTTGGTGACAGGGAGTTTATTGAGCAACTGTGGTAAAATTAACTCCCTGGTGATTGACTCCCTGGTGCTCAACTCTATGGTGCTTGACACTATAATAAAGTGAAAATTCAGCTTTTTCCCTGATTGACAACTGGAAATTGACACTTTTTTAATTAACAGATCTTGATGTTCTGAAAATTTTTAGTATAAAAAAATTAACTATACAACTATGGTATACTAAACTGACCCCATAGAGCTCTAAAATGCAATAAAACAGTACTTTAATTAATTATAATAAGGATAAATAAGCAATTATTTATCATTTTACTGTGTAATTTACACTCTTCATTATAAAAATATTTTTGATTACCATATAAATTAAAATTACAATGGCACAAAAATAAACAAAAAAACACAACAATAGAAGTTATGCAAATTATGAAGAAATATTAATATTTATTTGATATAGTTTATATAAGCACAACTGTGAATATCTTATGTTTTACTAGTAAATTAACAAAAATTAAGATGTTTCAATCACTTTAACTATAACTATTTATCTCAAACTTACCATATATACATTAAATAATCAGTATTATCTAATTAAATCAAAAAATAGAAAATTTTAAACTATAAACTAATTGATCAAAACTAAAAATTAAAGCTAAAAAGTTAAAACCATAGAAGCAAGCAAGCAAGTTTACTCTTTGCCCTTCTTCTCCTTTTTCATTTTAGCCCCTTCCATGAGGGCAGTGGCAATAAGCTCAAGCTTCTGCTTAAGCTCAGAGGCCTTGTATTTATGCTTAGCCGCACCCTGAATGGCCTTGGTGAAGAGGGTGGAGCGGGTTGTAGGCTTGGTGGGGGGACGCGGTTGGCCAAGTCACACAGCTTGGAGATGGTTTTCTCCTTTTTGTGCTGCAAAAGGAAGAAGAACTTGTTAAACTTTGGGTGAAGCTCAAAGTTGGCCTTGAGATGCTTGTGATAAGCCTCTAGCGCCAAAGTGGTTTTGAGCTCACCATTCACTGCTACCTGGTACACATTCCAGCTGCCTTGGCTCTGGCCTTACCTTGCCTCTGTGTGACAACCTTCCCAATCCACTGGGGCTTGAAGTACTTGAGGAAAGGCTTGAAATCTGGATGCTTTTCTATGTAAGGATCCTTTGAGAGAACCTCAAACCCCTGCGCAGTGTGATCTGGCTTTACAAAAAGCCAAGGCACTGAATTGTGCCAGCAAAAAATTTGCAGGTGTCCAAAGTGTCCCTCCGGTTCAACCTACTAAGCTCAGCATGAGCCTGCACATTATTATCAGTATTGACAATTCTTTCTCTCTGGAAACCCAGGCCCGGGAGCAGGAATCAAACCCCAACCCTAGACCCCCTTAGGCTGTCAGGCCTGTGGACCAAAGGACCACCCGCCTGCGTTTTGCTGGAATTGAGCCCCCGTAAACTGATACCAAGAATGTTAGCCCATGCAGTGAAACAGGCCAAACCAAGGAAATTATTGCACCAAATGGAAGACTAATCACAGCGCCTAATAGAGGTACTGAAGCAGTAACTATTAGCTTCATGAATTTGAAGTCTAAACCAGTGGCCAATCAAGAGCTGTTCCCAGAAAGAGGCACTGGACTGCGCCCCAACCCCATGACCACAACTCTAAAGCAAGTTAATCAGGTAGCCAATCTGAGATCCTTTACCAATGAAAGAACTCCCGGGCCAAGTGCCATTTTGCTGCCTTTGGACCCAAGCACCCAGTCTCCCTGGGCCTGCCTTTCCCAATGCTCTGATGAACCCCCATGGAAAATATTAAGTTTGGAGGTGGGGTGCTATATAGACCAAAGAACCCTGTGCTCCAAACTTATCACCATTTTTGAATAAAGGTTATGTTATTTTGGCTTATACAGCTACTACCCTATTTTGTATTTGCCTTCTACCAAATTAGTACAAGATCTGACGGCCCTCCTGCCCCACCTCCAGCAGTTTTCTGTCCACCAGGTGTACCCTTTGGGCCTGTTCACTTCACTGATTACCCCTTGAAGCCCAAATATAAGGACTATATCCCAGAAAAGATACTCAAACTTGATTCTTTGACCCACATACAATCTGCTGTTAGATACAATTGTCAAGGCCCGTGGATATTCTCAACACCAAAATTGCTTATTGAAAATTCAACTCCCTTCCTACTTACAACATCCATATGGAACCGCCCGTGACACCCAAACCTATGCCTGCTTCCTTGCCAGACCTCCCAACTGACCATACTGGTAAGTTCTTCAGAGTTGTGTACATCACACTCACAGGGGTGATTGACACTATAATACCAGCTGCCAACCTATGGTCTTGGGTAGGGAAGTCTGTTTCCTACCTTTTTAAGTTAGCTCCTCTCTTGTGGTGGCCCCTGTCCACTAAAACACTGGCCCAAGTTACCCCAAAAAATGACAGGCCAGCCGCCCAAGACTGGATCCTTGACAATTATGAGCAACTTCTTAGCGGAAGTGGAAGTGGCACCCCTGCACCTTCCTGCTAAACAGCTGCTCAAATGCATTGAACTGAGCAGGCTCAAAGTCCATTATGCACTTATGAGGCCCAAGAGCTCTTAACCTTATCTTTTCCTCCAAGTCCAGGGTGACCTGGTCCTTGTCAGCATCAGAAGGGTTTGTGCAGATGTGGGGGGCCTTCTTGGCATCATCATTGCTGTCAGGGGAAAGGAGGGCAAGTGCGCTGCAAAGAATTGAGAATGTGCAGGTATAAAAAGCCTCAGTGGCTCCAGGGAGGAGGAAGAAAGCAAGTGGAATCACCCGGATGTCAATCTGGGCATGGATTATCCAGAGCTTTTTGATCATCTGGGGGCAAATGGCAAAGGTATCATCAACTAGTCAGATTGAAGCCCTTTTCAACTCCAGCAGGTTCTGCTGAGTTGCATAGCAAATTATATGGTCTTTGCTGCCGGGCCCATTGTCATGCAAAAGGAAGCGCTCCCCACTTGGAAGCTGCTTGAGCTTGTGGGTGAGTGTAAGCTCTGATAAGATGTCCAAGGCCTTGGGCAGAGGGGATTGGCGGCAATACACTTAT
This sequence comes from Entomophthora muscae, assembly GCA_014839935.2. Lineage (NCBI taxonomy): Eukaryota > Fungi > Entomophthoromycota > Entomophthoromycetes > Entomophthorales > Entomophthoraceae > Entomophthora > Entomophthora muscae. Next base: position 705,777 of record QTSX02004264.1, read on the forward strand.
TGCTTATGAACTTAACCAACTGCTCTTGAGTTGGCACCAACTTGAGATTGTTGGGTTTGAGATTTTGCAAAGCCTTTATAGCCAGATCAGAAGCCTGGAGGTGAGATGATGTAGGTATTACTTGAACAAGGTACCATTTTAACATCCAAGTGATTAGATGATTGGGGGGCTCACAAGTGTGCTCCCCCTTCTCTGCCGTTACTTGCTCCCAGCTCTTGGTGTTTAGCCAGGCCCTGAAAGTCATATCCTCACAGACAAAGTGCTTGCTCTTGGTCTGCTGCTTTTGGTTGTTGCAATTGAAGATGTAGTTGTCAGCAAAGTAACCAGGGCCGCCTTTTACGGACATGATTGGGAAGTAACGGGGGAAGCGCTTGGGGACTTTAAACTCTCTGTCCACATTACAGATATTGTGGATGGCAAGTGGATCCCAAGCCACATGACCAGAAGCTTTAAACTTCTTGGAGTACTCCTCAGGCTCATCTTGGGGGTCAGATGAGGGAGGGGGAAGAGCCATCAGGAGGGGGAGGGGAAGGGTTCTTTGAGGCTTGCTTGGATACCTCCTTTTTCTTACCAGAAGAAGAGGTGGGCTCCTTGGCAGCCTTTGCCTTCTTGGTGTGGCGCTCCTTGGTGGGCTCAGAGTTGGCCTCTGAGTGGTAAAAGGAGTGGTTGGTAAGATCACCATCAGATTTATTGAGGAAGGTAAAGTGGAAGATTAGGGTGGAGAGGGGGAGGAGTAGGAGGAGATGGGTTTGGAGACTTTGCCTTTGCAGGCTTCTTGGCACACTTGGGAGTGGAGGCAGTTTCTTTGGAGCCCTTTGAGGCTTGGCGCTTGGTAGGCTTTGTAGATTTAGATGATCCTGTCTAAAGAAAATTTTAGTTTTGTAAATAAAACAGTGTGAAACAGATGAAACACAAACAGGTAAAGCAAAGAAAAATTCAAATGAAAAGCATGTAAATAAAGTTTTATTTATCAAGAAAAAACAGAACAAAGTAAACAGAAGCAAAATAGAAAACTCAAAGTATAGATATAAAGGTTAAAACATAGAAAATACGTGAATTTATGATAAAGCATCAAATATGTTAGGTTTATCATAACATCTTAGTGCTAAATCAATGTAAAATTATAATTAAAAATAAAAAAGTAAATAAAAGTTATATGAAAAGTAGCAGGAAGAGTAGTAGATTGTAATTGCAAAAAAATAAATAATTATTATGTGGATTTTTTTATTGGGAGTTGAAAATTAAAAACATAGTAAAGTGTCAAGTTTGGCACTGTTGATCAGCTGGGAAAAGCTGAATGCTCACTGTCAAGTATGCTGGAGTTGAGCATAAAATCAAGTTTACTATGTTTTTTACATGTAAAACTTGCTTAAATTTAAATTGGGTTTGAAAGTTAACCCAAAAGCAAGGCAGTTTCATATGCTTGAAAATAAAAAAATACAACATAAGTTAAAAATATAAATGAGTAGGAAGGTGTTTATTAGTGTTTAAGCTATGCTGTGAGGAGCTGGGAGTGTTTTATTTACCATTGTGTGTGTTAAAATTTTAAGAAGCTCTCTGTACTAATCCCCAAGATAAAGTGTCAAGTGGATGAGTGTCAAGTAGCGCTCATAGTGCGTCACTTATTGATTTAGCCTTAATTACAAGCCTTTGATTAGTTAAATCCAAAACCAATTGTGTGGCAAGTGGATAGAGTTAAACAGAGGAAGAGTCAAGTTTCTGTTTTTTATAAATTACATATGAAATCTCTTAATAAATTGGGCTTAAATTAGGTGGCACCACTTGATCCACAAACCCGGAAATGGCATAATGTAAAACAAGTGGGGTATTTGATTAATGTCTATACCACTAACTCCAGTATAGTGGTGCTTGGGAGCTTAATCAACGCCTATGGACACTAATAATAAAAATATAATAGTAAATAATAAAATTTCTATAAGCACATATGTATTTTATTAATAAAATTAAGATTTGTCTTAAAAAGTGTCAAACTGGCCACTTTTTCTTTTAGAGTGTCAAACACAAGTTTTTCATTTCTATTAGTAAATTTACATATAAATTCCCCCTTAAATAAGTGTTTTAGCTAACCAAATATTAAACAGAGTCAAGTTTGAGTAAATTTAAACTTGGTTTTTGGTTTTGAACCCTATTTTACTAGTAAAAATTAGCTTAAAATCAGTTAAGCCAAAAACACTAATAGATTTACATATGCAGCACTCAACTCCCTGGTACTCAACAAAGTGTTGAGTACCAGGGAGTCAATCTTACCACAGTTGCCAATGAAACCACAGTAGTTCATAGTGTAGAATCAACAGTGGAGACTAGTAAGACATACTGTATGATCACAGTGAAGACTAGTTGAGGACTGAAAGATCATAGTGAGGAAAGGAACTAAGATGGTTCATAGTGAAGACTGGAACCAAGATGGTTCATGGTGCAGATGAAACTAAGATTGACTATAAAGGACTAGCTGATGGATGAAGAAGAACTAGCTGAAGGACTAGAAGGTATTAGAGAAGGACTAGCTGGAGAACTGGAAGTTGGTTGAGAAGGACTATCAGAAATAAATGCAGTAGCAGAAATGCTTGATTTGGACTCTTGAGACTAGGATTATTAACTAGAAAGAAGCAGTAAAAGAAAGGATTAAAACCCGCCAAAATATATGATAAAAAGATTGAATAAATATCATATAAAGAAAGAGGAAGAAAAAAGGAAATGATTCACAGAAATTAAACTGTGAATTTTTTAGATTTAATTGAGTAACTGAAAGCCAAACAGGCCAGAAACAGAACAGAGAAACTGTTGGGAAAAAGGCAGGAGTTTTTCCAAAATTGTTAAGAGAGGCAAAAAGCAAGTGACAGGCAATTTCAAATTGCTGAAATGCTGAGAAAACGCAGAGAAACTCAGGGAAACGTTGAATAATTAAGGGTTCAAAAATCTCTTAATTAAACCATATGTGAAAGCTGTGAGATTAGACTGATTGACCACAAATGATCAGGCTAATCATTGTACACAGATTTTTATCAGTTACACACTGTATCATCACTTAATTATCATTCTATTAAGTGTAGTGATTACATGCTGTATAATCACCAGTTTATTATAAATGATAAGGCAGTTATACACCGTGTAATTGTTAGTTTATTATAATTGATATGACAATTATACACCATATAATTGCTAGCTGATATAAGGATTATCAGTGATTACATGGCATGTAATCACTAAATCATCAGTTGTAAATATCTTATTCCATCCTATTGGACATTGTATTAACTCAGTCCCACCCAGCAATAAAGGTGTATATGATTATATCAAATAAGTGATGTGCAAATGCTAGGAAATACCAAGTTTGGATCAGCATTACACGGCATATAATTGGTTCCTTATTGGTTTGGGTCAGCATTAAATGGCAGATAATCCTCAGGTTGATACTGGATTGAGTCAGATATTATACAGTGTATAACCCTCAATTTGAACCATTGTATTAATAAGTAGAAGGCTTGCCAGCCAGAAAAGGATCACTGATTAAGCCCTATAAATAAAAAACAGGAATATCAGAATTCTACCTTACAATGTAGGAGGACTGAACAGGGACCATTTTTAAGTGTCAACCAAATACAGTTTAGTTTTCTAGTGCTATAATAGGCGCGTAAAGATACAGCCAATTAATAACTGCCAGTAGGTTATCTCAAGAAGAGTGTAGACTGTAGCTGAAGTGCCATGTATGCCTTGCTTAGGCCAGTAGCAGCACATGTGCCAAGGACAACCAATTGGGATAGGTGCAGCCAGCAAAGATGGACTTATTACAAAGGTAGCCACTGAGAACTGTCTGAAAGGACAAGATTAATGGTTGTTGCAGTATATATTAATACAGATGTTGAAACAGCAGGCTCAACCTGACAGCAAGGTTCTGAATAAGCAGGTTTGTGACCCTCAATCTGATTATCCAGTCACTTGGAGCCAGACTAGGAAGTTAACTTGAATTTCCAAATCCAACAACATGAACAAATGATGATCCATTATGGTGGATACCTTGTTTTGGCGCTTGACTCATTACCAGGATCAAGCCACCCCCTTCACCACCCCAATGTGTGATCAATTCTATCATGTTCCTGTTATCCATTATTCACAATGACTATATAATACCTATCTCTCAATAAAGGAATATTATCTATTTTTTAAATATTTTTCCCTTGTAACTCTGCTAAAACAGCACAGTTACAACATTGGTAGCAGAAGTAGGTTTTTCATCCTACTTTATTCCACGGAATTCTGCTTGTTGCCTGTACTTGCTGTGGCCAACAAATCCTTGATAGAATCATGTCTGGCCTCCCAGCAGACTGTACACTGTACACACCTGATGCTGAGATACCTGATGGGGTTTTCCTCTACCAGAACATGGTGATACCACTCCCTGCTTTCAATGCCCTGTCCGCCCAAGGGTTTTTCCAGGCTCCCTCTGCCATGCCTTGTACAACTGATGAAAATATCATGCCAGCCTATGTAGCCCAAAGACTTTAAAGTGCTGCACTGGAATCCTTTGCTGGGCCAACAACAACAACACTGCTGCATGGATCCAGTCTGCCTAAAGAAAACTGGCCCAAATGAAATGCCTGTAACAATTTTGGATTGCAGATATCTCCATCCAACTGACTCACAACGCTAGCACCTGGTGCAATAAGTAGCACAAAGAATACACCAAAAAGGATTGGGGCACCTTCAGACAAGACTTCTTGACAAGATTCATTCTCAAGGACACCGCACTCATGATCATACAGCAAGTAAATAATCTAACCCAGATGAGCACTGTGAAGGAACTCACCCGCGCCTACAAGGAATTCTGTCTACATGCATCCTCTGATATGGGGTTTTACACCCCAGCCACACACCTCATGTACTACAACACACTCAAGCCGCATGTAATGAGACACGTGAACCTGGATCAAGTGATCAATCTGCAGAGCCTGTATTGCAAAGTGGAGAAAGCAGAACAAACATCCAACACTCTTCACAAGGTGTAAATCAGTAAACAAGAGAGACCCAAAGACTCCCACCCAGCCAGGCGCTCCAGTTGACCACCCCCTGGGAACAACAGCATCAGCACAAACCATAAACCCGTAGTTTCAAATGGACATGGAAACAGGAACAATGTCCAGTCAAACTGTACCCATTTCTGTATCACTACCACATAAGGCAACCAAGACAAGGGAAAAGCCCAGGGAGAGCATTAAGCAACCCAGTCCTCCCCACACAACTCCTGACTTTCCCAATGATGAATACCAGCTGAAGAGGAGGACCAGTATCCAATGATCCAAGTGCCCTCAGAGGATCTGGTTCTTTACACCATTTCCAGACACCCCAATAAACTGATGTATTACCCTTTCCTCTTTTGCAGTTACACAGGCTTGGCACTCCTGGACTTGGGCGTGGATCAAACTCTAGTCAACAGCAGCTTTGTGAAAAAGTTCAAGCAAGCCATGAATCCTTTGCGGATTAAAAATGTGGTCTTAGCTGATAAATATCACATTGCTGTGACAAGAGAAGCCACCCCCTTCTCTGTCATGCTTGAGAACCTACACTCCATCATCCAAGGCCCCAACATTGACTTCCCAAAGGTTGACATTGTACTGTGTTTGGTTTGGCTGAGAAAGAACAACCCCCATGTAGACTGGTTGACCTCAGTATTGATCATCAAATGCAAAGGCATCAACCACCAGATCTACTCTGACTCAGTGGATCAACTCCTAAACAACCATGTCTTTGTGTGCATTACAGAGACCCTGGACAAAAGAGAAAACCTCAAGGCAATCAACTGGGACTCCTTCCAGTACAAGATCATACATTTCAAAGATCACCAGGATACTACTACGCCTCAGTATTGCAAAATTGTAGCCCACCATCCAGAAATCTTCAAGGAGGCTTTACCTGGGTTGCCTCCAGAAAAGCATATCCAACACTCCATTCAACTCAAGGAAGCTGTACCCAAGGCGCAGCCTGTCTATTGCCTGATCCCAAATGAAGACAACACCCTACACGCCTACATCAAGGAGGCCTTGGAGAAAGGACTTATCTGTCCCTCACAATCTCCTTTTGGGGCCGCTGTATTCTTTTTGACCAAGAAGGATGGCACCCTGCGCCTAGTCACAGATTACCTAGCCCTAAATGAAGTTAACATCAAGAATTGTTACCCACTACTCCTTATTGACTGTTGTGTTCTGAGGCGCGGCACAGACACACTTTTGAGCAACTTGTGTTATTGCTGGTATGTTCAAAGCTACAGATAGATGTTAGCCTTGTCAATGTACTCTACCTAATCCTATGCAAGAGCACTACAGACTACAATATAATAGAACTTTGAAGATAATTATGTTTATTGAAACTGGAGTACAATCTAGCCATTGGCTGCAATCTATCCAGGTGTAACTAAGAACTTCTTGCCATCCTTTCAGGTGTCTATATCAATATATACTGCAACAACCCTTGTTCTTGTCCTTTCAGACAGTTCTCAGTGGCTACCTTTGCAATAGGTTCATCTTTGCTAGCTATGCCTATCCTGATTGGCTGTCCTTGGCATGTGTGTTGCTACTGGCCTTTGCAGGCGTACATGGCACTTCAGCTACAGCCTAAGCTCTTCTTGAGCTAGCCTACTGTCATTTGTTAATTGGCTGTATCTTACACGCCTATTATTGCACTGGGAAACTATGCTGTATTTAGTTGACGCTTATAAATGATCCTTAATCTGTCTTACAACATTGGAAGGTGGAATTTTGGTATTACATTTGTAGTGCTTAATCAGTGATCCTTTTCTGGCTGGCAAGCTTCTGCTTATTAATGCAACAAGTCAAATCAGGGATTAAATGCTGTATAATAGTAGACTTGATTCAATAGTGACTTGTGGATTATCTGCTGTGTAATGCTGACCCAAACCAAGAAGGAACCCAATTATATGCCGTGTAATGCTGATCCAAACATGGTATTTCTTAGCCATTTGTATATCTCTTGTTTGATATGATCAAACATGCCCATCAGTCTGTGTGGGCTGAGTTGATACAACGTCCAATAGAGTGAAATGAGCAATATACAATTGATGATCTATAGATTATACTGTGTGTAACCAATGATAACCACTATATTGGCTAACGTTTATATGGTGTATAAATTCTTATATCAATCATAATAAAGCAAGTAATATAAGGCGTAAAATCACTACACATTGGGGTGATGATCAGTGATAATACAGCGTGTAATTATTACATCTAATCTAATAAACTAACAATTACACAGCGTATAACTGTTATAACCACTATAATATATTGGTTATTTTACGGTGAATAATTATCTTACTTAATATAATATTAACATAGTGATAATACAGCGTGTAACTGATAAGATCTACGTGCAATGATTAGCCTGATCATTTGTGGTCAATCAGCCTAATCTCACACACACAACGGGAAATCCTAACATTAGGATTGGATTTGTACTAAAACTTGATTAGATGACAGAGAAGGCTATGTGATTATCTTGCGGCCCTGGAAGAATAATCTCTACTGGGTGTGGCTAGAGAGAGGCGCAGAAGTACAGAAGACACAAAGACAAAAATGTGAATAGAACTTAATTTTTATTGGTGAATATTAAATGGAATATATAGTGGTTAGGAATATCACAAAACACTACCAGAACGGTAGGATCACTTGCCACCAGCATGAGTGGGGCAAGTGAGTTGCGCAGGATCAAGAAACCAAACAATTGTATTCCTTGATTCAGCCATCAACTCATTTCAAGAGGCAAAAGCAAAAGAGAGAGATTTGTCTTCAAAATGGCCCACCAAAGGCGAAATCAATACATGGTGAATAGCGGTATTCACAGCATTACCCTCCCCTAGATTGGCTTTAGGGGGGTGGTATTTACAAAGGAACTTTGTGTGCACTCATGCAAAAGGACAGCCACTGGAGAGGATCTTTACAGTATATTTGGAACCTTGTTTAAAGGTCACTTCTAAAGGGCCAATCCACAGAGAGTCTAACTTATGTGAGCAACTACCTACTCTGTGTTGGTAGTAAAGAACATGGTCCCCAACATCAAATTCAGGCAGGGGGGAGCAATCAGCATTATTGGGAGAAAGCTCAAGCATCTTAGTCTTGTATGCAGAAGTGTAGGCAGTGGCCTGTATATCAATTATGTGGTTGACTAGATCCTTGATGTAGTTGTCAGGATTCACAGCCTTATCAGAGGTAAGCAGGGGGGCCCAAGAGCAAGGGGGTAATAGCCTCTCACCCATATAACATAGCAAAAGGGGAGTATCCAGTGACACAATGTTTGCTAAGGCGGTATGGAAAGAGAGAATCAGGTAAGTATAGGTCCCAAAGAGCAGCGTCAGAGTAGGTGAGTTTCCTCATGATAGAGACCAGTGTTGAATTTGCACACTCAACTGCCCCATTGGTAGAAGGATTGTAGGGGGCAGAGAAGGACTGGTGTGATGCCAAAGCTTCAACAACAGAGGTTATCAGCTTGGCATTAAAGTAAGTCCCATTATATGAGAACAACACTTGAGGACAGCCATGGCAGTAAAAAACATCTTATGACAGGAAGGCAGCAGTTGTCTTAGCTGTGATGTCCTTTGTAGGGCAAGCCTCAACCCACTTGCTGAAGTGATCAACAGCAATCAGGATAAAGCAACACCCAGAACATGAGTGGGGGAGAGGACCTACTGCATCAATGCTGACAGTATAAAAAGCATGTTGTGAGAGAACAAATTTGAACTCATGGGCAGCAGCTCAAGGCCTCTGCAGCTGGCAGTTGTGGCAGCTAGCTATGACAGATGGGATCAGCAGGCAAAGTTTCTCTCAGAAGTAATTCTTTTGAAGCCAGTCAAAGGTCTTGACAATGCCTCCCTGCCCAGTCTCTTTATGAGCTTGCAACACCAACAAGAGGTGAAGACTGGGTCATACATAAGACAAATACTGGTCTTGTATCTTCTTGAAGAGTTGATTGTCAAGTATGAGAGTATCTTTGGATAGCTTGGACAAGGCCAATTGTACCTCTTCTGTCTCACTTTCCCAAGAAGAAGGGTACCCAATTAGTTTGTATAACCAATCAGCCTCTGCAGGATGCAAAGCAAGAATGGGCATTCTTGAGAGCCCATCAGCGTTCTGGTGTTGAATCCCAGGGCAATGGATCACAGTGAAGTCATATCCTTGTAGGCGTAGAGCCCATCTAGCTAGGCGCCCTTCAAGCTCCTTAAGCTATTGTAACCACTTAAGTGAAGCGTGGTCAGTGATAACTGTGAAGTGGTTACCATATACATAGTGACAAAACTGCTTGACTGCATGCAGCACGGCAAGACACTGCTTCTCTGTGATGCTATAATTCTTCTCATGCTTGTTTAGCACACAGGAATTGTAAGCCACAGGATGGTCTACATCCTTGTCATCTAGTTGGGCCAGAATATCTCCAATAGCAAGATTGCTAGCGTTGGTGTATAGGATAAACTCCTTATTGTAGTCAGGATACACTAGGATTGGCACCTCTTTGAGTTTTTGCTTAAGGGTCTCAAAGGCTTGCTGCTGACTGGCGGTTCATTCAAAAGGGGCATTATGTAACAGCTGGACTAAAGTTCACTAGTATTGGCAAAGTCAGGGATAAACTGTCTATAGTAGCCCATCATCCCTAAAAAGACTTGTATCTTTTGTAGGTTGGTGGGAGGAAGCATTTTGTCAATAGCTTCAGCCTTCTTAGTCATTGGACAAATCCTTTTCTGGGTTACTTCATGGCCCAAGATTCAAGACGCTCTTTGAAGAAAGCACACTTGGAAGGTTTTAGCTTGAGCCCATCTTCTCAAATCTTTATTAACACCTCTTTGAGATGAGCCAGGTGATTGGTGAATGTAGCGCTGAAAACCTTTATATTGTCCAAATATACTAGGACACATGACAGCTTCAAGTTGCAGAGAATGGAGTCCATGGCCCTTTGGAAGGTAGCTGGGGCGTTGCAGAGTCCCTGCGGCATGCAAGTAGGCTCAAAAAGCCCTTCAGATGTAATGAGCGCAGCTTTTTGGGGATCCTTGGGGGGTAGATCACCTTGCCAGTATCCAGATACCAGATCCATTGCGGAGGAGAATTTAGAGCCTCCAAGGCGTCAGAGGGAATCATCAATACGTAGCAAGGGTTAAAGGTCCTTCTTGGTCAAAAAGTTCAATTGGTGGTAGTCCATCACTATACAATGACCTCCATCTTTCTCTTTAGGATGAGTAGCAGGGATGCCCAAGGACTTTGGGAAGGTACCAGCAGCCCAGCGTCCAACAGTTGTTTGAGCTCTTTAGACTCCTGGCGTCCTCCACACAACTGCAGCAATATGGTTTAGAACAGAAGGGAGGTGCCAGTGTCAATCTGATGAATAACACCTTTGACTAACCCATAGTTGGTACTGTCCTTTGCAAAGATGTCATAAAACTGGTCTAGAAAGTCTAGCACCTCTTTCTGTTGAACCAGGAACAGCTGTGGAAAGTCTTGAGCAGTAAACAAGGATAGGACTTGGGGTTCATCCTCAGGTAGGTTAAAATCTTGGAATGTGCCAAAGGGATGAAGAGACAGGACATCAGGAGCGCTCAACAACTTGCCATATCTGACAACTCGCCCCTAGACACAATCATGGGGAGTGCAGTCAGGTTGGCTACCAACAGTTGAACGGGTCCTTATGGGAGACATCTGGGATCCCAGGACAGAGATAAGGCTTGTTGCGCCCTAATGAGGGAGGAGAGTACAACTCCAAGAAGGTTTGTTCAGGTAGTTCATATGTTATCTGGGAGTCTAGGATGGCCTGGGAGCCAGGGGGGATGGTGACAGCAGACGTGGCTAGGAGAAAGATCCCTTCAAATGCAGGACAAGCCATGGGTGGACATTTTATGTTTGAAGAGTGGGTGCTATATTTGAGGTTGAAAACCCCAGTGGAATATTCCAAGGCACATGTCTTGAGACGTTTCCTGGGAACTTTAACTGGCTCTTCAAAGATCAGAGGGACCTTGTATCCCAGAATAGAGAGGTAATCATCTTTCAAGTTGATTATCCCATTATATTCCCTAAGGAATTGAGTGCCAACTAAGAGATTGTAACTCTTGTTTTCCAAGACAACTGCTGGCGCAGCTAGGAGAAGCTTGCCAGACTGCATGGGTAGAGCAGAGTACGCCCCTATGATGCAGGTCATAGACAGTCCAGCTGTGCCATACTTCTGGTGATAATTAAGTTCAGGGGCAAGTTTGGTTGCACTACTACTCAAGTAGAGATATCCATTCAAAAAGTGAAGATCAAAGCCGTTCTAGACACTGGCTTGCTAGTCAACATTGTCTCCTCTAAGCTTGTGAAGAAACTCAAAGGGTAGAAGGACAGCCAAGATATCTTGAGACTCTGCTAGTTTCTTATCCCACTTCTCAATCATACATCTTAATCCTGGGAAACCCTTATAAACAGTTTGGAGAGGGAGCAAAACAGATACATTCTTGAAGACAGCGTTAGCAATCTTGGCAGCTTCTTCTGATACTCCACTAGCACAGGGGACCTCTTTGCCTGAGTGAGGTAAGAGCAAGAGAAAACTTATTTGGCTTCAGTTAAAGGCTTAGCATTATTTGTAGTCTTTCCTGATTGCAACTTATAGGGGACTGTAATGGTCTCAGGAACAGCCAGGACAGAGTACCCATATGCAATTATCAGTATCAGAGTCATCCAGGTTAGAGGTGTCAGAGATATTGTGGAACAAGAGGAGGATAGGAGGAGCCTCATTGACAGAAGGCTTGGAGTCAGCTATAGAGGGAGAGATTGAAAGAGACCGGGAAGAATTTATAACCAAGAGCGTCTCTGCCTCTAGGTTGACTGTTCTTTTTCCGCCTACTCTTTTGGATCAGCTCTTTCAACCCGTGGGTTGGTGCAAACTCAAGAATGATGACCTATCTTACCACAGTTGTGGTAACCTTGGCGTCAAGGAGGATTTTGCAAGTTCACGGTTAGAATGCAAGGACCACAGGAAGACAGACCAGACTTAGAAGTAGCTCAACCTTCTCTAACAACTGCTCCAGAATGGGTAAGGTGCATATCCTGCAACAGCATCTTTATGCTCTTCATGGAGAAAAGCATAGCCTAATGAGCTTTGAAGTGAAGACACAGAAGCTAGTTAACTTTGAGGGCTTGAGCGCAAGCCATGTAAGCTTCATGGGCTGTCAATTGTCTGCTTGTTATCAGTTGCTGTCCTTCCATGTAAAATTGGTCTGCAAACTCAGCTAGTGTCTCTTTAGGCTTGAAAGCAATATGCATTAAGGTGTCCTTCTTTACTTCCAGGCTAAGGTCACCACCAGACTTGTCAATCAGAAGCTGCTTCATATCTTCCCAGGTCTCAATGGTGGGCAGTTCTGGCACAACTACCTCTTGGCAGGTTGGGTGTAGACAGGTCAGAATGTGTTCCTTCTTGACTTCATCTGAGGCTCTTCTTGTGGTAGTTTTGTAGATAGTTAGGAAAGCTGCAATGGTTGATGTTCTGGGGTCAAAGACTTGCTTAAAGGTAGGCTTAAAATGTGCTTCTGGAGCTGGACCACTATTGTTGCTATTGAGTACGTTTATATGCAGGGAGAACTCTGCTTTGGATTCAGAGGGGGGGGCTGTCTAGCCCACAGCTGACAAACACTCTCTTCAAGGTTAGTCAGGGTCTCAACAGCGCAGGCACCTGTATTGGCAGCTTGAGTGGTCTTTTGTGCAGTAACATCTAAGCGTTGACCTTGGGGTGGTCACTATTGTGGAGAGCTCAGCCAGTCAAGAAGTAAGGGATGACCTCACTGAGAGACAAGGGACAAACTTGTTGTTCACAGAGTCAATCACGTCATTCATCTCTTGTACGTCTCTATCCAGTTCAGTATGATCTTACTTCAATTGATCCACCTTGTTAGCTAGGGCAATTAGTTCCCTAGCACATTGGATCCAAGGAGCTCCTGGTAAGCCAGGGCAGCAACCATCTTCATTGACAACCCCAACTGGACTAGCAGCAGTTGCCATCATCTCACGTAGGGCAGCAAGTTCTTGCTGTAGCTCTGCAACTTGAGCAGTCAACTCAAGCACCTGGGGGTCAGGTTGAGGAACCTCAGTAGGACGTCCTTGACTGAGAGTAGTTGTTGTAGCTCTCAAATAGCATCCCATATTCTCTTCTTTCAATCTTCCAAGTCATCAGAAGGGGGAGAGGGCAGAACATCTGGCTTGGGCATAGATAGTTCATTCACTTGACTCTAGAGTTTGGCTATAGTAGCAGAAATGGCAGCTCTCTCTTGCTCAAATGCTGTACTGAGTTCATTAAGGTTTCTAGCAGCAAATTCTGCTGCTTACTGTAGTTGCTCAAAAGAATACGTACTGAATGCATTGACCTGCTGCACAAGTTGCTCAAAGTCAGAGAGGTAAGCATTCAAGGTGGAATCTACTTGAGTTTGCCATGGTTGTTCTAGCTGGTGAAACTTGTGTAGATGCTCTCTCATGTACTTGGGGATGGACTGGCGCATATGTTTGACAGAGTTAACCAAACAAGTCTGGGAGGTAACAGAGTTGCGCTGATTGTCAGATACCAAGGAAAACAGGGAATTAATCCACTGTTGGTAGGCAGCAAACTGGTCCCAGTGATGAGTAACCGCTGCTTGTAGAGACGAGATCTCTTAGACAAGGAGCCCACCATCATTTGATGGTGGGCCAAGGCAGGCTACACAAAGCAATAGTAAGTGCTCAGCGGAGCCAGCTGCTGAGAGGAGATGCTGTGGAGATTATGGAGCCACAATCAATTTGTAGTATTTTTCTTGACTGAACTGAAGCTGAAGGCAAGGGATGGGATAGCTCCATCATGGGCTATCCCAAGGGCTACCGCCATGACTTGTTCCAAATCAGGGTACCCATGGGGTAAGCAACTAGGCAGGGACCATTCCTGAGGTTCAGTATAGTGGGGGTAATAGGCAGGTTGGCAATGTCTTTCTTCAATAGGAGGACTGGTAATTTCAGAAAAAGTCAGCTCTTGTATAGGAGGAGGCAAAGATCCTGAAAATGTGGTTGCAAAAGAGATAACCAAGGGGCTTACAGCCCCTGTAGTGAGCACCATTTTTGCTGTGATCTGAGGCACAGCACAGAGTCAAAACGGGAAATCCTAGCCTTAGAATTGGATTTGTACTAAGTCTTGGTTAGAATGGCAGAGAAGGCTATGCAATTACCTTGTGGCCCTGATTAAATCATATCTTCTAGACGTGGCTAGAGAAGCGCCAAAGTAATCAAAGACACAATGACAAAAATGTGAATAGAACTTAAATTTTAATGGTAAAAATGAAATGGATTATATACTGTGTAGCTTTACAACAAAACAGTACATGGACAATAGGATCACTTGCCACAAGCATGAGTGGGGCAAGCAAGTTGCGCAGAATCAGAGAAACTAAACAATTGAATTTCCCAATTTGGAGCCAGAGTCATTTCAAAGGGCAAAAGCAAAAGAGAGAGATTTTTCCTCAAAATAACCCATTGAAGGCAAAATTGAAACATGGTGAATGGCAACATTCACAGCATTCAGGAAGTCTTGTACCAATGCAAAGTATATGAGAAATTTGCAAGAAGCAAAACCCCACCTAAGTCAGTACTACCTATTTGCACGCAACTGCCCTTCAAGGTGTGGGCCCTAGACATTGTGGATCCCATGCCAGGAAAGCATAATGAGAAAAAGTACATCATTACTACAATAGACTTTGCCACACAATGGTCAGTGGCACAAGCAGTAAAAACACATACTGGCAACAGCGTGTGGTGATTCATAGGGAAATAAATCATCAGCAAGTTTGGAAAGCCAGAACTCCTGATAACCAACAGAGGCAAAGAACTGACATCTAAAAATACCAATGTATACTTCACCAAGAATGAGGTCAAGCACACTGTGACAATACCTTATCACCCTCAGGCCAATGGACGTATGGAACAGCTAAATGGCAGCCTCATGCAAGCCTTGGTTAAACTCAATGCTGGAAGACCTGAGGACTGGTATAAAAAGCTATCAACTGCACTACTTGTATGTTGTACTTGTGTGAACATATCCACTGGGAAAAGCCATTTTGAGTTGGTATATGGCATGCAGCTCAATATCATCCAAACATTCTCAGTACCCAAGCTGGAAATCCCAAGAAAGGTTCCCCCCGCTCAGATCCCCAGGTCATAGAGGCCAATAGTGATCAAACAAAAAGAGAAAAAGCATCTAAAAAAGACATTTGTCCCACATAAAGCAGACACAAGGTTGGTGACAAAGTTTGGGTCAAGAACATCAACAAAATTAAACTACAACCCAAGAAAGTAGGCCCAGCAATCATTCTAAAGGTAAACAAAAACAACACTTACCTTGTGCAAGGACTCAGGAAACGCAAGCAAGACAAGACTCTACACCATGATCACCTGAGACCCTGCAAAGCAAGAAAAAAAACAAGAAACCGCCCTGCCCTCACAGAACAACAATTAGTCCAGTACAGCGCCTGGGCTCCTGACAACCTCCCTGACAACCTACCCCCAGAGGAGGCCAACCTTCAGTCAGGGGGGTGTTGAAACAGCAGGATTGACCCGCCAGCAAGGTTTCAAACAAGTGGGTTTGGGACCCGCAATCTGATTACCCGGCCACTTGAAGCCAGACTAGGAAGTCAACTCAAATTACCAAATCCAACAACATGAACAGATGATGATCCCTTACAGTGGATACCTTGTTTTGGCGCTTGACTTATTACCAGGATCAAGCCACCCCCTTCTGCCATCCAACTGTGTGATCAACACAATCATGTTCCTGTTATCCATTGATTAACAATTACTATATAATTACTATCTCTCAATAAATAACATTATATAGTTTCCAAACTGTTTTCCCTTGAAACTCTGCTAAACAGCACAGTTACAACACAATCATGATGTATTCTCTTGGTGTTTCCTTGGGAATCTTCCAATTTATAGGTTTGGTTGTCATATATTGCGGCTATCTTGAAGAGCCCATGTGGTTTGGTTATAATTTGACAAAATTGGGGTTGAGAGTGTAGACAGGGTCACCTACAGCATATCTGGCCTCAAGGTGCTTTGTGTCCCCTGAATTCTTTTGTGTTTGATGTCTCAGGCCTTGGCCAGCCACTGGCTCAGAGAGGGGGTAGGTAACAAGGGGGGATTCCTGGAAACTGTGGAGTGTATTTTCCCCTGTTCCACCCCTGTTAAACCTTCAGGTGTTTGTTGTAACTTTGGGCTTACACAACGCCTATGAGACAGGAACCCCTGTAAGGGTAGAGCCTAACCCTGTTGTCCTATGAGTGGTTGACTATTAAAGGAAGACTTAAAATAGATATTTGAATAAAGCTTATTTATTAAGAAAAGGAATGAGGGGATTATATAGTCACTCATTCCATCTTCAGGATGAACAGAGGGCCACATGAACAGTAATGTGAACATTCAGGAAAGGTTCTATTGATCCTAGTATATTGTGTGAGGGATCTACAGAGATCAGGTGATACTGTATAAGTCTCAGAATAAGGTTTTAGTCTCTAGTTTCAGAGATATGAGCTTAACAGAGCAGACATTGGTTTGTAGCTTGATAATAGGAACAATGTATTATTATCCAGTAATAGAATCACAAACACTGCTGTATCTCTGGAAGTACTGAAGATTGGATCAAAGTATTTTAAGCCTTTATAGGGTAGTTTTTTATAAAGAGTGTGATTGTGCAATAACATTGATAGGCTGAATATTGGCTAAGCCACAATTGATAGTATCAATGATATTGCATATATGGCTCAAATTAGTGCTAAGCATATCATAGTGAGATGTCCTAATACCAAAAATCACAACAGTTTTCCAAAGACTAAAGTGCTGGGACTGAACCCAGTGCCCCTGTTAATCCTTGCTCATAGGATAAGCAGCGCAGTGGACAGGTGTTCAGGTCATACAGTATTCGGGTGCTCCTGTGAGAGCTTGGCAATGAGTTGGACCAGTGAATTGTTTATACACTCCACACGCCCATTGTCTTGGGGATGATAGGGAGTTGTGACTATTCTCTGGGTGGCATTCTTGACACAATCCACTTTCATGACATTCCCTAAAATCTCGGCCCCCTCATCTTTGATAAGGTGTTTGGACCGCCCAAAGTGGGCCACAATCTCTTTACCAATAAAGCGGGTGATGGTGTTAGCAATGGGGTTAGTGATTGCTCACAATACTGGCCAACAGGTAAAGTAGTCAACTGCTGTAATGATGTACTTCTTGCCTAGTCTGTCTTTGGGGAGAGGTCCAACAATGTCAAGGGCCCACTGCTCAACGGGTTCCATGGCCTTAATGGGTAGGACAGACTTAGGGGGTGCAGGTTTTGATGTATTCTTCTCACACAGCATGCAGGTCTTGAGAAGGTCCATGATGTCTTGACACATACACAGCCACCAGACCTTACACTTCATTATTTTAAAGAGGTTACATCCTCTGATATTGTCTAAGGTGTGGTAGTAATGCAGAATGGTATCTCCTTGCTGGGTGGTGGGAATATACAGTGTCTTTTCCCCAGTCTCTGCCCAACAGCATAAGTTGCCACATTGGTGGTGAACTGACTTTTTTGTCCTTCAATTTGGAGATAGTTGTTGAGTTAGGGCCTTTGTGTGGGTTAATTCAGGATGCAGGTAGAGCATTGGCCAGTTGGGGTCTAAGCTGTTGTCCCCAGTGATGGATGCTACGTATAATCTGGAGAGGGTGTCATATGTGACAAGCTTCTTTCCAGGCTTGTATGCAATGCATAGTTGGTAAGGGAACAGGCGTTTGACCCAGCCTGCTTGATGTTGTATCAACTACAACTGTGTATTGAAGTACTGGAGCAACTTGTGGTCCGCCAGGATGCAGGGTGGAAAGGTGGCCCCTTCCAGGTAACAACGCCATTTATTGACACAGTGCACAATTGCCACTAACTCTTTATCATGTATGGGGTAGCGCTGCTCTGATTTGGTAAGCTTCCTGGGTTTGTAGGCCACAGGGAGGAAGGCACCTTTGTCAGTTTCTACCCGTAGCACACCCCATATGGCCCTGTCAGAGGCATTGGTTTCAAGTTTGTACTGTGTTTTTGATTTGGGAATTACAGTACAGGGACAGAGAAAGTCTCTACTTCAACGTCTCAAAGACTTACTCTGGCAGGAGTCCATTGAAAGCGCTATTTAGTATTCAGAAGCTTGGTGAGAGGTGCAATTAGTTCTCCATAGTTGGGGATGAACTTACGCACATAGGCAACCATGCCTAAGAAGGTGCACACCTGACCCACATTAGTGGGGGCGGCATGTTTGTGATTGTCTTAATTTTGGCGGATCAGGATTTGTTCCTTGGGCAGAGATAGTGTGCCCAAGGAATAGGAGCTCCAACCTGAGAAATTTGTATTTGAAAGGCTTGGCTTTTAACTGGTTTTTCTGAAAGATGGCACAGAGGTGTTAGAGATATGTGGTTTAATCTTGGCTGAAGACAATGATGTTGTCAAGGTACACTTAACACACTTTTCAATCTGATCCTTAAATGCCTTGTTCATCAACATGGCAAAGGTGGAGGGAGTGTTGGATATTCCAAAGTTCATAACACAACACTCAAACAATCTGTAGAGTGTGCAAAAAGAAGTTTTTTCCTCATCAACTGGTGCAATGCAAACTTGGTTGTACCCCACAGTGAGATTAATCTTACCAAAGACCTTTGCACTTGCAAGTGTATCAAACAAGTTGTCAATTAGCGGTAAGGGGTATTTTTTCTTGACAGCTACTTTGTTTAGGGCACAGCAATCAGTCACTAACCAAAGAGAACCGTCTTTCTTGGCCACAAAGAAGATTGCAGCCCTGTAGAGTGAGAGGGAAGAGAAAATAAAAATCCTTGTCAATTGTGTCCACAAGGTGTTGATGGAAAGTTTTGTCTTCCTTGGGTGTTAGACAATAAAGGTGGCATGCCTTGGGCAGCAATCCTTGTAATTGTACAGTGTGCTGTATTTCTTGAGAGGGGGCAGTTGATCTAGTGTTTCACTGAAGACGTCCTTGTACTCCTTGAGGAGTGCTGCAAGTGCTGGTGGGGAAGGAGCGGCCAAGGGGGGGGACCTGCAAGTGGTTTAGCACAGATAACTTTGACTAAACATTGATATAAGTCCAGTTTCACCGCCTGAAGTTGTACTTACCCGTCTTTGTGATTCTGAAAAACAAAGTATCATGCAATAGTTTGCTCATTTTGATAGGGTAAATCCAGAAGCCCACCCCATTCCAGTTAAGGGTGATGACAGACGTATTCCAGTTGATATAGGGGCAATTATACTGCAGCCAGTCAAGGCCAGCAATTATGTTGTGGCTGAGCCCTGCCATGATTGGTCCCAATAGCTTGACCTGGACGTTCCCCATCCTCATGGAGAAGGATATTGTCTCATGAATAATTTCCATTCTGCAGGAGTCAGCTACTTGAACTACCTTGAATTGGCTGGGCACTCTGTCCAGTTGCTGAGATCTGAAAACACCTGGTCAACCATAGTGTGATTGGCCCCAGTTTCTACCAAAAGTTTGTGGATGTTCCCACAGAAGCAGAAGGGATAGGCCAAGCGGTTTACTTTATTTGGAGAATGACTTGCTTGGAGGACAGGGTTCTCACTGTGGACCTGAAAGTGTAAAGATCCAACAGTTGGGGAAGTACTTTAGCAAAATAAGGTACCAAGTTGGCAACTTGAAAACCTGTGAGCACCGTCACAATTGGATAGACTGTCATCCTCAATCAAAAGACTTTGGCATGTACGCTATAACATCCAAAATTACCAGCAAAATACATGAGTACATAGTATATACAGGTGTATATGCTAAGGGCTGGGTGGAGTGAGGAAATACCAGCGTGGGCCAGGAGTACTTCTTGGAGGAGTTGAGCTCCGCCAGCTCCTTATAGTAATACTTGCCAGGTGGTTTGTTGAATGGCCCATTATGTTGGTTATATTGATGGCCCCCAATCCCTAGGCATTCTGTGAGGACAGCTGAGAAGATTAAGTGATTCATCTCCTGATCCTGGGAAAGGGCAGACCAAGCTTAGTGTTTTGTTTAACTTCTTGTAGGTAAAGTCTTTGAATTGATTTATGTGATACTATTGAGGGGTAATTTCACTCAATGATAGCACAAACTACCATCAAGTGATTGAGATTTATTATATACTATCATCCTTAGTGGGGCATGAATAGTACAAAGCATTGAATAGGGAACTCCAAACACTTGGTGTTGTCTGGAATTCCCATTCAGGATTAAGATGGGAGTAGTTTGGCAGGCAATAAATTTTTATCCTTGACATTGCATGAATTTGGAGCATCTTCAGGCACTTTTATGCATTCAAATTCAACTTCTGCAGTTGATGCATTGATTGTAGTGCTTGGCTGCATGTCAACCCCCTCCAAATTTGGTAGATTTCAAATTTGGGCAGCAGTTCCCCCCATTTTTGGGCATGGGGAAATTGCCTTGTTTGGATTCCTAATTGTGCAACTTCCCCATCTGGCCAGGGTGAACGGCCCTGCTGTGGGGGGTGCGCTGTCCCTGATGGCTGGCTGCCTGGGGGACTGGATGGTGGGGACTGGCTGGCAGGAGCAGGCGCGCGTGGGCAAGCCGCCAGGCTTGGCGTGCGGCTGGCGGATGCCTGGCGGTCAGTTGTGCGGTCTGCAGATGCCTGGGAGTTGGCCTATAAAAGGCCAATTTTGAAGAACTTGTTTTTTAAATTCTTTTATAACACCCCCTTGTTTTGAAGCAGCTTCCCCAATAGGGGGACTGCTGCAATTTTTTGCTTTGGTTTCCAAGCTGAATTGTGCCTAAATTCTTGTCTTGTAAAAGGGTATTGTCAGGAATATTCCTTACAGTTGCCTTTCCTTCCCCCTTTGGCAAACCTTTCTTTTGGTGGTACTGGGCAATGAGCTTAGAAGTGTTGTTGAGGTTCTTTGCGGGTTCCCACAAGTTTGATTCCAGAGGATACCCTACCCATGAGACTAGGTACTGGACCAGGTTGTGAACCTTTCTGTAGTCTATTATGGCCTCCACCTCCCATTCTGGGGTGTGCTTAAAGATATTTGGCGGGGGGTTGATATCCTTGGTTTGATAGGCAAGTGGTCTTCCTCTCTCTGCTTCTAATATGGATACCTGGAAGACGTTGTGGGCACTTGACTGTTTGGGAAGTTGTACTCTGTATGTTGTTTCAGATATTTGCTGAAGTACTTTGAGTGTTCCAATTCATCAGGATCCTAGCTTCCTACCAGCTTGGTTGATCTTGAGGTTTTTGGTGTCAAGGTATACATTGGTACCTACTTCAAATTCAGGGATGGGACGTTGGTATCTGTTGTGTTTGGCTCCTGGGGACAACATCCAGGAGGACATGGCAGTAAATCTTTATAACAAAAGATTCGAGCTTTGAGCTAACCTTGGGTTAGCCTTCAGGGCAGAATTAAGGACATGTACCTTAATTTCCTGGAATACAAGATGTGAAATTCCTTTTGGCAAAAAGGAAAGGAAAAAGCTTAAAGAATATTAAAGCCAATGCAAATGTGGATAAACTTGTCTTTATTAGGAGAAATGATTCTACTTAAATAGTAGACAAGGAACAGTGATCACTCATTGGATAGACAGAGTGGTCTAGGGGGTCATGTTGGGATGAGGTCATACCAGGATCAGACAAGGGAAGGTATGGTATTCCATAATGGGTTGATATTGGCACAGACCCATTTACAGAAAGCAAGGAATTCCCAAACTTGAAAGCAAAACCAGTCAAATCTTTGCATTTATCATTACTCAAAGGCCATATCAAAATATAATTAATGGCGTGATTTCCAATAGTGTCTGTTGGCTTGGACCTTGTATTTCTGTTGAGCTTCTTGGAGGTTAAACTGTACGCTTTTCTGGGTATCTCTTAGGTTTTGGAAGTACTCATTAGCTTGAGGTACTGCTCCTGGGCAGCCTTTGGTGGGAATTCCTTGCGGGGAGAACCTGTAGTTGGCTGTGAATGGGGACATCTTGGCTCCAAATGGTAAGAACTGTTATAGCTGAACTGGGCCAAGGGTAGTAGGTCAGCCCAACTATCCTGTCTAGTGTTGAAGTAGGCTTGGAGATAAGTTTCCGGTATCTGGTTAACTTGTTCTGTTTGTCCATCAGTTTGAGGGTGGAAGGCTGTTATTATGTTGAGCTTCACTTGGAGTTGCCGCATTATTTTGCCCCAGAATTTGGAAGTGAACTGGGTTCCTCTGTCTGAGACAATGTCTTTTGAGAGACCATGGTGGCAGTAGATGTGGTTAAGGAATAACTTAGCTGTGGCAGTGGCCAACATTCCTGAGGGGCAAGCAATGAACTCTGAAGCTTTGGTGAGGCAGTCCACAAAAACCAAGATTCCTGGGAAACCTTGACTGGGGGGTGGGTCCAGGATGAAGTCCATGGAGATAGATTCCCATGGCATGGATAGTATTGGGAGTGGTTGGAGCAACCCATGTGGTTTCTGTGTGGAGTGTTTGTTCCTCATACAGGAGACACATTGTGAACTGTAGTTCTTCACTTGGGGAAACATGGATAGCCACCAGTAGCTGATCCAAAGGTGTGTCATGGTTTTCTTGATCCTGCTGTGGCCGCCTAACAGGGAGTCATGTAGCTCCTGTAGCACCTGGTTCTGAATTGCTCCTGGGGGTACCACCAATCTATTGAGCCTATAAAGTAACCCTTTGTGGGTAGAGTAGTTGGAGTTGGGTTTTGCAGAATTCATTTTGGCAAAAAGTCTTTGATGAGTGGTGAGTCCTTCTGGGCATTCTTCACCTCTTCCTCCAAGGATGAGAGTGGTTAGGAGGCCCAAAAGACAGCCAATAGAAACTTATTGGTGCCTAGGACTGGTCTGGTGTTGAAGTGGCTGTATGACTGGTCTCCATTGTTGTGGTCTTCTTGTCTGCTCAAGGCGTCTGGTACATTGTTGGTGTGTCCTGGGATGTAACTGATCTTGAAGTTGTAGGAGGACAAGTCCAAAGCCCATCTGGAAAATTGTTGACAGATCTTCCTTTTCTCTGTGAATTAGAGAAGGTTCCTATTGTCACTATAGGTTCCATCATGCCAGGAATTATCTGGACAAGTAGGAAGGCTCAAAAAGCCAACAAATTATTAATAAAATTGACCCAATTAACGGATTTAAATCAAACAGTCAATCAAAAATGGTTTACGGCTGCTCCAGTCTGCCAGCTGAAACCAAGTCCCCCTTGCAAACTGACGTTGATAAATTGACATAATTTGAGGGTTACCAGATACAAGCTCATTAATCAGCATGGTTGTCAGAAATTGGTCACACAAGGGTTCTTTGCAACCTGGACTAGATACTTACTTGATAATGTGGAAGAAATTGAAGCCCAAGATCCAGGTGGTATTGCTTAGTCAATTTTTGATATATTGTTGTAACTGTGCTGCTTTAGCAGAATTACAAGGGGAAAAGTATTTGGAAACTAGATAATAATCTTTATTGAGAGATAGTGATTATATAGTCATTGTGAATCCAGGATAATAGGAATATGATTGTGTTGATCACATGGTTGAATGGTGAAGGGGATGGCTTGATCCTGGTGATGAGTCAAGCGCCAAAACAAGGTATCCACTATAAGGGGTTGACATTTGTTCATGTTGTTGGATTTTTCAATTTGAGTTGACTTCCTAGTCTGGCTTCAAGTGGCCGGGTAATCAAATTGTGGGACACAAACCCGCTTGCTTGGAACCTTGCTGGCAGGTTGAGCCTGCTGTTTTGACACCCCCCCAACTGAAAGTTGGCCTCCTCTGAGGGAAGGTTGTTGGGGAGGCCTTCAGGAGCCAGGGCGCTATACTGGACTAACTGTTGTTCTGTGGTGGGCAGGGTGGTTTTGCATTGTTTTTGTCTTGCTTTGAAGGGTCTCAGGGAATCATGTGTAGGATTTTGTCTTGTTTGCGCTTCCTGAGTCCTTGTACAAGGTAAGTGTTATTTTCATTTACCTTTATAATGATTGATGTGCCTATTTTCTTGGGTTGAAGTTTGCTTTTATTGACGTTCATGACCAAAAAAATTTTCCTAAACTTCATGTCTATCTTTGATGGGGATAAAGGTTTTTTGCATACGTTTATTTTCCCTTTCTGTTTGCTCACTGTTGGCCTCTATAACTTGAGGGTTGAACAAGGGGGACTTTAATTGGAATTTCAAGTTTTTTTCCTGTCAATACTTGAATGATATTTGACTGTGTGCCATATACCAGCTCAAAAGGGCTTTTTTTGCTGGATCTGTTCACTTGGGTTTGGCACACAAGTAGTGCAGTCAATAGCTGCTTATACCAGTCTTCAGGTCTCCCGGCGGTGAGTTTGGCTAAGGCTTGTACAAGGCTGCCATTAAGCCTCTCTACCCGTCCATTAGCCTGTGGGTGGTATGGTGTTGTTACAGTATGTTTGACCCCATTTTTGGTGAGGTATACATTGGTGTTTTTGGAGGTTAATTCTTTCCCTTCATTGGTTATCAGGAGTTCTAGCTTTCCAAACTTGCTGATTATTTCTCTTCCTATGAATTATTGTATGTCATTGCCAGTGTGCACCTTTACTGCTTGGGCTACTGGTCATCTTGTAGCAAATTCTATGGCAGTAATGATGTACTTCTTATCATTGTGTTTCCTTGGCATGGGGCCAACAACGTTGAGGGCCCACACCTTGAAGGGTAGTTGTGTGCGGATGTGTAGTACTGATTCTGGAGGGGTTTTGCTCTTAAAAAATTTCTCATATACTTCACATTGGCCTAGGACTTCCTGAACGTCACAATATAAGGTTGGCAACCAGGCCTTGTGTTTTGGGAATTTGTATAATTTGCGGCTCTTGGTGTGTCCTAGGTCTCTGTGATAACGTAGGATGGTGTCCACTTGCTGGTGTGTGGGGATATAAGGGATGATGGTCCTGTCAGACATTTTTCTGTGCAAGGTCCTGTACACATCAGCAAATAGGTGTTTATTATTTATGACTGTTTCTTTTGTTATGTTAGTTGTATCAGGAAGGAAACCCTTGTCTTTTTTCTGTAGTACCAAGAGGGGCCAATATGGGTTGAGCCCATTTTCTCCTCTTGTGGCACGGACATACAGGCATGAGAGGGCATCTGCCATGGCAAGTTCTGAACCAGGTTTGTACTGTATGAGCATATTGAATCTCTCCAAGAGCTCCATCCAGCAGGCTTGGTGGCAAGATAGATTTGATTGGGTTTTGAAGGATATGAGCGGCTTGTGGTCAGTCAATGCCGTGAATTCTTCCTGCTGTTCTAGGTAACAACGCCATTTGACTAGACAGTGTACAATGGCCAGCAGTTCCTTGTTGTGGATAGGGTATCAACACTTGCCATCTGTCAACTTTTGGGATTCATAAGCTACAGGAAACAAATCACCATCATTATTTTTCATTTGTAGTACTTCCCTAATGGATGTGTCTTAGGCGTCAGTTTCCATTTGATAGTCCCTGTCATGTTTGGGGTATTGTAGGATAGGAGCCACCGTGAGCTTCTCCTTGAGGCGTCTGAAACAGAGAGCACATTGGGGTGTTCACACAAACTTGGATTTGGCGCCTTTTATGACGGATAAGGGGGCAGTCAAAACGCCACAGTCAGGTATGAAGCAGCGTACATAGGCCACCATCCCAAAGAAGGTGCAGAGTTCCAACTTATCCTTGGGTGGTGGCATCTTGCATATGGCCTGTATCTTTTGACTGTTGGGTTTGATGCTGTCCTTTGAGACTATGTATCCCAGGAAGGGTAATTCCTTGCAGAAGAAATGGCACTTGGAGGGCTAGACCAACAGTTTGTGTTGTGCCAGGGTAGCAAAGACTGCCTCTAGGTCTTTGTGGTGCTGTTCCACCAAGGTGCTGTAGACAATGATGTTGTCTAGGTAGACTAGGACATGCTTGCCTATGTGTGGAGCAAACACTTTGTTCATGAAGGTCACAAAGTTGGCAGGGGTGTTTGTCATGCCAAAGTTGAGCACCACACATTTGTATGAGCTGTATTTAGTGCAGAAGGCTGTTTGGGGATGTCTTCCTCCTTAATACAAATCTAGTTGTAGCCTGCAGTCAGATCATTCTTGGAGAAGACTGTGGCACCTCCCAAGGCGTAAAAGAGATTGTCAATCAGTGGTAGTGGATAACAAATCTTGATGGTAACTTTGTTTACGGCTTGGTAGTCTGTGACCAGACGTAAGGTAACGTCCATCTTGGCCACAAAGAATACAGAGGCCCCAAAAAGACACTGGGAGGGGTGGATAAGTCCTTTCTCCAACGCTTCCTTGAGGTAGTTACATAGGGCATCATCTTTGTTTGGGGTCAACCTGTAGATAGGATGCACTTTATGTACAGCTCCCTTGAGTTGGATGGAGTGTTAAATGTGTTTCTCTGGGGGCAACCTGGGTAAAGCTTCCTTGAAGATTTCTGGATGGCAGGCCACAATTTTGCAATCCTGAGACGTGAAGGTATCCTGGTGATCTTTGAAGTGTATGATCTTGTACTGGCAGGAGTCCCAGTCAATTGCCTTCAGGTTTCTCTTTTTGTCCAGGGTCTCTGTGATGCGCACAAAGACGTGGTTGCGTAGGAGTTGATCCACTGAGTCAGGGTAGATATGGAGGTTAACACCTTTGCGCTTGATGGTCAACACTGAGGTTGCCCAGTCTATGTGAGGATTGTTTTTTATAACCAGTCTAACCCCAGTACAATGTCAAACTTTGGAAAGTCAATGAGGGGCCTTGGATGGTGGAGTATAGGCTCTCAAGCATGACAGAGAAGGGGGCAGTTTCCTTTGTCACAGCAATGTGGTGTTTATCAGCCAGGAACTCTTTTTTAATCTGCAGAGGATTAGTGTCTAGCTTGAACTTGTCTACAAAGCTGCTGTTGACTAGGGTTCAATCCGCGCCCAAGTCCAGGAGTGCCAAGCCTGTGTAACTGCAAAAACAGAAAGGATAGACATTAGTTTATTGGGATTTCTGGCAATGGTGTACAGTACCAGGTCCTCCAAGGGTACTTGGATCATTGGGCATTGGTCCACATCCTTGGATTGGTACTCATTGTTGGGCAAGTCAGGAGTTGTATGGGGAGAGCTTGGCTCACTTAATGCTCTCCCCGGGCTTTTCCCTCATCTTGATTGCCTTGCGTGGCAGTGATAAGGAAATGAGTACAATTTGACTGGCCATTGTTTACATTCCCATGTCCATTTGAGCTTGTGGGTTTATGGTTGGTGTTATTCCTGTTGCTTCTGGGGGGTGGTCAAATGGAGCGCCTGCCTGTGTGAGAATCCTTGGGTCTCTCTTGTTTTCCAGTTTGTGCCTTATGGAGGGCGCTGGATGTTTATTCCTCTTTCTCTGCTTTGCGGTACAGGCTTTGTAGGTTGGTCACTTGTTCCAGGTTCATGTGTCTCATTACATGCAACTTAAGGGCATCATAGTACTAGAGGTGTGTAGATGGGGTGTCAAAGGCCATATCAGAGAGTGCACAAAGTCAGAGTTCCTTGTAGGTGCGGGTGAGCTCCTTCACAGTGCCTGTCTGGGTTAGGTTCTTTACTTGGTGTATGATCATGAGCCCCATGTCCTTAAGCACAAACCTTGGCAAGAAATCTTGCTTGAAGGTATCCCAGCTCTTGTTGGTGTGTTCTTTGTGCCTCTTGTCACAACAAGTACTTAGTGTTGTGGGTCAGTTGGATGGAGATTTCCGCAAAACAAAATTGCTGTGGGCATTCCATCTGGGCCAGTTTGCTCTGGGCAGACTGGATACATGCGGCAGCATTGTCATTGTTGGCCCCAGCAAAAGGTTCCAAGGCAGAGGTTTGCAGTCTTTGGGCTACATAGGTGGACATGGTGTTTTTGTTGGTTGGTTGCAGAATAGAAGAGGAAGCCTGAAAGAAACCTTGTGCAGACATGGCATTGAAGGCAGGTAGTGGAATCACTGTTTTCTGGTACAGGACAAAGCCATCAGGTATCTTGGCACCAGGGGTGTACGAGGTCCAGTCCAGTGGGAGGCCAGACATAATTCTGTCAAGAATTTGTTGACTGTGGCAAGTATGAGCAACAGGCGGAATTTTACAAGATAAGGTAGGTTGGAGAACCTATCTGTGCTACCAATGTTGTAACTGTGCTGTTTTAGCAGAGTTACAAGGAGGAAAATATTTAGAAATTAGATAATAATCTTTATTGAGAGATAGTGATTATATAGTCATTGTGAATCAAGAATAACAGGAACATGATTGTGTAGACCACATGGTAGGAGGGTGAAGGGGGTGGCTTGATCCTGGTAATAATTCAATCACCAAAACAAGGTATCCACCATAATGGATCATCATCTGTTCATGTTGTTGGATTTAGCAATTTGAGTTGACTTCCTAGTCTGGCTTCAAGTGGCCGGGTAATTAGATTGGGGGTCATGCCCCCGCTTGTTTGGAACTTTGCTGGCGAGTTGAGCCTGCTGTTTCAACAGTATCAACCCTTTTGAAAGAGAATGAGCTGCAAGTGAAACACTCTTTGGGCATATCTATCCGTATTCCGTTGTTAGGTATGTCTGAACTAGAGCAGTCCTCTCAGACCATTTAATTGATTCCTGTTTCCTTTCCTGCAAGCTCATATTTACCAGCATGCCTGCACCCCTGGTCCGTGGCGTTTGACGCAACTAGGGGTAAGGTCCTTTCCAAGCACACTCAGTTTGACATTGACTTTAAAGTTACTGTTGATCTGATTTGTATTGTGTCTCCTATTTACCCTTTAACCTTAAAGGAAGACACATGTTTTGAGGAGTGGACTCAAGACATGTTGGCAAAGAGATACATTTTCAAGAAGGCTTTGTTTATTTGTTTCCCCTTGTTGTTTGTTCAAAAGTTGGATGGGTGGCTTTGCCCTTGTGTTGACTACAGGAATTTAAATAACATTTCAATTCCAGATCCCTACCCCTTATCTCTCAAAGCTCAGATTTCCTGGTGTGTCAAGAAGGCAAAGGTATTCTTGAAACTTGACCTGTTATATGCCTTTAATCAAATCAGGATTGCAGAAGGAATAGAATGGTTAACAGCATTCAGAACCATGAAGGGCATCTTTCAGTTCCAAGTAATGCTTTTGGTTTGAAGAATGCTCCAGCTTGATTTCAGCGGTTAATTGATTCAGTCTTGGGGGATCTCCTAGGTGTATGTTCCATTGTGTATATGGATAATATCTTAGTATTCTCTCCAGATTAGGAGTCACATAAAGCCCATCTGTCAGGGGTTGTAGAGCGCATCCTCCAGGCCAACTTGATCATTAAAAGAAGCAAATGTGAATTCTTCAAACGTAAGGTCACCTTTCTGGGTAATATTATCTTTAATGATGGCCATGCCATTGCCCCCAACAAGGAAGCTGCAATTTGATAGTATGCTACACTGGTGACAGTATCCCAACTTTGCAGTTTTCTGATTACCTGTACGTTCTTGAAGAAATTCACCCCTCACTTGTCCAAAGTGGCTGCACTGTTATATTCAGCTAGCTGGAAGACAACTTTAGTTTTGACGCCTAAGTGCGCAGAAGCGTTTGCAGCAGTCAAGGCTGTTTTGTTGTCCTCCCCAGTGTTGAGGCATGTGGATCCTGAACTGCCTTTTGTGGTTTCCATGGGTGCTTTAAAATATTCTGTGGCCAGTGTGTTGTTGCAGACCTCAAGCAACAGGATTGAGAGACCTGTAGGGTATTTCTCCCAGAAAATGGAGGCTTGAAAATGCAATTACATTATTTACAACAAGGAATTGTCGGCAGTTGTGGAATTTTTAAGGCATTGGCATCACCATCTCATGTCAGTGCGCCACTTATTTATAGTAAGAACCAACCACAAAGCTCTTCTGTATTACCAGCAACCCAGGGTTTTTTGGGTTGCCAATCCAGATGGCATGGTGACTTGACAAGATACAAGTTCCGCTACAAGTTCATTAAGGGTTCTGAAAATCACCTGGCAGATGCATTGAGTAGAAATCCTTCTCATCTCCTGTATGCTAGTATTGATGCTGATTTTAACACGCACACAATGATTCTGGACAAGGCTGTGGTTTCTTTTGTACTACCTCTGCCAGCTATGCTTGCCACCATGACCTTGACTGAGGGTGCCAACTTAGACCTATATTCCAAAGTCAAGTTTTTACAGCCCTTGTCCAAAGGATATGATAGATTACTGGGATTAGCATGTACTCATCTGGTTGGCCAGCTGCAGGGTTATCACAAGATAGGTCTAATTCTATACCATCAAGGTTGCTTGTGGGTCCCAGAAGGAACTATTTGGGATGAAATCATGGAGGCCAATCACACCTGCCCCACAGCAGGCCACCAGGAAAGAATAAAATGGTGGAGTTAATTTTCTGACAGTTTACTTGGAAAGGTTTGATAGTGCAGGTGGCGGCTTACGTTTGAGACTTTCTGGTATGTGTTTGGTCCAAGACAAGCAGGAACAAGACAACTGGTTTTTTGGTTCTGCTGCAGCCAGCTGCAGGACCATGGATGTTGGTGTCAGTAGACTTTATTGGAGAACTTCCAAATTCCAACGGGTTTAATGCAATCATGGTGGTGGTTGATTGCTTCACAAAAATGGCACACATTGTCTCCTTCTCAACCACAATTACTTTTGTGGAAACAGCTTAGTTGTTTTTGAATAGAATCTTCTCCCTGCATGACATTCCAATGGAAATTCTGAGTGACTGCGGGCCCCAATTCATTGCTCAGTTCTGGGAAGCTTTTACTGGGATCCTGGGTATCAAACTGTGCCGTTCCACAGCTTTTCACCCCCAATCTAATGGACAAACGGAGAGGTTAAACCAAAGTTTGGTGGTCTATCTACATTGTTACACAAATGCAAGACAAGATAACTGGTGTGATAACCTACCCATGTCAGAGTTTACATCTAATATTGCTCCGCACACGTCAACTCAGGTTTTGCCTTTTTATGCCAATGTAGGCTACAACTCTTCATCCAACATGGGCCCCTGCTTAGTTAGCAACGTGGAAGCTGCAACTGATCAAGCTGCTGCATTGAAGCAGGTTCATTGGAGCTTCAGGTTACTATTGCTGCTGCCGTGACAACTTACAAGGAATACGCAGATTGCAAGCGCCAGGAAGATCCAACCTACAGGCCAGGGGATCTAGTCATGGTTGATGCTTGCAATATGAAACTAAAGGTCCCTTGTTGCAAATTAGGTCCCAAGAAAGTTGGTTCTTTCAAGGTTGAACGTCAAATTGGTTCCTCTGCATATTGGCTGGAATTGCCCCAAGCTTTCAAGATTTTCCACACCTTCCATTAATGCCTTCTTACCCCCTTTAAAGGTATAGAGACTCCTTCCTCCCAACCCATTATTGTAGAAGGAGAACTTGAGTATGAGCTGAATTGTATTATGGCTTCCCACAAGAATTGACACTGGTTGGAGTATCTGGTGTCATTAAAGGGTTATCCTGATTCTGAAAACTAATGGGTTCCTTATTATGATTGTTCCAATTCCCCAGATCTGATTCAAGAGTTCTACCAGAGCAATCCCACTGCTGTTGGCCACCCCAAGCTTACTTTAGCCGCAATGAAACTCCTGCCTGCCCACAAAAATTTCCTTATCTCATCTCCCAGATGGAGGTATTGTGCCCAGGGCTAAAGCAGAGGGTAATGTCACAGTAGGTTCCATCATGCCAGGTATTGTCTGTCCAAGTAAGAAGGCTCAAAAATCAAACAAACCATTAACAAAATTGACCTAATTAACAGATCTAAATCAAACAGTCAATTGAAAATGGGTTACGGCTGCTCCAGTCTGCCAGCTGCAACTGAGTCCCCCTTGCAAACTGATGTTGATAAATTGACTTAATTTGAGGGTTACCAGATACAAGCTCATTAATCAGCATGGTTGTCAGAAATTGGTCACACAAAGGTTCTTTGCAACCTGGACTAGATACTTACTTGACAATGTGGAAGAAATAGGAGCCCAGGATCCAGGTGATATTGCTTAGTCAATTTTTGATATATATTGAATAATTTTCACTTTTTTAACTCTAAGAGTTGAGTCCTCCCAAAATTTACTCAATAAAAATCAAATATCCCTTGGTCTAATTTACTTTTAAAAAATGTATCCTGTAGTTGGATTGTTGTGATACATCCCCTAAAATCTTATTTTAAGCTGGATCATTACTGGAAGATGAGGCCCTGCAGTTGGAACTTTGTTGTTGGTACCGCCCAATGTTAATTCAATGCCTGCCAATCTTGGAGTGGTTCCCCCTGTCTTTGAACCTGAAAATTGTGTTTATCTCAATATCCTGAATTTTATTCTGAAGATACTCTGATGCTTTCACAGGCTATTTATCTTGGGCTACTTTGATTAGGATTAATTATTTTATTTAATCTTAGTATCTCATTTGTAAATTTTACAAAACGGTATCTGAAGCTGCATTGGTGGTTAATCATTAACTCTATGTGGATTTGGGTGGTCATTCCCCATCATTTAGATACAGCTTTATATTATCCTGTGATTTCCGCCACACCTATGATTGGTGCAGACAATGACTTTGTGCTTGGCTCCTTCCAAGTATTATCTCCAGTGTTTGAAGGCTTTGACTATTACCATGAGCTCCTTCTTGTATATGCTGTAGTTTTTTTTGCAGTCCAGAAGTTTTTTTAGAGAAGTATGCCACAGGGTGGTATACTTCAGGCTCCTCTTCCTGAAGCAAGACTGCGCCCAAGGCAAAATCAGAAGTTTCAGTCTTCAAAAAAATTGGAGTTTGGGGTTGGGTTGTCTGAGCACCAGGGCTGTGGTAAAGGCAGTTTTAAGGGTCTCAAAGGACTTCTGTGTCTTTTCTGTCCAGGTGTAAGTGACACTTTTGGCTGTCAAGGACGTGAGGGGCTCAGCTATATCTGCAAAATTCTTTATGAACTTGCGGCAGAAGTTAGCCAACCCTAGGAAACCTCTCAATTTTGATTGGGTATCTGGGACCTGCCATTCTAATACTGCTGCAATTTTGGAAGGTGCAATGGCAAAGCCACCTTTCCTGATTGTGTACCCCAGGAATTCTATCTCTGGTTTGAGGAATTCACACTTCTCTTGTTTGCAGTATAGTTTGGCATGGCGTAAGCGTTCAAAAACCTTCTTTAGGTCACCAAGGTGCAAGGCTTTGTCCTTAGAGTATACAAGGATGTTATCAAGGTAAACCACCACGCAAACGTCCAGGAGGTTGAATAATATTTTGTTCATCAAGGCCTAAAAGGTGGAGGGGGTATTGCAGAGTCCAAAGGGCATGTCCAAATATTTGTATAGGCCCAAGACTGTTCTGACTGCTGTTTTCTATTTATCTCCCTCTGCAATCCTGACCTGGTTGTAAGCATTGCAAAAATCTGGCTTTGAAAATACAAAGGCGCCTCTCAGTCTGTCTGTGAGTTGCTCTGCTGAAGGAACAGGGTATTGATCCTTGACTATGATGGCATTCAGGGGGCTATAATTCACACATGGGCGTAGTCCTCCATCACCTTTCTTTACAAAAAAATGTTGGTGATGAGCAGGAGGATTGAGACTGTCTCATGTATCCCTTGGCCATTAGTTCTGAGATGTATTCTTTTAGAACTATGCCCTGGGCGTGCGTGGTGGGTTAGACCTTCCCCCATTTTGGAGTTTTGCTCGGCAGAAGGTCAATCCTGAGGTTGCTTGCTCTTTGTTTGGGGAGGCCCTGTATCAGGATTTTGCTAAAGATGTTGGAGTACTCATCCAACATTTCATCTAGTTAGGGAATCACCTGTATGGGCATGACCATACTTGCTGGTGTGGAGTTGTAGCCAAGTGGGGCTGTGCTGGTCTGGCTCAAACTGAAGATGTGCACCTGGTGGTTATCCCAGTCAATATTGCATTGGGCTTCCTGCCACCATGGTATCCCTAGTATGACCAGGAAGGCCAGGTTCTCCAAGTATTAGAAGTTTAGCTTAAACCTCATCCCTCCAATTTCCACAGTAGTTGGTTCCACAATACGGTATACTGGTGGAGTGCTTCTGTCAGCCAGCTTGGCAGTTCCTCCTGGCATGACCTGTTTGCCAAAGCTCTGTACCAAGAGGTGGTTGATGAAATTCCCCATGACTCCTGTGTCAAGGAGAGCAGTGGTGTGTATTTTCTTGGTGTTGAATGCCAGTGTGATGGGAACTGTGGAGTAAAGAGAAGTAGTGACTTTACTACCTCCTTCCTCAACTGTCATAAGAGGTTGTGGGTTGGAGGGAGGTTTAAAAGGATTGGGGCAGGCGGTGGTACAGTTCATCACTGTGTGGCCTGTAAGACCGCAGTACAGACAGAGACCTTGTGCCACGTGGCAGGCCTTCTCTTTGCTTGAGATCATGAAGCCCCCCCCAGGTCTGGGGATCACCCCAAGACAGGGGGCTTTTTGCATTGGCAGGGGGTCCAGCAACCTCAACTTGGACAAAGTTGAGGTGGGTGACCTTAGGTAGGGCATTCTCATAACAAGATCCCCAGGTTTGGACGTTGCAGGTGACCTCCTTGTAAGTCTCAGGAAGTTTATGGTGGAGGAGGAACTCCTGCACTTGGGGTGAGAGGCCTGCATAATAGAGATAGCAGGCTTCATCATTACCCAAGTCTAGGACTTCCCTGAGCTTTGAGAACTGCTTAGTGTAGTGAGCAGTGGTAGAGGTTCCTTGTCTCAGAGAGTATAGCTTTTGACAAGTATTGTTCAGATCCTCAGGAGAGCTGACCAACTCTAATAGCTTCTGGCTGAAAGAGTTGAAGTTGTTGCGTAATCCAGGCTCTCTTAACACAATGGCGGCAAACCAGTCTTTCTGTTGGCCAGTGAGTTGACTGGTCATGTGAAGGACCTTTTAGACATAAGTAGTAAAGCAGGTGGGATCAGCTTCAAACAGGGTATGGGAGAAGGAGAGCAGGGTGAATATTGCTTGTTTCTCAGTCAAATGGATAGTGAACTTAGAAAGCTGACTTAGGATGACATTCTGAATCTGGTGGGTATTGGTGGGTTGGGCGGCCCCTCCTCTAGATTGGAGGGCCTGGAAGCAGCAAAGACAAGTGTATCAGATGAGCAGAAGGGATGTCAGGAATTTAAGGATTATCAAGATGAGATATACAAACATGGTTGAGCCTGAGGCTGTTGGAGTTAGTCCCAGTGGAAGTGCTATCATACTGTAAAGACCCAACAATTGGGGAAGTACTTTAGTAAAATAAGGTACCAAGTTGGCGGCTTTAAAACCTGTGAGCACCGTCACAATTAGATAGACCGTCATCATCAATTGAAAGACTTTGGTGTCTATGTTATAGCATCTAAAATTATCAGCAAAATACATGAGTACGTAGTATATACAGGTGTATATGGCTAAGGACTGGGTGGAGTGAGGAAATACCAGCGTGGGCCAGGAGTACTGCTTGGAGGAGTTGAGCTCCACCAGCTCCTTATAGTAATACTTGCCAGGTGGTTTGTTGAATGGCCCATTATGTTGGTTATATTGATGGCCCCCAATCCCTAGGCATTCTGTGAGGACAGCTGAGAAGATTAAGTGATTCATCTCCTGATCCCGGGAAAGGGCAGACCAAGCTTAGTGTTTTGTTTAACTTCTTGTAGGTAAAGTCTTTGAATTGATTTATGTGATACTATTGAGGGGTAATTTCACTCAATGATAGCACAAACTACCATCAAGTGATTGAGATTTATTATATACTATCATCCTTAGTGGGGCATGAATAGTACAAAGCATTGAATAGGGAACTCCAAACACTTGGTGTTGTCTGGAATTCCCATTCAGGATTAGGATGGGAGTAGTTTGGCAGGCAATAAATTGTTATCCTTGACATTGCATGAATTCAGAGCATCTTCAGGCACTTTTATGCATTCAAATTCAACTTATGCAGTTAATGCATTGATTGTAGTGCTGGGCTGCTTGTCAACCCCCTCCAAATTTGGTAGATTCCAAATTTGGGCAGCAGTTCCCCCATTTTTGGACTTGGGAAAATTGCCTTATTTTGATTCCTTATTAGGCAATTTCCCCATCTGGCTAAGGTGGATGGCCCTGTTGTGGGGGTGCACTGTCCCCTGCCAGCTGGTTGGCTGGCTGGGCAGCAGGCGCGCGTGGGCAAGCCGCCAGGCTCAGCGTGCGGCCATGCAGTCTGCAGACGCCTGGCAGCCAGCTGCGCGGCCCACGGTCAGCCTATAAAAGGCCAATTTTGAAGAAGTTGTTTTTTAAAATTCTTTTTTAATGCCCCCTTGTTTTTGGGGCAGTTTCCTCATAGGGGAAAACTGCTGCAATTTTTTGTTTTGGTTTTTAAGCTGAATTGTGCCCAAATTCTTGTCTTGTAAAAGGGTATTGTCAGGAATATTTCTGACAGAAAGACATCAAGGGCTTCAACATTGCACACATTGTAATCACAGGGGTTCTTTGCAAGGAGTGATTGAGAGCAAAGATCAAGTGGGATTGTAGATCATCCTGTATCTACAACACCCAGGCTTTTCCTGGGTCCTCTGTTTGCGCTAGTTGGAGTTCCCCCTTGCAGAGACGCTTGACCCCATTTTCCTGTTGGTGGGGCTGGTTGCAGCCCACCTGATTGTGAGCACTGCCAGGTGCAGGACAAGGCTGGGGTGGTGCATCATTGGATCTGAAAAAGCCCACAGAAGCCTAATTATTGGCCTTCACAATGGCCTTGTAACAGTTGTTGATGGAGGTGCAGCGCCCCACAGGAACCTGCTTGCAAATATGGGGTTTGAGTCCATTGACAATTAGAGTAAGGAGAATGGCATTCCTGTTGGTGAAAGCTTCTGAGGTGGCTGCAAGAGCTTGTTGCCGGGCTGCAAGGTATTCAGGTACAGACCTGGTCTGTTTAATAGCTAGGAGGGGAGTTCCCACCACAATAGGCAAAAAGGTTTTACTGTAGCGGGACCTTGCGGCATCCCTGAACAACACCCAAGTAACCTCTATTTCTTGGCTGGCCCAGTTGGTGAACCAAACTGCAGCAGGCCCCATAAGGTGACCTGAAGCAGTGACAACCCACATGGGCTCAGGAACTTGAAAGATACAAAGGTGTGTCTTGGTAGAGTGGAGTCAACTGACAATATCAGCTCCTTTGACACCACCTGCAAACAACTCAAGTTGTAGATTCAGCATGTGTTGAGTGTCACCCTGCCTCAATTGGACCTGTCTCATGTTGTGCTGCCCTAGGTGTAGTCAATTTTATACACTTGTAAGCACTAGCTGATCTTGGTAGATAAAATACCCCTCAGGAATGTCTCCCTTGTGGATTGGGGGAAAGTTTCTTGATGGGGAGTAGCCATAGAGCCCATACTCTGTCCTTTTGGGGGGATTTTTACTTTAGGTAGATTGTCAACCTACTGCTGCTACCACTGTTGCAACTGAACCAATGAGGATTCAGTGTTTAATTTGGAGAAGACAACAGTCTAATAGAAAGAACAGAAATAATAAGAATAAACTGCTGTTTATTGTAGAACATTTTGGCCAATATACTGTATGGGAAAGCCACTGGGCCAAGGGGGTGGTATAGTGGTGTGTTCCATGTAAGGTTTGGAGCCAAGGACTAACTTGTGTGGGAATTAGCAGGTCAAATTGACAATGCTCCTAATTAGGATAAAGTACCTGTAGTTTGATACTGCCGCCTGATTGCTCCATGACGTTATATATGTCAAGGGGTGGCTCTTTGAGTGCCCCTGTGTATTTTAAAATATGTTAGCAGGCAAGGAGGAAGGCTTGGTTGCAACAGTAATGTAAATTCAGAACCTGAACGTAAAAATGCAGGATTGACAAATCCTTGGTCAAAAATTTGAATCACTTTTGCAGGATGGCCTTTTTTAATTAAATTGATTTTTTTGAGAATTTATTTGAATATTTGAAAATGCAGGAACTCATAGACACTTTGCAAAGTTCAAGTTGAACTGCATATTTCCAATGGACGAAATGAATTAACTGGAATCAGATTTGAAGCGTTCAAATCCATCAACCATTTTCATTAAGTTTACTATGTTTTTTGAAATTGCAGGATTGTCAAATCCAAGAACCAAATTTCAAATCACTTTTGAATGGCACTAGTAAACTCAGATATTAATTGCAGGAACTGGAATCCAAATTTAATGTACAGTAATCATACTAGGAAACACCAACCCAAATCAAGAAGCTCCACCACAACTAAAATCAAATGAAAAATTCAATCTCAACAACCATTTTTAGACATAAAAAGTGATTAAACTTTAAAATCATCCAAAACTGGAAAGGATACAACATTTTACACTTCAAATTATGGATATAAAAACTCTGCTACTATTCAAGGCTAAATCAAGAGAAAACAACTACCCACAACTAAACCAATAACTCCAAATAAATACATATTTAATCTAAAATATATGTTTTTATTTTATTTTTACAGACTGTCAATTTCATTCCCAACCCACTCCTGCACCAGCCTGCGGGGCAGCCTGTTCATGAGGGTGTCCCAGAGGGTCCAAGAACAGACCCAGAACCCAACTTGAGGGGAGTCATGCCAATATACAGGCCTCCCAAGGTGTCAGCATCAGCCAACCACCTCCTGCATCCCAAGCCAGAACTACTAGCTTGAATCCCAGGCAGAAACCACTCTCAAGGCCTGCCACAAAAGTCTTCTACACCAGGGTCACCAGGAATAATGAGGTTACTTATGCCTCCACCGTTTACCCAGTTGTCACCTGGCCCCGCACTCTGGATCCAAGAGTTGCTTCTTCCTGCCCCTGCGTCTTTGACACCACCTACGAGCCATTGGCAGCCACTGTTGAGCCATCTGTGCCTATTGTGCATTCAACCATTGGCGGTGCCACTGCAAGCAAGCGTGATCCCACCTTCTACACAAAGGTCCCTGTCCCCTGTGTTGAGCCTGGTAGCCAGGATGCCGTGGTACCTGCCAAGGGTTGGCGTCAGTTGACAGATAGTGAGCGTGAAGCTCTCCTCAACTGCTTGAACGGGGGAATGGCAGTTCAGGATATTGCATCCCAATTTGGTGTCACAGCCAGATACATTGCCAACATCAACACCAAATATGTCAATACCAGGAAAATTGCCAAATCCACCAAGGCAAAAAGACAGCCCAAACTTCTTCAGCCTATTCACATTGACGCAATCAAGCAGTGGGTAGCCAAGGATTGCCACCTGGACACACTTGTTGTCCAATCAATGCTTGCCATGGAGTTTGGGCTTTCTGTTTCCAAAACCCTTGTCTACAAAACAATAGTTGATTTGGGCTTCTTGTGGAAGGTGCTTGGAGTTTCTCCATACAATAGGAACAGTGAAAAGACCATCAAGGATCAACACATTTATGCCAAGACATATCTGGCACTAAAGAAGACTGGGAATGTCCAGTTCTTCTATATCAATGAATTGTTGTTTTCCTCCTCACTCAGGTCTAGGCATGGGTGGGTTGAGAAGGGGTCCAAGGACGGTGTAGCCCATTGTGCAGCTGTCTGTTCCCAGACCTATTCCATGGTTGCGCTTCTTGGTCCTCGCGGGTTGGACCAGTATCAGATGATTAAAGGCCCCCATAACAGCGGGACCTTTCTTGATTTTCTCTGAGCCGTCAAGGAGTACCTGTGGATAAATTACAGCGGCACAACTAACAGTGTTGTGTATGATAATGTCGGGCTCCACAAAGTGGATCTGGTTGTGTCTGAATTCCCCCCCATTGACAAAAACAACCACACCTCCAGCCACCAATTTACTGATTGTCCAATGA
The DNA here is from genome assembly GCA_014839935.2 of Entomophthora muscae. Lineage (NCBI taxonomy): Eukaryota > Fungi > Entomophthoromycota > Entomophthoromycetes > Entomophthorales > Entomophthoraceae > Entomophthora > Entomophthora muscae. The sequence goes on from QTSX02004264.1 coordinate 745,517, forward strand.
GACTTCTCTTCCTCCCTCCATATTCCCCATTCCTGAATCCAATTGAGGAGGTGTTTGGTTGGAACAAGAATAAGGTGAAACAAGGCCTTCCTCAGGACACTGAGGATCTATTCAATATTCTTGAGGTCAGCCAATTTTCAATGCCACCCAATGTGGTGGCGGCTTTTTACAAGCACTTGGAATCCTTCTTCCCTAAAGCCCTGGCCTCCAAGCCAATCAGATAAATGGGTGCTCTGGGTTTTATTTGTTTTTATTTTTATTTATTTTGTTTTTATTAGGACTCAAAAATTATTATTTATATATAATAATGTGACGTTTGAATGTATTATAGACATTTAAGAATACGTAAAAAAGGTAAGTAAAATTAATTATACTAGGTTTTAAGAATATTTTTTATTATAATGCCATGAATATTATATTGACTGTTGCACTAACAAAAGAATAAATTAAAAAAGATAGAAATAGAATTATTTTATTTAAATAATTGTGAATAGTTGATGGTACTTTGGCTTTTTTAAGCCACAAATGGACCTTGCGTGTCATCATCTGATCCTTTTTATTTCAGTGCTACTATAGCCACACGGCACAACCACCAATGATTTTCATGCATTGCTTACTAATTAGTACTTAGGACGTAGGTCAAGCATATCAAATATGTTTATCAAATCATATTACAAGGGAAAGGTAATTTGAGTTCTAAACAATCATTTGTTTAGAACAATAGTGGAGCGGGCTGCATGATGTGGATAAATTAAATTCTTGATGTTTATCTATGTGATAAATAAACCTGTATTCAACGAGCTAATAAATAAAACCATTTTTAACTTATTTTTAATATTTGACGTGATTGCAACTTTAACTAATGTCTTTTAATATATTTAGATATATTAATATTATAATTTACATACTAAAAGTTAAAATTAAAATATTAAAAGAAAAATTATAATTATAAATTGTAAAAGTTAAATATTAAAGTTTAAATATTTTAAATTTAACTATTTTTATTAAATTGTGATTTATTCTAATATTGAAATGCTTGATATTAAAAATTTTAATAATGTAATATGTATTATTAAAATTTTAATAATAAATTTTAGATACTAAATATTTTTAATATTTAAATATGTAATATTAAAATTTTAATAGTAAAATGTTAATAGTATATATTTCAGTATTAAAAATTTTAGTATTAAAATATAAAAAACTTAAAAAAATTAATTTGCAAGGGGAAATATTTATTGGGGGGATGCTAATTGCAAAGGGATTGTGATTATTCCAGGGAATTATACCCCAAAATTAAATTTTCAGCTAATGCATCTAATTGGATCCACGTACTCTTCTGTATGTGGTGGACAACCCTGGATGTGATTGCTAGAGGGGTGGTGCCCTGTACCCCGGTGGTTGCTGATTGTTTGATAAAAAGCAAGTGGGTGAGCAAATTGACTAGTAGGTTTTTTTCAGGGGCACGTAGTACCCGTATAGAGTTGCCAATGCAATTGAATCATAGAGGATGTGATCAACTGTCCTGTATCCCCATGGTATTTTCTGGTGGTCAAGGGCTACGTGGCAAATATCCATTTGAATAAGTACATCCTCCAACTTTTTGACATTGGTTTTTAATATGCAGTGGAGGAGGATTCCCAGGTATACCGCAACGTGGATTCTTTGCAAGGTATACTTTTCCAAGAACATGCATAATTTTTTGAATGTTTGCACTAACCTATTAATATAGGACGTTTGGTTGAACTTGAAGAGGGTTCTGGGGGGTGCCCAACTTGAATCAGCCCCCCAGGCCTTGGCAAATGAAATAAATAAAGGTTTAAAATTATTTACAAGGACTGCATCCCTGACTTTATTTGATAGTGCCTTAAAAACTTCATTAAAATTGCAGATTTCAAATATTCATTTCCTATTTGAAAGTCAGTTTTTATTAAATTCTTTTCATTTTTGTTGATGTTAGTGAAGGGGAATTGTTGAATGCTTTTGTATATGTTTTCATCAAAGTTTAATTTGATATCCCCACAAATTTCATTCATTTCTTTAAAGTTGATACTTGATCCTATTTCATATGCTTCCCTCAACCACAGCAAGCACCCCGCAGGTGGTAAATATTTCCTATTTTTAGCTTTACTACTTGAAAAATTAAACATATTCTGTTGAATTATTTTATTTATTTGTTTTACAGGGGCTACTGGTGACTGGTAACCCCCGTAAAACCAACTTGGCGTATAAGCTGCCACTTCCGCAACCTCATCTTCATTCCTGGTGATGACTAAAATAAATATAAGTAAAACATAAAAAGACTTACCAATTGTTTCCCCTGTGGCCCCTGTGGCCCCCTCAGCCACAGGCGCTACTTTGGCAAACTTCATGAGCGTTGGATGCTCTTCATTAATTTTTCTAGGCTTAATTTTTCTTATATTTCTTGCTACTTGTGCTTCTTATTGGTTTTCATTTGATAAAGCTTCTGTATTTCTTGAAGCGCTTCTGCTTCTTGCTTGTGTTTTGTTTTCATCTGTTTCCATTTGGTCAGTTTCCTCTTCATTGGTGTTGGTTTCCTTTTGAATTTCTGTTCCTTCAATTAGTTTGATCTTATTATTTTCTTTGGCCCCCTGCCAGAACTCCCACAAATTTTAGGCTGCGTTGTTGAAATTTAGACTTGATAAAATTGTTCCCTGTAGATTAAGTAATTTTTCTTTATTCTTTTCATCTATAATATTTCCCTATTTATCCAGAGCATCTTCTTTTGACTGGATTAGTGGCTGGCCCTTGTTACCCAGCTTTCCTGTCACTATTTTTCTGATATTTCTTTCTATCTCAACAACCTTTTGCAGGTGTGCTTCTAATTTGTTGATCAAGTTATAGATTGTTGACATATTGTTTGAATTCCATAAAAAAACTGGTTTTTATATTACTATCTTCAACGCATACATATTTTTCATCATCATTAATAAATTAAAGACAAGAAACGTAAATATTGGATTAGAATATTGCAATTAGACATCAACTCTTGATATTTTGATATTATGTGCATAAATCAATGTATTTTTTTTAATAAAATCCACTTTAAGCTAGGTCTTTTTCATATCAATTTAAAATAAATTGACTGTGTTTATATTAGGGCCATTAATACTTAGTACAAATATGATACATAGTGCATTTTACAGCCTTTATATTTACCTATTGGTAATAATTCTGTAAACTTTTCAGTTGGATTTTACAAGGTAATAATAATGTAATGTGTTAACAAATTACAGTTTACTGTTTTATTGGTTGATTTTCTTTGCTGTGGCAATTGTGCATTTTCTGATATTTACGCACTAGTTACCAATTGGTTGGCTTCACATCTAATCATACAGGCAACAGGAAAACAAGCCGCCACCCCAATCACATCCAGTCTTGGGGTGGCAGCTTGTTTTCCTGTTGCCTGTATGATTAGATGTGAAGCCAACCAATTGGATACTAGTGCATAAATATCAGAAAATGCACAATTGCCACAGCAAAGAAAATCAACCAATTAATGACAGTAAACTGTAATTTATTAACACATTACATTATTATTACCTTGTAAAATCCAACTGAAAATTTTACAGAATTATTACCAATAAGTAAATATACAGGCTGTAAAATGCACTATGTATCAATATTTGTACTAAGCATTAATGTCCCTAATATAAACACAGTCAATTTCATTAAATTATAATTGAAAAGGCCAAGTTTACAATAGATTTTATTAAAAAAAATGCATTGAGTTATGCACATAATATCAAAATATCAAGAGTTGACGTCTAATTGCAATATTGTAATCCAATATTTACGTTTATTGTCTTTAATTTATTAATGATGATGAAAAATATGTATGCTCATCATTTTAAGCTATTTGTAAAATGTACAACATTGTATTAATTATGGGAAATGTTGATAATGTAAAAAGAAAGTATTATTAATTATGAATTGAAAGAGAGATATCAATTTTAATAAGTTGTCACAAAGAAAAGATTTACTTACTAATCAAAGGACGGGAAGGGGGAGGGAATGGGCAGAATGAATGTCGCCTTCATCTGCGCCTGTGAGAGGGGCGGCATCAGAGATAGTGGGGAGGGAATGGGTGGTGGTTTGGGAGTCAGGGTTGGAAGGCAGGTGGCTTGATAGGGGGGTTGGGGCGGCAGGGTTTGTTGACTGGGAAGGGGCAGCAAGAGCTGATTGCTTCAATTGCTCAAATTCTTCTTCTGTCACATATACTGGCTTGACAAAACGGATGGAATGGCGTGGGGGGAGACAGGGGTCCTTTCTGGACTTATCACTATCACTTGCATAGAAGATGACAAGATCAAATAAGTCCTGGACAGACGCGGAAGGGAAAAGCTCATACCCCTTATCAATTTGGGTGCATAGTTTGTTGTAGGTGGCAGGCTTTAAGCGCCTGAGGGCAGAACCAAAATTTTAGAGAAATACATCTGCAAGATGCATGTTGGCGTAGTTGATGGGGTAGGACCAGCAGGTATGCCCGCAGCCCTGATTTCTTGGGTAGCTCATTCCTGCTGCTCTATCTCTGCACTCAGTACAACTGTGTGCACAGTGTTTTGTGTGGCCCACTCCTCTAGCATGGCCTTGAGCTCCATCTGGTAGGCATACCCATCTGTAGTGTTCAATATTGCTGAGTAATAATTGATGCCCAATGGGGAAACTGCCAATAAAACCCCAACAAACTGATACAATATTGGGCTGCACTTGTACACGTCAGACTGGATATGCTTCTCTCCAAAGTCCTGGATACTTGCAGATATCTTAGCATATAACAGGAAGATTACGTCATTACGGGCCCTCATTGCCCTTCCTTTGATAAAATTAATAATAGTTGAATTGTAGGGGTCAGTGTCCATCAAACTGGGGCCACTGAGAACTTGATTAGACAAGATTCTAGCAGCAACCACAACTCTGTGCATCCACAAATTTACTGTTCTTTTGTTGGTGAAGATGCTGTGGAGTCCCAACTGGAGACGTACCTGGACCAGGGGCATCTGCAGATCACGTTCCATAATGGCCATCATAAGGGGATGGGCTATGTCACCTTCAGTTGAAGTACGGGCACCAGTCAGGGTCTTCTTAGTAGGGGGCCACAGTTGGCGTGGGCTTGCAGGGTTGCAGCCACAGTGGACTTTGCAACCCCCATTGTGACCGTAATTTCCCCAAGTGACATAAGCTTCCCTTGCTTTTCAACCATTTTGAGAACAATCTCTGGAGTGATTATTTTTCTTCTGTGTCTTGCAGGCTGATTGGCTGGGGGAGGGATATGTCCATCTTGTGAACTGGTCAATGACATCTTATTGGCTGTTTTGGGGTCCTGGGCTCTCTGGGTGACCCCATGGCTAAAATGGCTGGTTCCAGATGCCATTGCTGATAAGGGATTTGGGTTGGCAGCTGCCTGTGCATGGTGGGCAAACAGGGCCATGCTGGCAGTTGCAGGAGAAAGAACAGACTCCTGGGTGGGGCTTGCGGAGGGGCCTGCGGGTTGGGAGTGGCCATAGACAGAGGCTTCACTGTTAAGAGACCCAGTGTAGCCCTGAATAATTTTGTCAAGGCCAGGGAACAGTTTGTTGACTTGGTTGTTGTTGAAAGAAGACATAATAAATTTTTATTAAAAAATTTTAAACTCAAAAAGAGATGTGTACATTTTAGTCAATTTTATTGTTAAGTATGTTAATTTTGTGAATAGTAGGATCTAAATTTTAGCCGTCCTAAATTGAAATAGGGTGATTTTTGAGAATGCCTATGATTCCTAAAAGAATCAGCACAAATCCACTCTAGATCATTTAGCATCCTTTTTGAGACACCCATAATTTATATTTATTTCAAATTCACCTCATTTTTATTTGAAATTTGGTTCTTGGATTTGACAATCCCGCAATTTCAGATTTTTTAAGTTTTACATGATGTCTATGATTTGTTTGAAATACAGGAAATCTCAAATTGTACATTAGAATCCCGCATTTCTGATTCATGTATCCTGCATTTTTTTTTGGGTTTTGTCTTTTGTTAGTTGATTTATCTGCTCAAGAGATTCAAAATTTGCCAATTTAAATAAACCAAAAAAGTCAAATTAAATGGTTAATTTTATTTAATATTTTACTTTTCACTCAGCTGAGTTGCCTGCAAAAGTGATTTGAAATTTGGACCAAGGATTTGACAATCCCGCATTTTTACATTCAGGTTCTGAATTTACAGTAACAACCAAAAGTAGCCAATAAATTAAGTAATGTAAATCTGTGTTTATTATTTGGATAAAGGGAGGAGTTATATAGTTGATGGTAAGTAAGGCGGGAATTATTATGCACTCAGCACAGGCACTTCTGAGCCAGAGTCATCAGAATAGGATGTGATTTCAAGCATAATCATGTATATTCACTGCAAAGTCACTTAGGTGCAGATAAAAAGCAACTTTCATTTTAGCTAAGTATTGCAGGTTTATAATTAGCTTTAAGCATAGATTAGACACATCATAATTAATGATATGCATTTCTGTATAGCCTAAAGTATTAACAAAGCAGCTACAATTAATTAGCTCTGTGAGCAAGCAAAATAATGAATGACCAAAATAGTTTACATCATTATGTCAATGCAAGTATGCATGTATGTGTGTATGCCTAATTTTTTCATATAGTGATGTCATTCAAAAACTACGTCATTTATGTTGTCCTTTTGGATTTGACTTTATAATGCAATATACAGGAATTGTAGGACAACAAGCAACTTGTAATATTTGGCTTGACTAAACTGTATGTGTAGGCTGGGAACGGCCCTATCACATGCTATCCCAAGGGCCATTGCCATGACTTGTTCCAAGTCAGGGATGCCCATAGGGTAGGCAACTAGATGTTGGTCATTTCCTTGATTTAAGATGGTGGAGACAATTGGCAAGTCCAAAATGTCCTCTTCAATGGAAGGACTAGTAATTTCATGTGAGGAAAACTCCTGTAGCTGGGGAGGAGACAGGCCTGAAAACATAGTGGCAAAAGGGATAACCAAGGGGCTTGCAGCCCCTTTAGTAAGCACCATTTTTGTTGTGATATGAGGCTCAGCACAGCCACACAACAGGGAATCCTAACCTTAGGATTGGGTCTGTACTAAGTCTTGATTATAATGGCAGGGAAGGCTATATAATTACCTTGTGGCCTTAAATAATAAGTATCTGCTAGCTGTGGCTAGAGAGAGGCGCCAAAGTACTTGAAAACACTAAGACAAAAATTGAATAGAACTTATTTTTATTGATGATATTGATGGGGACATTTTGGGGAAGCTTCAAATATAGAATTAAGAAAGAAGAGAAGTATATTTTATTAGATAATACTTTAGACTTATATAACTTTGGCTGTGGCAGAGATTTAGTTAGATTGAACCTAGGGGTTGGTCATGTATGGGATGGTTTCAAGTCTCTGGATACTTGGACAGTTATGTGATATTGCTTGGTTGCCATTTCTGGAATGTTGAACTGTATATTGGAAAGACACCAAATCAGGCAATGACTGGATGTTAAGTGTGTTGGCATTAGCCAGAATACTTGTACATCCAGATCCTTGACAATATAAAAATTGTTTATATATTGTTTGAGGTTACCACAAAAAGATACAAGGACGGTAGGATCACTTGCTACAAGCATGAGTGGGGCAAGTGAGTTACACAGGGCAAGGAAGACAAACAGATAAATTTACATCTTTTGTCATTGACTCATTTTGAGGGGCAAAGGCAAAAGCAAGGAATTTGTCCTCAAAATACCCAACAAAGGTGAAATTAAAAGAAAGTGAATATTGGCATTCACAACAATAGTGTCAAGCAGAAGGAGTCAAATTTCTCTTTTTTATAAATTACATATGAAATCTATTAATAAATCAGGTTTAATTTTTGTGATAACAATTTATTTAACATCCTGGAATAGACATAGTGTAAAAAAGTGGGTTAGTTGATTAATGTATAAACCACTAAATCCAGTATAGTGGTGCTTGAAAGCTTAATTTACAATTGTGAACACTAATAATAAATATATACAGTAGTTTTCAAACTTTTTGAGATAAAGGTACAACACGCCATTTTGAAAACAGCACTTCAATTTACGCCATCTCAATTTACGCTATCTTGATTTTATAGTAAAAACGCCATTTCAATTTATGGCATTGCAACTAAGAAAAACAAGTTATAAATTTTTAGATTTTTGAACTCTAAAAATAACCCAAAAAAATCTCAAAAAATAAAATTCAAAAACATTTCTAGGCTTAAAAAATCCTCAGAATTTTAAATCTGCAATAAAAAATGGGGTTGATTTAGTAGCAACATAGTTGTGTAAAGCCCAAAAGTTAAAATAATCCCAGAAACAACTATTTTCATCTATTTTAGCTATAAACTATACATTAAAATAAGCATATAAAAGTACCAATTACTAAATACAACTAAAATAATGATAAAAGTAAAGGAAAGAAGAGAGAAGATAGAGTGGTGTTTATTAGAAAATGGCTCAAACATTGGTAGAAAGAGCAACTGAGATAGCTTGGAGATACTCAAGCTTTCTATCCTTAGGATAGTATGCAAGAACCACCTTGCTGATCTCTGTGTACTTTTTAACCAATTTGGTCTACTTTAGGGGGAGTTGCCCTTAGTTTTCATGCCGGTCTTGAATAGGCGGGCAGAGATGGCTTGTTGGGTCTTGAGATGCATCATAATTTTGTTGAACTTAGACTTCTGGACCCTGTTACTTGTAGCAAACTGGCTATGCCATCCTTCAAGGGAAGAGGTGTCTTGATCAAACCGTATTTTGCCTGCTTATAGCAGTTCTACTGGATTGAGTCACAGCTTTTTCTGATGTGGTGTGCTCCCTTAAAGATACCAACCCATTGAGTTTCAAAATACTTGATAAAAGACACAAAGGCTGCCTGGTTGGCTATGATATATGAGTGATAAAGGAGGGCATCATAGAATGCATTTTTCTCCTCCTTTCTACCAGAGCAAGGGCAGCAAAGCAATTAAAAACGTCCTTGGCTTCTTTAGTGCCTTCAGAGTTGACCAGCTCATGAAGTTCAGAGCACTTTTGGAGGCAGCGGCAGAGTGCCTGCCAGAAATGGAAGTAGCATCCCTGAGGGGAGCTCTTGAAGACTCAAATGAAGGCATTTGCCTGAGCCTGTTTGAAATCTACTACCAGATATTTGTGATAAGGAAGGCTTTTTGGCTGCTTCCTGGTTGGGGTGGCTTCCTCTTCCTGGAACTGGGCCTTCTTCTTGCACCCTCTATTTTCCTTGGGCTCCTCTTCAATGATTAGGAGGATTTCATCCAATTTGGCCTTCAAAATTGTGAGTGCACAGACATATGTTTCCTGCTTCTTGTTGGGAAGGAAAAAGAAGACCAGGGGAAGAACTAGATTACCAACCTGCCCATAGATATTTCAAAGCTGGCTGAAGAGCTTTGGGCAGGTTGAGAATTTTTCATCTGCAAGCCAGGTCTTGCGTTTCAACAGGTTGCGCAGATCCTGTGAGGTGAAAAAGCAAATAATGCTCTCAGGCGCATGTTGACTGCCATTGTGAAGAAGGAATCACTCCTCATGACAAGATATTTTTTGTTCCTTGGTAAGGATCAATTGGTCAATGGAGCTTGCACTGCTGCCTTAAGTGCTCAGAGCATATCTCTGATCAGTGAGATATCTCTGTAATTTTGAGGCGCCACCAACAGTTGCTAGTTGGGTATCATTTAAATTAAGGAGTGCATCATTGACCACCTCAGTGGCAGTTTGATCCTTAGTGGTTGGGATCACCTGGCAAAAAAAACCAGCAGATAAGCTGAAAAGTGGGTTGAAAGGCTTGTCACAGTCATGGTTGACAGTTAGGGCTTTAAATCTAGTAAACCCATAAGTGGTAAGCCTTGCTGAGCACCCAACGTTATCACATTTATAGTGATGTTGACAGATGGGTTTTTTCTCTTCATTATAGCTGAAGATGTACCCCTTGTAGACAAAGCCAGCACCCCCTTTCTTAGTCATGATGGGGTAGCTGTCTGGATATGTTGTGGGAATAGCAAAAATGCCATTTTGATTACATATATTATGTATGGTATTTAGATTCCAGAGCTCAGTTTGGTCATCTGCAGGAGCACCAGGATCAGGCTCCTGCTCCTCTTTCTCTTCAGGCTCTGAGGTAGGATCAGAGTGACAATTGAAGTTGAATAACTTCTCTTGGGGGTCTGAGGGGGAGTACACAAATGGAGAGTGTGGAGGGGTAGGACTGTTTCCCTCTGGTTCAGATGATGGAGTTGGGTTCTTGGGGGAGCTTTGGCCTTAGAAGGCTGCTTCTTTGGGGTAGTCTTGGCCTTTTTGGCCATAGGAGGAGTGATCTTGAAATTGGAGGCCTTGGGCGCAGCTTTGGTGGTAGGCTTGGGAGGCATCTAAAAGTAAATTAGTATCAAAAATAAGCAATTTTAGGGTTGTTTTTAAAGAGAAAAATGAGAATGTTTTTAATATGAAAGTAGTAATTTTTTTACATGGAATTGTAGAAAAAGTCTTAAAATATATACTATCAAAATTTCAAAGTTTTTTTGATGAAAATAAAAATTTTATTAGTAATGCAAGTAGGAAAAACTTTGAGTTTTGACTGAAAACTTGCTTTCAAAATGGCAATTTTGAAGTGACGTAATCAAGGTGCCGTAGCTCAAAAAAATAGTGTTTTTGACCATTTTTTATATTAAATTAACAAATTCCTGGTGGAGCTACCTCAACCAGGCCAAAGAGTAAAACTTGAATTTCTCAAAAACTAGCTTATACAACTGGGGTTAAAAAATTAACCAGTTGTTTAGAGGAGACCAAAAAATATATATTTATAAAGTTTCAGTTAATTTCTTACATTCTTTATTAATATGGTTTTTTACGTGAAAATGTACTTTTGAAAAGTGGAAAGCAAGAATTGCAGTGGGGGGATTGAAATAGCGTAGCCTGGCTTCATATGTAATTCCCCTTATTTCCCCTATCCATTGTGTGCATCAAATCAATTGGGTGATATGAAACTTGGTGGAATTTAAAGTGACGTAAATTGAAATGGCGTAATCACCCCCTTCTATATTAAAATCACTATTAAAATATTTTATTAAGAGAACCCTTATCAATGTATCCATGTATAATAAAGTTATAAATTACATATAACAAAACTTTTTTACCCTGCAATGATAATCACTAGAAGGACTATCATAGTGGTGTCTTTTTAGGTTGTTCTTAGTATAAGTGTCTTAGATTAATACTATAGGAACATCTTCTGGCACTATACAACAGGCTTTATTTTATTTGGGTATAAGCTTATTTTAGTTAAAGATAGATTGCGTGATTTAAAATGAGGTAAAGTCAAGATAGCGTAAACATGCCCCACAATGGTGTGATTTCATATGTAAATAAAGTTAGCAAAATAAGATTTAATTAATCTGACTTGAAGTGACAGAATTGAGATGGTGTAAATTCAGGATGCCACATTATAAAATTATATGTAAATTTTAACTATTTTATTGTTTATTTTAATTTTTTGTGATTTGAAATCACTAACCTAAAAAACGCCCTCTCAGATTAAATTTGAGATGGCGTAAATTGAAGTGCTGCTTTTGAAATGGCGTGTCCTACCAAGATAAACATATATTAGTCAGTTTAGAACACATGAAATCAGTCTAAAAACAAAATCAAACATTAAGGTTATTATATTAAATTACAATAGATTTGGATCCACTTTGATTTTGTTTTTAGACTGAGTTCATGTGTTCTAAACTGACTAATATATGTTTATCTTGACAGGTTTGAAAACTACTGTAATAGTAAATAATTGAATTCATATGATCACATGTGTGTTTTATTAATAAAATTAAGATTTGGCTTAAAAAAATGTTGTAACTGTGCTGTTTTAGCAGAGTTACAAGGGGAAATATTTGGAAACTAGATAATTATCTTTATTTGGAGATAGTAATTATATAGTTGTGCCGAATCATCATAAGAGGAACATGATTATGTAGATCACTTGGTTAGATGATGAAGGGGTGGCTTGATTCTGGTAATGAGCCAAGCGCCAAATTGAATCATCCACTATATGGGATCATTGTTTGTTCATGTTGCTAATTCTTGGAATTCAAGTCAACTTACTAGTTTGGCTTCAAGTCACTGGGCAGTCAGGTTGCGGATCACAAACCCGCTTAATAGAACCTTGCTGGCAGATTGATCTTGCTGTTTTGATAAATAGTCAACTTGTCCACTTTCTGTTGTAAATGAGTCTTCCTCATTGCCTGCTAATGTATCTTACAATACACAGGGGGTGCTCAAAGAGCCTCCCCTTGACGTATCTAACAACATAGAGCAGTCAGGGGACAGTATTAAACTACAGGCACTTTCTCCTAATTAGGAGTGTTGCCAATTTGACCTGCTAATTCCCACACAAGTTAGTCCTTGGCTCCAAAACTTACATGGAACACAATACTATACCATCCCCTTGTGGCCCAGTGGCCTTCTCCATATAGTATATTAAGCACAGTATTCTATAATAAACAACACCTTATTCTTATCATTCCTGTTATTTCTATTGGACTTTTTTCTTCCCCAATTCAAATACTGAATCCTCATTGGTTCAGTTGCAACAGTGGTAGCAGCGGTAGGTTGACAACCTACCTAAAGAAAAAATTCCCCCAAGAAAGGACAGAGTACGGTCTGTATGGCTACTCTCCATCAAGAAACTTTCCTGCCAATCCCCAAGGGGGACATCCCCAGTGGCTACATCATTTATCAAGAAAAAACTGGTACTTACAGATGTGTACAACTAACTCCAACTTGGGCAGCGTGACGCTAGTATCACCCTGCCCCAGTCAGATATGTCACAACACATGCTCAACCTCCAGTTGGATTCCTTTGCTGGTGGTGTGGAAGGGGCTGACATTATCAGTTTGCTCCACTCCACTGAAACCCGCCTCTGTGTATGCCAGGTACCTGAGTTCATGTGGGTTGCCACTGCTTCAGGCCGCCTTACAGGGCCTGCTGCAGTTTGGTTCACCAACTGGGCCAGCCAAGAGATGGAAATTACCTGGGCGTCATTCAGGGATGCCGCAAAGTCCTGTTACAGTGAGACATTCTCACCCATTTTAGTGAGGACTCCCCTCCTAGCTATCAAACAGACTAGATCTGTTCCTGAATATCTTGCTGCCTGTCAGCAAGCTCTTACTGCCGCCCCAGAAGCTGTGACTTACAGGAACGCCATGCTCCTTACCTTGATAGTTAATGGGTTAAAGCCCCATATTTGCAAGTGGCTCCTGTAGGTTGCTGCACCTCTATGAATGACTATTACAAAGCCATTGTGGAGACCAACAACCAGGCTTTGATGGTTTTCTGCTGCTCCAACAATGCTTCACCTCAACCTTGCCCCATACCTGGCAATGGCCACAACCAAGTAGGCTGCTGCCAGCCACATCAACAAGACAACAGGGTTAAGCGCCCTCGCAAAGGGGAACTCAAACTAGCACAAATTGAGGACCAGGGAAAAGTCTGGGGGTTTTAACTACAAGAGATTCTAAAACTTCACTTGACCCTTACTCTCAATCCCTCCTTTCCAAGAGCCCCTGCAACTACAATGTACACAAAGTTGAAGCCCTTAACATCTTCCAGGTTCATAGCAATAACCTCATACTTCAAGCCAGTCACTCTCCAAATAAAGTAGCTTGTTTGGCCTATCCCTTTTGTTTCTGTGGGAACACTCACAAACTACTGGTAGATACTGGGGCCAATCACACTATGGTCAACCAGGTTTTTGCAGACGCTCAACAGCTAGACCGCGTGCCAAGCAGATTCAAGGCAGTACAAGTAGCTGACTCACGTAGAGTGGCAATTATCCATGAGACAGTACCCTTCTCTGTGAGAATGGAGAACATCCAGGTTAAGCTCTCTGGGCCAATCATGGCTGGGCTCAGTCACAATGTCATTGCTAGCCTTGACTAGCTTTGCCACAACCAACCCTACATCAACTGGGACATGTCTGTAATCATCCTCAATAGAAATGGGGTGGGTTTTCAGATATATTCTGCCAAAATGAGCAAGTTGCTTCACAATAATGTGTTTGTCAGAATAACAGAAACGGGCTCCTATGAGCTCAAGGGGGGAAACTAGACTTCAATAAATGCTCAGTCAAAGTTATCTGTGCAGAACCACCTGCAGCCCTCCCCTTGACTACTCCACCTCCACCAGCACTTTCCGCTCTTCTTGAGGAGCATAAGGACGTTTTCAGTGAGACACTGGACCAACTATCCCCTCCCAGAGAGATTCAGCATGATCTACAACTACAAGGGCCACTTCCCAAGGCATGTTCCCTCTATTGCTTAACACCAAAAGAAGACAAAAACCTCCACCAGCATCTTGTAGACGCACTTGATAAGGGCTTTATCTGTCCCTTGCTTTTGCCATATGGAGCTGCTGTCTTCTTTGTAGCCAAGAAGGACAGGACCCTTTGCTTGGTCAAAGATTACTGCGTCTTAAATGAGGTGATTGTTAAGAACAAATACCCCCTGATGTTGATTGACAACATGTTTGACACGCTTGCAGGTGTGAAGGTCTTTAGAAAGATCAATCTCACCGCGGGGTACAACCAGGTCTGCATTGTGCCAGGGGATGAGGCAAATTGTCTTCTGCACACACTATGGATTGTTTGAGTACCAGGTCATGAACTTTGGAATGACCAACACTCCTTCCACCTTTTTCATGTTAATGAACAAAGCATTTGAGGAATTGACTGGGAAATTTGTGGTTGTGTACCTTGACAACATTATTGTCTTCAGTCAATATCAAACCACGCACCTCTAACACCTCTGTGCTGTCCTTGACACCCTTCAGAAAAATCAGCTAAAAGCTAAACCCTCCAAATGTGAGTTCCTCAAGTTAGAGCTGCTGTTCTTTGGGCACACTATCTCTGCCCAAGGGATGAAGCCTGACCCTGCCAAAATCAAGTCAATCACAAGCATGCCACCCCCCACCAATGTGGTCCAGTTGTGTACCTTCTTAGGCATGGTTGCCTATGTGCGTAAGTTTATCCCTAATTGCAGAGAACTTATTGCACCTCTCACTGAGCTCCTGAACACTAAACAGCGCTTCCAGTGAACTCCTGCCAGAGATCAAGCCTTTGAGACGTTGAAGCAAAATCTTACAACTTCACCTGTATTGCAGTTCCCCAATTGGAACTGTCAATACAAAATCAAGACTGATGCCTCTGACAGGGCCATAGGGGGCGTATTACGGGTAAAAACTGATGAGGGTGTCCTCCTCTCTGTGGTATATGAATCCAGGAAGCTCACTGACTCAGAACAATGTTACCCAATCCATAATAAAGAATTAGAGGCAATCATGCACTGTGTTGAGAAATGGCGCTGCTACCTTAAAGGGGCCACCTTTTCACCCCGTGTCCAGATGGACCACAAGTTGCTCCAGTATTTCAACACACAGTCCCACTTGACGTGCCGCCAGGCAGGCTGGGTCAATCGCCTTTCCCCCTATCAGTTGTGCATTGAATACAAGCCTGGGAGGGAGCTTGTCACAACAGACGCCCTCTCAAGGCTCTATGTGGCATCCATCACTGGGGACAATGGCTTAGACCCAGATTGACCAATGCTTTACCTCTGCCCTGAAGCAACCCGCTATGAGGGCCTTAATTTGGTAACCATCTCCAAGATGAAGGACAATGAAAGTCAGTTCACCATCAATGTGGACAATGTCTGCTGCCACACAGAGACAGGAGAGAAGACGCCCTATATTCCTGCCACACAAAGAGGCAACACCATACTACACTACCACCGCACCTTGGGCCATGTCAGAGGATGCAACCTCTTTGAAATCATGAAACGTAAGGTTTGGTGGCTGTGTATGCATCAAGACATCTTGGATCTTCTCAAAACATGTGTGTTATGTGAAAAGAACACGTTCAAGTCCGCATCCCACAAGTTCTTCATGCCCATTAAGGCCATGTGACCCTTTGAACAGTGGGCCCTTGACGTTGTTGGACCTCTTCCTGAGGACAGACTTGGGAAGAAATACATCATCACAGCCATTGACTACTTAACCTGTTGGCCAGTAGTGTGGGCAACCACTAACCACACCGCCACCACCATTATTTGCTTCATTGACAAGGAAATTGTGGCCCTTTTTGGACGACCCAAACACCTCATTATGGATGAGGGTCCTGAGCTTGTTGGACATGTCATAAAGGTGTACTGCACCAAGAATGCCCTACAAAAAATAGTCACAACTCCATACCATCTGCAAGCCAATGAATGTGTAGAACAACTGAATGGCTCACTGGTTCAACTGATTGTCAAGCTCTCACAGGAACACCCTAATACTGCGTGGACTGAACATCTGCCCACTGCCTTGCTCATCTTACAAGAAAGAATCAACAGAGGCACTGGGTTCAGCCCCAGCGCCCTAGCATCCTGGCCTTTGGAACACCTGACAGGGGTTGAACAGGGAAAACTATAGTCCAAGGTCCCTGACAAGCCTCCCCTAGTAACAACTCCATCCCTTTACCAATGGCGTGCCAAAGCCCGGGAGATCAAACACAAATGGAATGCAGGAGGGACAAAGCACCTCAAAGCTAGATATGCCGTAGGTGACCCTGTCTACACCCTCAACCCCAATTCTGCCAAACTAGAACCCAACCACCTAGGGCCCTTCAAGATAGCTGCTGTCTATGACAATCACACTTATCAACTTGAAGATGCCCAAGGAAACACCAAGAAGCTTCACCATGATTGCTTGTGCCCCTGCCACGCCATACTCACACAAAAGTTGTTTGTGCGGACCTTCCCAGACCTTCCGCAGACTCCGGTCTTGGTGTCTGACGACAAGCAGGGGGCAAGGGGGGGTGTTGCAACCGAGTTTCAAACCTTGCCTGCCAACATATCTTACAATACACAGAGGGCACTCAATGAGTTGCCCCTTGACGTATCTAATGTTATGGATTAATCTGGTGGCAAGGTCAAATGGCAGGTACTTCATCCTAATTAGGAGTGTTGCCAATTTGACCTGCTAATTCCCACACAAGTTAGTCCTTGGCTCCAAACCTTACATGGAACACAATACTATACCACCCCCTTGTGGCCCAGTGGCCTTTCCCATATAGTATATTAAGCACAGTATTCTATAATAAATAATACCTTATTCTTATCATTCCTGTCATTTCTATTGGAATGTTGTCTTCCCCAATTAAAATACTGAATCCTCCTTGGTTTAGTTGCAACATAATTTCAAATCAAAAATATATTGTCAGAAGTAAAATTATGAAAGCTGGAATTGAGGGCTTTTGGCTGACACTAGTTTGGGCTGAAATGGGTTATTACTTACAGAAATATAGGCAACCAAAGATGGTAAAGGAGAAATAAACAAACAGAAGTCTTGGAATAAATATTAACAAAATAAAAAATACCAGTTGAGACTTAAATTCTCAGTCCTGACACCCAGGTACTTTGTGCCAACATAGTTGAGAAGACAGAGAGAAAAGGCGCTTACAAGGCATTTTCATTCCTCTAAAAGACAGCCACAAAGTTGGTGACAAGGTCTGAGTGATAAACACTGATAAGAGCAAATTACAACCAGAAAAAGTAAGCCACATTACTTTTCTGAAGATAAATGACAACAATACTTACCTGATACAAGGCTTGGGCAAAAAAAACAAGACAAAGTCCTGCACCATGACAGGCTCTGCCCATTCAAAGCCCATCAGAAACAATGCAAGACCATCATTCCAGAAACCAAACAACAACTGAGAGAGTATGAAGACTGTGCTCTTGGCAATCTTTCAACAGACCTCTCCCTGAGGAGGCAGACCTTCATCTGGGAGAGAGTGTAAAAAATGGGGTTTACCCTCCAACAAGGTTTTGCACAAAAGTTTCTGTGACCCCCAAACTGACTTTCCCATAACCTATAGCCAAATGCAGAAATCAACTCAAATTATCAAATTCAGCAACAAAAACCAGTGATGCTTCTAGCCCAGTAGAAATCTTTTTTTGACGCTTCACTCATTACAAAAATCACACCATCCCTGCCCAATCTAACTGATTGATTGTCTCAATATTATTTCTCTTGTAATGATTTATAACAACTATATAACTTATATATCTTAATAAAGATAATTATCTAGTTTCCAATCATTTTCTCTCATGTAACTCTGCTAATACAGCACAGTTACAACAGTATATTGTAGAGATTAATGTGTATTCAACCTTTATTATTACTAAAACTATCTTGCACTATCATTGTTTTATTTAGTGTGTGGCTTGAATCTGCTTATAGGTGACTTTGATTTGTTTATCTCAACAGCTATGAAAAGTTTAGTGCTTTTGTTGCAACTGAACCAATGAGGATTCAGTATTTGAGTTGGGGAAGACAACAGTCCAATAGAAAGGACAGGAATAATAAGAGCAAGGTATTTTTTATTGCTGAATAATGAAATTAATATACAATATGGGAAGGCCACTGGGCTACAAGGGGATGGCATGGTGGCACGCTCCATGTAAAGATTGAAGCCAAGGAATAACTTGTGCTGGATCAGTAGGTCAAATTGGCAGTGCTCCTAATTAGGAAGCAGTGCCTGCAACTTGACATTGCTATCAGAATGGCCCATGTTGTTAGATACATCAAGGGGCAACTCATTGAGCGCCCCCTGTGTATTGTAAGATATGTTGGCAGGCAAGTCTGTAAACTTGATTGTAACACCCTCCTTGCCCCCTGCTTGTTGTCAGACACTAGGATTGAAGTCTGGGGAAGATCTGGGAAGGTCCGCACAAACAGCCTTTGTGTGGGGATGGCGCAGCAGGGGCACAAGCAATTGTGGTAGAGCTTCTTGGTGCTCCCTTGGGCATCTTCAAGCTGGTAGGTGTGATTGTCATAGACTGCAGCTATCTTGAAGAGCCCCAAGTAGTTAGGTTCTAACTTAGCTTGGAGATGGTTACTTAGTTAAGGCCTTTGTAACAAGTTGCTTCAGAGCAAAGGTACAGCATTGGCCAGTCTGGATCCAAGCCATCACCCCTGGTGATGGACGCTACGTAGAGCTGTGAGAGGGCATCAGCTGTGACGAGTTCCTTTCCAGGATTGTACTTGATGCGCAGCTGGTAGGGGGATAGACGCTCAACCCAGCTTGCTTGGCGGCATGTCAAGTGGGACTGTGTGTTGAAGTACTGGAGTGACTTGTGATCTGTCAGGACGCAGGGTGGAAAGGTATCCCCTTCCAGGTAACAGCATCATTTCTCAATGCAGTGTACAATTGCCGCCAATTCTTTATCATGTATAGGATAATGTTGTTCCGACTCAGTAAGCTTCCTGGACTCATACACCACGGGGAGGAAGACACCTTTGTTGGTTTCTACCCATAGTACGCCCCCTATGGCCCTGTCAGAGGCGTCAGTCTTGAGTTTGTACTGGCGGTTTTGATTGGGAAACTGTAACACAGGTGCAGTTGTAAGTCTTTGCTTCAACGTCTCAAAGGCTTGATCTCTGGCAGGAGTCCACTGGAAGTGCTGTTTAGTGTTCAGGAGCTCAGTGAGAGGTGCAATAAGTTCCCTGCAATTGGGAAATAACTTGCACACGTAGGAAACCATGCCTAAGAAGGTATGCACCTGACCCACATCAGTGGGAGGCAGCATGCTAATGATTGCCTTGATTTTGGTAGGGTCAGGCTTTATCCCTTGGGCAGAGATGGTATGCCCAAGGAACAGCAGCTTCAACTTGAGGAACTTGCATTTGGAGGGTTTAGCTTTTAGCTGATTTTTCTGAAGGGTGTCAAGGACAGCACAGAGGTGTTAGAGGTGTGTGGTTTGATCTTGACTTAAGACAATAATGTTGTCAAGGTACACAACCACACATTTCCCAATCAATTCCTCAAATGCTTTATTCATCAACATGGCAAAGATGAAAGGAGTGTTGGTCATTTTGAAGTTCATGACCCAACACTCAAACAACCTGTAGCGTGTGTGGAATGCAGTTTTTGCTTTATCCCCTGGTGCAATGCAAACCTGGTTGTACGCCGCGGTGAGATCAATCTTGCTAAAGACCTTCACACCCGCAAGTGAGTCAAACAGGTTGTCAATCAACGGCAGGGGGTACTTATTCTTTACCGTCACCTCATTTAAGGCGCAAAAATCTGTGACTAGGCAAAGGACCCGTCCTTCTTGGCTACAAAGAAGACAGCAGCTCCATATGAAGAGAGCAAGGGGCAAATAAAGCCCTTGTCAAGTGCGTTCACAAGGTGCTGGCAGAGGGTCTCATCTTCCTTTGGTGTAAGACAATACAAGTGACATGCCTTGGGAAGTGACCCTTGTAGTTGTACAGCATGCTGAATCTCTTGGGAAGGAGGTAGCTGGTCCAGTGTTTCACTGAAGACATCCTTATACTCCTCAAGGAGTGTGGCAAGTGCTGGTGGAGGTGAAGTGGTCAAGGGAGGGGCCGCAGGTGGTTCAGCGCAGATAACTTCAACTGAGCATTAGTTGAAGTCTAGTTTCCTTCCTTGAAATTGTACAATCCTGTTTTGGTTATTCTGACAAACAAAGTATCATGCAATAGTTTGCTCATTTTGATAGGGTAAATCCAGAAGCCCACCTCATTCCAGTTAAGGATGATGACAAATGTACTACAGTTGATATAAGGGCAATTATACTGCAGCCAGTCAAGGCCAGCAATGATGTTATGGCTGAGCCCTGCCATGATTGGCCCAGAGAGCTTAACCTGGATGTTTGTGAGAATTGGGGGGCAGGTTAAGAAGAAACAAAACCAATCTCTCAACCACAATAAAATTGCGGTTTCAGCAGCAACCAAAAGGTTGTTGCCAAAAATTCCTGGAAGGCCAAAGGGGGAGAAGGAATCAACTGAACACTAAAAGCAACAGAAAAAACCAAATGACCAGATTAGACTAACAAATTTTGAAATTTATTAGAGTAAAGAATGATGAAGCAAGGTCTTTTACAACTTTTGCATTTCTTTAAGGGATAGGATATAATTAGGGTGGTGGATTGAATGTCACAAACCAATTGACCAATGATATGAGTGGATACAAATGCATTTTTGAGGCAGAAAGATCTTGTCAAATTTTGAATAAACATAGTAAAAAAGAAAACCTGAACCAACTATATCAGGAATATGCTTTGGATGTAATTACCACTGCTCCTGGCTGCTCTTGGACATGATATTTAACCAGAGGTGTCTCTTGGGTGGGTTAGGTGGGAGCATTTTTAGAATAATTCCAAAATATTAAATTGATGGCCTTTTTTGAGCTTTTTCAGTAACCTTTTAGATAAATATTCAAAAATAATTTGGTAGAAATTCCCAAGCATTTGGCAGGAATTGAAGTGGAGGCCTAAGGGGGAGGTGTAAATTTACAATGTTCCTCATTATCACAGAGAAGGGTACCGTATCATGGGTAATTGCCACTCTACAGGAGTCAGCTACTTGTACTGCCTTGAATCTGCTTAGCACGCAGTCTAACTGTTGAGAATCAGCAAACACCTGGTCAACCATGATGTGGTTGACCCCGGTATCCACCAATAGTTTGTGAGTATTCTCAAAAAAACAAAAAAGGTAAGCCAAGAAGGTCACTTTATTGAGAGAGTGGCTTGCTTGAAGTACAGGATTGTCACTATGAACCTGAAAGACATCAAGGGTTTTGACTTTGTGTACATTGTAGTTGCAGGGGTTCTTGGCAAGAGGGGATTAAGAGTGAGGGTCAAGTGAGGTTGCAGAACCTCTTGTTGCTACAACCCCCAGGCTTTTCCCTGGTTCTCAATTTGTGCTAGTTGAAGTTTTCCCTTGCAGGGGTGTTTAATCACATTTTCCTGCTGGCCGGGCTGACAGCAGCCTACTTGGTTGTGAGCGCTGCCAGGTGTTGCACGAGGTTGAGGTGGTGCATCATTTGTGCGGTGGAAGTCCATCAAAGCCTGGTTGTTGGCCTCCACAATGGCTTTGTAACAGTCATCCATGGAGGTGCAGCGACCTACAGGGACCCACTTACAGATATGGGACTTGAGCCCATTGACTATTAGGGCCAGAAGCATAGTGTTTCTGTTGGTCACAGCTTCAGGAGCGGCGGCAAGAGCTTGTTGCCAGGCGGCAAGGTATTTGGGAACAAAGTCAGTCTGTTTGATTGCCAGAAGGAGAGTTCCCACCACAATAGGCAAGAAGGGTTTGCTGTAGCAGGACTTTGCAGCGTCCCTGAATGCCGCCCAGGTGATCTCAATCTCCTGGATGGCCCAGTTGGTAAACCACACAGTGGCGGGCCCTGTGAGGTGCCCAGACACCATGACAACCTACATGGGCTCAGGTACTTGAAAAATATGGAGGCAGGTTTATGGTGAAGTGGAGCCAACTGACGATGTCAGCCCCTTTGACCTCACCCGCAAAGGACTCCAGCTGAAGGTTGAGCATGCACTGTGAAAGGTCTGACTGAGGCGGGGTGATGCTAGTGTCACGCTGTCCAAGGCAGAGAAAATTATACACGCTTGTAAGAACTAGCTAGTCTTGATAGATAATGTACCTGTTGGGGATATCCCCCTCAGAAATTGGCAGAAAAGTCTCTTGATAAGAAGTAGCCATACAGTCTGTACTCTGTCCTTTCTTGGGGGAATTTTTCTTTTAGATAGTTTGTGAACCTATCACTGCTATCACTGTTGCAACTGAACTAATTAGGATTCAGTATTTGAGTTAGGGAAGACAACAGTTCAATAGAAAGGACAGGAATAATAAGAATAAGATATTGTTTATTGCTGAATAATGCAATTAATATACAATATGGGAAGGCCACCAGGCCACAAGGGGGTGGCATGGTGGCACGCTCCATGTAAAAATTGAAGCCAAGGAATAACTTGTGCTAGATCAGTAGGTCAAATTGGCAGCGCTCTTAATTAGGAAGAAGTGCCAGCAACTTGACATTGCTATCAGAATGGCCCATGTTGTTAGATACATTGGCAGGCAAGTCTGGAAACTCGGTTGCAACACTTTAAATAGATCCACTTTTCTTTATCTATTGAATTTTATCCCCAATATTCAATAATGCTTTGGTATATACCTTTGCTTCAGTCTAGGCGAGGTCTTGTAGATTAACAGATATCAGTGATATTTTACAACCAGGAAACTGTTTTGTTATCTTATCTTATTCTAGCCTGACTTAAATTTATTCATCTCAACAGCTCTAAAAATATTATATTTTACGCTTGAAGAAAATAAAAAACTTAAAAAGCCCCCAGACAGATGATTATTTTTAGTGTTATCCTTCAAAAACACTGCATTTCCCCTTGAAGCTCTCATTTTCTTACAGTAAATTACTTTCTCTCTCAAAGTCCCATTACAGTTATGTGGTTTTTTATTTCACGTTCGACCAATAAAAAGCCAATCAACCCCCCAATAAACTACCCTGAAGATTATAATTTAATAAAAAAACCTTGGCTTGATTTTTTCAATTAAGTTACCCTCTAACTTGATTTTAAATACAAGTCAGTCAAAATTGATATTTAAAAGTTAGATGCTCCCAAAGTAAGTCAGGGTGATTCTGGAATATTTTTCATCCAGTTTATAATGTGATGGTGAAGGCGAATCAGGAGTCTGGTTCCATACACCGAAAAAGTAGAAGTCTAGGAGAGAAAACTTTTCAACTGACATGCTAATTAGTTTAGGATTTATCAGCCAATCACAAATTGAAGTACTCAAGTTGATTTGAATGTATTTTTTAAATTTGACTTTTGAAAGGTTCGATTGAAAAATGAAACATAAGCTCGATCCGGATTTTTAATCCAGAGTGACTCAGGTCGATTCAGTTTTAACAGTTCGGCTGCAACTATTGGTTGGCCAAAAGAGTTGAGCCAAGTTGAAGATTCTGTAAAGTTTTCTCAATCCTTTCAATAATTCAAGAGCTAAGCCATAGCCCATGATACGACAGCATATTTATATGTTTTTTTGCTCGACTTACTTTATACTCTTGCTTCAATTACTTCTCCTGCAACTTGTTTATGTCCACAATCAATAATCTCAGTACTTATGGTAAATTTCGTGAACCATAAGAGCCTTGAGCCTAACTGCCTAGTGTCTTAGATCCCTTTGCTGACACTGGTGGCAATGAAGAGATTCCAGCAGCTAAAACTGACTACATCCGTAAGTTTTCTCTCTCATCCGTTTCTACATAATGATGAAACTTTTTACTTTATCGGTAGCAGTTATTTAAGTCTCAGTTTTTGGAACTTGGCTGTGATGATCCTTTATTATGTCATAGTTACACTGACACTTTTTTTGCTTGTGTGTCATCTTACTCTACCAGCAACTAATATATACTTTAGATGTCCGTATTCAGCAGCGTAATGGACGTAAAACACTCACCACTCTTCAGGGTTTACCTAAGGAGTTTGACCAAAAGCGCCTGCTAAAGCATTTCAAAAAGATTTTGCTTGTAATGGCAACATCGTTGATGATGAAGAGATGGGAGAGGTAATTCAGCTCCAAGGTGACCAGCGCACTAAAATCCATGACTTCCTCATTCAACAAAAGATAGCTACCAAAGCTCAGGTTAAAGTGCATGGCTTCTAACCCTATCTCCTTGTATATTTAACTCACCTTTTTAAATAAAACTGCAATGAATTATATTTTTTCTATATTTAAACATTTTGATATGTCATCTCATTCTATCTTTTATAGACCTCGGCTTAAGTAATAGAACCCGAGCTACAACACTTTTCTCTATAAAGAAAAGAATCAAAACAGTATTCTACTGAAGCTATCACTTTTCTAGGAGTGGATGTTAGCAAGACATTAAATGCTTAGATTGTGCAGACATTTTCATTTGGATATAGTTGAAACTGAGCACTTCAGTAAATGTGAAAACTTTTGATATTTTATAATCTATTCACACTCAAGTAGTGTCCAGGCTTTTTAGCATTTCCTCTGATTCTTATGAAACCATAACTTTATGTAAAAATTATATCTGATGTGAGTGCTCAACCCACAATACATCGAAGCTCACTATTTTTAAGCCAAGTACCCACAGTTTCAAAAGTTATGTCATATAAAACCACTTCTTTTCGAGATATGCATATCCAGTTTTCTAATAGTACACCTTAACCAGATAGTATTTGCTTTCTACAGGGCCTAGGCTTATACAAGGTGCTTATTTCTATTAAGTGATATCAAGCGCTTTTTTATTGTTATGAACGACATCAAAGCAATTAATAAATATCTAATGTTGTTATAATAGCATTCTATCAATTATACTTGAACGTCAACTTCAAACTTTTGAATAACTTTTCATGGGTTACCAATTCTAAAAATAAAAGCCATCATTAATGTTTATTTGACATTGTCGAGTATATACTTCTTCGAAGTATATAAAACAAGATAGATAGAAAAATTAAGAAGATATCAACACAGTAGTTTTACAACCTGTTGAGATAAAAATGGTTCAGATCAGAACAAAATCAGTTTAGTCCAAAATAAAATTCAACTTTTTTGATAGAAATAGTGTCATAACTGTGCTGTATTAGCAGTTACACGGGGAAAATGGTTGAAAACTAATAATGCCTTTATTGGAATATGGAGGATTATATGGTTGTGATGAATGATTTTAAAAAGAACAAGATTGTGAAGATCAATCATTTGGATTTGACAAGGGGATGGCTTGATCCTGCTAATGAATGAAGTGCCAAATTGAGTTGTCACCAGGTCGAGATTGTCATTGGTTCCTGTTTCCTTGTTTAGTAATTTGAGTTGACTTCCACATTAGGTTTCAAGTACCAGAAAGTCAAATTGGGTAGCACATGGCCTCTTGTGTAGAACCTTGCTAATACTGTAAATTCAGAACCTAAATGTAAAAATGCGGGATTGTCAAATCCTTGGTCCAAATTTCAAATCACTTTTGTGGGATAGCCTTTTTTTAATTAAATTAATTTTTTTGTACAGTAGTTTTAAAAGCTATGATGACAACCAAAAATACTTCAGATTTAAACAAAATGATTTCAGATTTAAGCAAAATCCAACTATCAGGTTAAAATATACACTCTGGTAACAGGGTTTATTGGTATTAATGGGCAAAATGAGTCAACACAGCAAAGAAGTGCTCACACGCAAAGCAAAACTATTCAAACTACAATCCAAAATACTGTTGAGTTTATACTTCTGGGAAGTATAATAAACAAAATAAGGGGGAAGATTAAGAAGAGAATGATACTTTATTGAATATGGATATAGGTTAATATATAGTATCATGATAAGCCACATGTTGTCCATGTACATCATGAGAGTCATGGGGCTTATCTGAGTAATATTCTTCTTGAGTCACGAGGCTTAATCAAGTTGTGTTCCATTTAGGACCTGGATTGAGTGATCTCTGTCATAGATGGTTAACTGATAATGGTGCCACTGGTTTATTGACTGGGCAGTGAACCACTCGGTGAGCCGCTCAGTGATTTACTTGGGGCGTTAATTCCCCAAGAGGGAGTAATCAAATATGTTGCAACATTTCCCCCTGGGGTGCTGGAAGGCGGAGCCTTGGGAATCTTCTTGAGGGTATCTGGTATCTGGGCTTGGTACTGATCCAGTTTGGCGTTAGGAACAGGAATTCTTGAATTTTGTTGAGCTGCTCTTGCCTTACACAAACGAAGTTGATCATGATGCATACATTTTAGTTCAGTTCGAGCTCCAATCCCTTTGATAATGTAGATGTTATTGGGGTTCACTTCCATGACAATGCCTGGTCCACGTAACCCTGGGTCTAATTTGTGTTGGTTGTGGTTGACAACCCAGATCTTGTCTCTGACTTGGAACCTTTCTTGTTGTAATGGAATTGCTTCCTGCTGAACCCTTTGTTGTTTCATTATCTCTTGGTCTTTTCTGGCTTGTAGTACCTTTGGATCATTGCTGTCTGGTATCTTCTTTGGGAGTGGCAGTCGTGGTCCCGTGGTTGTACTGACAAGTGAAGGTTTTTGACCATAGACAAGTTCATAAGGGCTTTTGTCCATATTGCGGTTGACTTGTGTTCTGCAGACCATAAGGGCAGTTGGTAGCATATCAACCCAGGCTTTTGGATTAATGGCAGACAACTTACTGAGGGCTTTCACTAGAGAACCATTTAGTTGTTTTACGTGTCCATTTGCTTGTGGGTGATATGGGCTGGCTGTGATGTGTTTTATTCCATTTTTGGCAAGGTAGATGTTGGTGTCAATAGCTTTAAGTTCAGTGCCTCCATCTGTGATTAAGAGGTCAGGCTTTCCAAACTTAGCTATGATTTCCTTGCCAATGAATCTTCTCATGTCATTGCCTTTGTGTTCTTTTGTGGCTTGTGCTACAGGCCATCTGGTTGCATAGTTGATGGCTGTGATGATATACTTCTTCCCTTTATTTCACCAGGCATAGGTCTCATGATATCTAATGACCATACCTTGAATGGTTGTGTGATGGATACAAGTACTACTGACTTGGGTAGAGCTTTGGTTTGGGCGTACTTTTCACAGACCTCACATTGTTCCAGTACCTCTCTGATATCATCAAGCATATTGGGCCACCAGTAGTGAGTCTTGAGATATTCATGCAAGTTTCTGCTACAGGTGTGTCCCAAGTCTCTGTGATAACAGAGGATTGTGTCAATCTTTTGTGTTGACAGGACGTAGGGTACAGTGTCACCATTTGGAAGAATTCAATGAATGGTACCATATACGTTTTTGAACAGATGTTTGTTCTTGAGGACTTTTTCTTGGATGTCCATTGGTGTTCCAGGTGAGAACCCTTCCTGGAGATTCCCCATGATTAACATGGGCCAGTTGGGGTTGCCATCAGTGCGTAGGATGTGTTTATTGTATAGCCTTGATAGGGTGTCTGCAGTAAGCATCTCTCTGCCTGGCTTGTATTCAATTTGCATGGGGTATCTCTGTATGAGGCTCATCTATTTGGCTTGTCTTCTTGACAGGTGTTGTTGTGTTTTAAAGAATACCAACAACTTGTGATCAATGAGTACCTTGAACATTTGGGCCCCTTCTAAATAACATTGCCATTTCATGAGGCAGTGTATGATGGCAACCAGCTTCTTGTTGTGTATAAGGTAACTTTGTTTTCCGTCTGATAGCTTTCTGGATCCATATGTCACTGGGAGGAAGTCTTTTTGGGCCATTTGGATACAGAGGACTCCTTCTATGGCATAATCAGAGGCATCAGTTTTCAGCTCATAAATGCCCTCACGGTTTGGGTATTGCAAGATGGGGGCAGTGACCATGCATTCCTTCAATTGGCAGAAATGTTGATCTTGTAAAGGTGTTCAGACAAACTTGGTTGTTTTCCTTGTGATGGCTGATAGGGGGCTGTTAGAGCGCCCTAGTCAGGGATAAACCTGCGTATGTAGGCTACCATTCCAAGGAAAGTGCAGAGTTTGCTCTTGTTCCTTGGGGATAGCATTTCTGTTATGGCACATATTTTGTCTGGATCAGGTTTGATGCCATCTTTGCTAATGATATGACCAAGGAAGGGGAGTTCAGTTGAGAAAAACTTGCATTTGGACGGTTTGGCAATTAGTTGGGTTTCCTGTAAGGTACAGAGGACTGCGCAGACGTCTTTCCAGTGTTGTTGTAGGTTGGGACTGTAAATGATGATGTTGTCCAGTTAGATGATTGCTCTTTTCCCAATGTGTTCCTTGAACACTTTGTTCATGAAGTTTACAAAGGTGCTAGGAGTGTTTGTCATGCCAAAGTTGAGGACAACACATTCAAAGAACCTGTATTTAGTTTGAAATGCAGTCTTTGGAATGTCTTTGGGTTTTACACAAATTTGGTGATATCCTGCTGTCAAATCAATTTTTGTGAAGATTTGGGACCCCCCCAGGGCATCAAAAAGGTCATCAATTAGGGGCAGAGGATACCTGTTCTTTATTGTGACCTTGTTGAGGGCCCTGTAGTATGTGACTAGGCAGAGGACTCCATCTTTCTTTGCCACAAAGAAGACAGCGGCACCAAAGGGCAACTTTGAAGGTCTGATGAGGCCTTTTTTGAGTGCTTCATCAAGGTAGGCCTTCAGAGCGTCATCTTCTTGTGGTGTGAGGCAGTAGATGGGTCACGCCTTGGATACACTACCTTTCAGGTCAATCTCATGTTGTATACCCCAGTCAGAGGGCGCCCAGGTAGTGATTCTTAGAATACAGAGGGAAATTCATCAACTAGTTGGTCCCTAATTGGGTTTTGTTTGTGTTGGATTTCTATGTTTTTGAAGTGAATGACTTCATATGTACATGTGCTCCAATTGATTTTGCTGATGTCAGTTTCTTTCTCTGTTTTCATTATCTTTACAAATATGTGGTCCCTCATGAGGGTGTTGAGATGTGTTGGGTACATGTGATGGTGGACTTCTCCTCTCTGGATAGTGAGGGTAGCACTGTCCCAGTCTATGTGAGGCTTTGTCTTTTGCACCCAATCTAATCCAAATATGACATTATACTCAGGGATTGGAATGATGGGGCCACTGATTGTTGTTTGGACGTCTCCAATTTGGGCCCAAAAAGGTCTAGTCTCATGGGTAACTGGTGTGCTGCAGTTGTCTGCCATGACAACTCTCTTGATATTACTTCAAATGGTAGGTAACTTCATGAGGTCAGCAAAACTCTTGTTAATGAGTGATTGGTTGGCTCCAGTGTCAAATAGTTCTGTGCCCTGGTATCTGCAAAAACGGAAAGGATAGGTAAGGAGTTTATTTCCAGATTGGGTGGCAAACAGTAGAAGATTTCTGGAGGGAACCTGGATCATGGTGATTGAGTTCACGCCCTGTTCTCTGTACAAGTCTTGTGAAGAGGGGGGAGGGCGGCTTGCCTAAGCACTCTCCTGAGCTTTTCCCTCCTTGTTGGTATCTTTGGTGCTAGCCTGGTTGGCTTGTGCAGTGCAATTCCCATGTTGAGGTTGGGTGCTGATGGCTCGGTTTTTTGCTTATTGGGGCGGGGCTCCCTCTTAACTGCGGAGTTTTCCTTGCGTTTGTTAGAGGTGTGTAGATTGTCAGATTTCTGAGCTGCACATTTTTCTTCTAAGAATACGTCCTCAAGGTTCTGGCAGCAGGTCATGTCCAACTGGCGTCTAATATGGGTAGGGAGGCCATTGTAGAAATCCAGGCATGGCCCAGGTTCATCAAAGTTGAAGGTGTTGGGTGCACGGTCACGTAGCCCTTTGTATGCGGCAATGTATTTCTCAATGATTCCTGTCATTTTGAAGGTTCAGAGTTTGGTCATAATCACCACATCTGAATCTTTCATGGAGAATTTCTCAAGGAATGCGGCTTTGAACATTTCCCAGTTTTCTTTCTGGTCAGGATGCTGAGCCAGCCATTCAGTAAAAAAACGCAAAGCAGTTCCTGTGACGCGGAGGGCAATTTTGATAACCCAAAGTCTTTGGGGGTACTCCACTTGTTCAAACTTGCTCTCAGTACTGTTGATCCAAAGCAAGGCATTCTCACAACGTAGCCCTGCAAAGGCGCCAATCTCAGCGGTACATAAGCACTGAAACACTATATTGGGTATCTCAGGTTGCGTAGGTGCTGTTGTGGCTGGCGTGGTAGGGAACAGTTTGTGGGTTTTAAGAGCGTTGTACTGGTCAATGGGTACAAGGAGATTATTGTGGATGACAAGGCCTGGGGGACGTCTTGTCCTACTTTGTAATCTCTCCAACCGTTAGGGAGTGACATTGCTTGGGTTCTTTTCTTGGTAGGAATTTTTCCTTTGAGTTGGGTAGGTATGGATAACCTACCTGTGCTACCACTGTCAAGTTTATACTTCTGGGAAGTATAATAAACAAAATAAAGGGGAAGATTAAGAAGAGAATGATACTTTATTGAATATAGATATAGGTTAATATATAGTATCATGATAAGCCACATGTTGTCCATGTACGTCATGGAGGTCATGAGGCTTATCTGAGTAATGTTCCTCTTGAGTCACAAGGCTTAATCAAGTTGTGTTCCATTTAGGACCTGGATTGAGTGATCTCTGTCATAGATGGTTAACTGATAATGGTGCCACCAGTTTATTGACTGGGCAGTGAATTACTTGGGGCGTTAATTCCCCAAGAGGGAGTAATCAAAGATGTTACAACAATACATTGATTCACAAACAAAATGGTGTGAGTTGACTTTTGGTGTAAATATGGGTCATTATTTTTCTTGTTATGCCTAAGCGCTGGACTGATTATTTTTATAACTTAATTACATTATTCATATTCAAATTATTCAGAAATATTAAAATACAATCAACAAATTCCAAATCTTTAATTGATCTTGGGCTTAGATATTTTTTTAAAAAAATAATTTATCAATTTTATAATTGAAAATTGCACCTTATAATATTGCTGGAAATATCTTAAGTGCTACTACATACTACAAGCTAAAAATATTTATGATGAGTTGAATGGGAGAGTAATAGCAGCCCCAAAGATATAAATGCTATTACCCTATCTTTGGCTCATCATAAATATTCTTAGTTTGTTTCAAAAAAGGTTGTTGTTTTTGAAAGACTGATAACTCTATTCAAAATACACCCTATAGTAAGCTGCCCTACTTCATGAACTTGCCCTAATGCACCACTAGCATCTTCTGATATTTTTGTTTCTCTGGTATCATCACGTGATTTCAAATGATAAGTTATCTCAGAATATTCTGAGAAACTTTCAAATGTTAAAGGTGAAGTATACAACTTCCCATCTTTCATCAAATATGAAAGATTAATGCACAGATTTTTAACTTTGAGCTCTCTCCTTATAGGCCTAACTTTTCTTTCATAAATATAAAATAATGACTTTTGAGAAATATTTGAGCCTGATAGCGCTGATTTATATAATTCTTTTCTTTTTTCTTCTTGCTCAAAAATATTTTTAATATCATTTATATTCTTAATATAAAGCTGATTTTCTTTCTCTTTTAATGTCTTTGATATTACACCAAAGTGACCATCAACAATACTTTTCCCATGACATTCTACAAATCTATTGTATTTAATAGACCCTTTAATGTATTGTGGTGCCTCTTTAAATAGATAATATAAGAATTCATAGGATCTAAAATGGTTTCCATTATCTGTCCATACTTTGATATTATTTTTTTTTAAAATTATCTGATTTAAGAAGACTTATTAGACATTCACCTGAAAACAAAGAATCATGAGACAATATTTGAGATAAAAAATCATGGTATTCATATTTAACTTTATTGTTTTCTTTAAATACCAATGCAAACCCCAATAAATAAATAGGTCTTTTGGAATAAAAACAGTTATTGGTTTCAATTGGACCACCACCAACTTTTAAATTCTCCTTAAAATCTATGACTATAATACATGATTCATTATCTAATTCATTGATATCTTTCTTATATTCCCTATTTTGATGAGCATAAAAGTCTTGGTGCTGATTAATAGCTTTTAAGTCACTGTTTATAGATTCTGGCAATAATAAGTTTTTACTTTCACATTCTTCTTTTCTTTTTTCTAAGGATGATTTTAAGTTACAAATATTAATCATGTCAGTTTGTTTTTTACTCTTTATTATATTTTTTGGTATTAATTTATAATAAATTGAAAGTGATATTGAAATTTCATTTTTCATTTTCATATTTTCATGTATTTCTTTTTTGTTTTTAATAGAGAATATTTTATTTCAGTTGAATATTCATTCATTTCTTTTTCAATGTCTTTATAAATTTTTTCTGGTACTTTTTTGTAAACTGGCTTGTTTCAAAAGAATTTTCCAGTAGTTTTTTAATTATTTTTTTGATTATTTACTTTTTTAATGATTAGTTATTGTCTTTTTGGATTTTTTTGTTTAAGCTTACATTTTTATTTTTATTTATTTTTCTTGAGTATTCAAACTCACTTTTGGTTATATTAAATCCCATATCAGTAAGCTCTTTTAAAGAGTAACTGGAAGTAACCAGAGATCTCAAGGCTGGGAGATGCTTTTGAGGAGCAGATTTCAGAAGATCCTTTAAGTTGTCAATTATCCTATTTAGTTTCTGATTTTGAATTAAAGGAATGAACTCTGTTTTTCCAAATTCAGTTTGAGTGAGGAAGTGATTGATGAAGGAATTAAGATTGCCTCCAGAAACAAGGAGGAATGCCTTCTTTAGCATGGCAATTCTTTCTCTTTTTGTTGATGCTCCCAGTGAGGAAACTGGCTTCATGGCAGAAGTAAAGTTAACAGATTCCATAATATTGGATTTGTGATTGCTGATAAAGAGATGCTTTGTAGAGATGCCTTGCAAAAGAGTGCTGGTTGCAGGAATTATATCTTTTTGTGAAGATGGTTTGAAGTAAACCTTAGGTGGTGCTTTAGCCCTTATATACCAAGCCTTATGACACCATTCTGAAAGAAATGATGTGATAGCTTTATTTACAATTTCAACTTGAATTTATATTTCTAGAATAAATGAAATCCCCAGTTTTCATGCACAAGTGATATATGTGTATCAGCTAAGCATCAAATTACATCATGTCCTCTTTGTAATCTATGCAAATCAATTAAAATGATGTATTAACTTAATTATAACTGTTCTGCATATTTTTAAAATGATAAAATATTAAAGAATTGTATTTAAAAAATGCTTAATTTGAGGTTCACAGTTCACTTGAACCTCAAAATTCATCTAAACAGCAAATAAATTAATGCTCTAACTTTAAACTACCATAAAATCCTAAATAATTAAGCTTTTTAAATAAAATAAAATGCAGAAATGATGCTCTTAATCTTATCTATAATTTCGTTTAATAAAAAGCATATGCTAATTAATGAAAAGTTAACTTTTTTAAGCTTTAAGCAATCTATTTTATTTCATTATCAAAATAATATAATAAAATCTGACATATGCTCTTTTAAATTGCTTTTGCTTTAATATTCAATATTATTTATATATTAATAATTTAACATCAATAAAAAGATAAGATTCTTAGCTTCATTTTGATAGTTTACAGTGTAAAAAAATATCAACTTTTTGTTGAGTTATTACTGTTTTAAATATAAACATTTGTAATTTGATTTTTTCAAAATTGAACTGTGTTATGCTGCAACTTGGGCAGCATGCGTATTAGAAAATGGCCTAATCCCTAAAATAATGACCCATATGTTTACTATGTGAATCAGTGACAAAATACACCCAATCAAGGTGAGTCAAAACTCAATCCAAAAACAAAACACAATAGGAACTCACTATGTAAACAAAATCACTCACGCAATGTGTGCAATAGGTTGTAATAGAAAATGATACCAAGTGTGAGGTTCCTGTCCACCAGTCCCCAAAGTGTGTCCTGGATCTTAGCCAGGGACTGGCTGGAAGGGATTGTCATTCTCTAGTAAGGGAAAATGTATCTCAGAAATATGTATAGTGATCAAAATGGGCTTTTATTCACTCTCAGAAGGAAGATCCCCTTAGAAACCTTCTGGTATATGGCCCAGGAGATCAAGGAAACAATATGGATTTGCTAATAATTGGAGCTCTCCAACAATATCTTGGACTCCTTGTACTTGGTCTTGGACTTCTGCACCTTAGTCTTGGACTCCTGCTCCTCAAACTTAGACTCCAGCGTCTTAGAATCAGACTTCTGCGCCGCACTTAGGATCCAGCTCCTTATTCTTGGGCTCCTGCTCTGTTATCTTGGGCTTCAGCTCTCTATATATCTTTAGTAGCCTTGGTTTTCCACTTGTATCAGTCCAATCAAGCTCCTGCTGGTGATCAAAAGACTTCCAAAAACCTCTTGGCAGAAACTCAAAAGGCCTTGGAAAGACCCTGTCAAAGACCCGGAAAGACCCTGTAACTTTCCAGCCAGCCACCTTCTTATAGTGTTCTTTTTCTGAAAGTTCTGCCTTCAAAATAGCTTTCTTCAGAAGCTTAAACCATTGTTGCTCACTTTTTTCTATAATAACTTAAGCTTACATACTTACTTTCTCAAAAGCTTAAAGTATTAATTCACTATTTCCTTGCTTATACTTTAAGCTTTTGGCTTCCAACCAATCATTTTTATCAAGAAACCTGCCAGAACTCAACCAATAAATGCAGAGCGCAGAAATAGACCATTTCTGAAGTTCCACTGGGATCTAACTAGGAAAATAATTTCCACAGCTCAAACCGCTCAAATTGACAACTCTTTGCGCACCAAAGCGTTAACTGGTCCATTATTACAGCACCAGTTCTCCCTGCATTCAACCTAAAACCATTTAAACAGTAGAATACTATTTAAACTGTTCTTTCTGGACCTCTTCAATGTTTTCCTCATATATTTACAAATCTTGTAAAATCCAAGGAAAACGTCCCACCAAAACAACTTTGTATCTAGCTCTCATAGCAACATACCTTCATCTATCCTAGAAACTTAATAAATAAATACCTTACCCACACTTCTATCCACATTCCTTCTTGATTTTACTACTAAACCAAGGCAAAACATTCTACATTTTCCCACTTTGGCAAATCAATTTGGCAAAATATTGGATCATTTCTCTGGACCACCAGTTCTTTATCATTCTCTTTGGGTTCTTAAGCCAGCTCTTCAGCTTAACCAGCAAGCAGTTCATCTTAGTTCAAAGAACAGCTCCATTTCAGTCTTTAAACAGCCTATCAGTCCTCTGGCTACTCCTTTATCATGACCAGCTACTTCTGCATCATGATCTTTGAGCCCTTACACTTATCCTCACTAGGAACCACCTTGGTTTCACCTGCACAATGAAACATTTTGGTTCCAAACTTCAATATGAACCAACAGTCCTTCAACTAGCCTTCTATGTGATCAAACAGTCCTTCTCACTAGTCTTCTCTGCTGATTCTGTGAACCACTTTGGTTCTTTATCTCAGTCCCTGTTACCAGAACCTGTAGACCCAGGCATGAGTCTAAATTGAACTGGCGTTTGACTGGGCCCTTGCAAGTGTCATTCCACTTAGGCCATCCAACCATAGATCCTTAAAGCCTATGTTGTTGTTTTTATTTACCCAGGTGATTAAGTCTGGGCTTTCAGCCGCAGAGTAATCAGCTCTACTTCCCAGAGGCCTGATCACACCAAGTTATGCAGCTTGCTTCCCCAAGCAAACTACCTTGGTGACACCTCTGAGCAAATCTATGCCCTCCAATGCTCACTTTGGGTTTCCCCCAAAGCTCACATGGGGGCATAAACAAGGACACTCTACCAGTCTGTTAGGTAGGATGCTTGCTCACAGACCTCCTGTAAGCGTATAAGGGTACATAGAGCCCCTCAAATCTCTTCCTCTCCCTGGCAGCCTGCGTTACCTGCCAGGGGTCCAAAACCATCTCCACCTCAAACAGACAAAGTTCCCTGCTAGCTATCTCATTCTTCACCCTTTTGCAGCCACAGTTCCCTGCTAGGTGAAGAATTCCTAGCCCACAACAGCCAATATATTCTTCTGGGTGGAGACAACATCTGCCTCTAGTAGTCTTTACACCTACTAGCTAGGCCTTACTGTCCCTTGTAGCCATCATTCCCTACTAGGTCTCTACATGCAACAAACAACCAAACTTTTACTTGGCCAACATTAGCCCTTCCTGCAAACTACCAAACATAAGGACCTTCACACCAAGGTATCTAAAATAAGACACAAGATCTGAAACATAAATTTTAAAAATATTGTGTTGGGTGCTTAATTTGGCGTAAAATCTGGGAAAATGGGTGGAAATTATTTCAGGTATTCTAAAAGGGGTGTTATATGTCAGGAATGACAATTTGGATGCTCCTAAATTTCAAAATACGGAACCAGAGTCAAACCCTGGACAAAACCCTTTGCAGACCGCCAGACCCATGGGCTGGGAACCCAATAACCCACTACTGATTGATAAAGTTGTTACCAGCCCGCCAGGACCCAAACCCTTAGCTGTCCCACAGGATTCTGCAAGTAAACTGCCAGTGCAAGATGTCAAGAATTTCCCCAAGGTGCCAACACCTGACACCAGCGGTTTGCTCAGTGAAATACATAAGTTTCTCCATGAGAGTTATTCCAAACTCCCCCAAAGTCCTGGGGGAGGCACTGAACCCAAAGAGGCACCCAATACCTGAATTAAAAACTGGAAGGATTTGAAGTCTTCTCATCCCTGTTGGAAATCACACTATTAATGCTATTTTGATATGGCCTTTGCATAATGATAAATGCAAAGATTTGACTGGTTTTGCTTTCAAGTTTGGGAATTCCTCACTTTCCGTAAATGGGTCTATGCCAATATCCACCCATTCCAGAATACCATACCTTCCCTTGTCTGATCCTGGTATGACCTCATCCCAATGTGACCACCTTGGCCACTCTGTCTGTCTAATGAGTGATCACTGTCCCTTGTCTACTATTTAAGTAGAATTATTTCTCCTAATAAAGACAAGTTTATTCACATTTGCTTTGGCTTTAATATTCTTCAAGCTTTTTCCTGTCCTTTTTTCCAAAAGGACTTTCACATCTTTTATTCCAGGAAATTAAGGTATGTGCTCTTAATTTTACCCTGAAGGCTAACCCAAGGCTAGCTTTGAACCTCAAATCTTTTTTATAAAGATTTCCTGCCGTGTCCTCCTGGATGTTGTCCCCAGGAGCCAAACACAACAAAATAGTGCTCACTACAGGGGCTGCAAGCCCCTTGGTTGCCCTGTTCCCACGCGCATTCTCTGGTACTTCTCTATTTGTTTCTGAAGTACCCAAACAACCTAAAGTTTCTAGTCCTCTTCTAGAAGAAGACATCACTGATGCCCCCTCAACTTCCATGGTACTGATGATGTCCCCTGGGCCCACGTGGGCCCCCCTTCCAGCTTTCTCTCTTGACTACAAGCAAGCTCGTGCTACCTCCTGCTCCCTGCTCCACTCTGGCACTGTGGCAATGCATACTATCCCTGGTCTCTGTCCCAGGTATGCTTCCAAAGACCTGTATTCTTTCCTCTTGGACTTTGGTCTCCCCTCGCGCTGATGGAGTCCATGGATACAATTGGCATGCTAGTCAACCAGCTCATCCAACCTTCCCTGGTTCACCATCAACTTGCATTAGGATTCCAGAACCAGCTTGTAAATGCTGTAGCCACCGCTGTCTCAAACAAAAATGCTCAAAATATGATATATCAAGAATGGTCTCACAGTCTCTTTTTGTATATTTCTGATAACCAGCGCAAATTGCTGGCCTCCCAGAAGTACTTGACCTCCTCAATAAATTCCCTTTGTTTCCTGCTCCCTGGATACATCAAGGATTGACTATGCAAATTGTATGAGAATCAAGCAGTGTGGTGTGGGCAAATTGAGGCCTCTTTGCTAAAGCATCACCAGGATTTTGAGACTCTGGTTAGCAAACTTAACCAATTCTGAGAACATATTAATTCTCAACTCAAATTGGTTAGAGCTCATGTTAATACTTGGGGATGCCATCTGCAGCATCAATATGGTCTGGACAAGGCTGCACTAGGCAACACTCTATATCAAGTGCAAAGTTATGTGGATAATAGAGTAGCTTCTATTGAGGTGACTCCTCCCACTGCTCCTGTTGAGGTCCCATCTGACTTTGAAGCCAAGGTATGGGAAGCAATAGCCAAGCTCAAGACTACCACTTGGCGTCAATCTTTTGTTCAGAACCCCCTTCTAGTCAAACCTATGGCTGATCCTTGCATTGCTTTGCTCACTGATCAAGTAGCTACTTTGAAAGGCAAAATTGAGTAATCAAGACAGCACCTCTCTAATTCTGAGGACTTGTCCTCTGAGCCTGAAGGTGAAGAGGAAACTGAAGTTGTTAATACTCCCGCTCAGGACAATCATAGTTGCTGCCCTGGTTTGGAAGGCCAACCCCGGGTCAACTGCACAAGTATACTGGATCAGCTTGCAGAAGTAACAAATGATGTTGCTGATAGGCAGGACACATTGGAAAGAGAGGTACAAAACCTCTCCCGCTTTACCAAGACAATGAATAGACAGGTCATTCCCAGGGTTGCCCAGACCACTTCCCTGACCACTTGCCTCAACAGGGTTGCTGGCACCTTATTGGTATAACAAATTAAGATTGACAAATTTGGAGTTGCTGCCGCCACCGCTAGAGATATTAGTGGACAGAACAGCTCTACCTTGGATACCCTAGAGGAAATCCTTTGACTCCTCTGGGCTAGACAACCTGCTGCTGAATCTAAGTTTGAAAGCAATTCCCACATTAACATCCCCAACCCAGATGACAACAGTCAGTCCTCTTCCTTGTCCATTGACGCAAACTACAAGCCAACCTTCAAACAGATATTTGATCCTAAAATCTCTACCATTGCTGCCTTTCTAAAAATTTACAAGACTGCAATACATAGGGCTACTGATGAGCTCAAAAAGGAACATATCCTCACCTGTCTCCATCCACATGCCAAGAAGTGGTGGTCCCCAAACTCCCTTTCATTGTCACTTGGGAGGACATGAAGCAACTCTTAATTGAAGAATTTGGAGGAGATCTCAGCCTGGAGGTCAAAAAAGATGCATTTATGCACATTGCCTTTAAGCCCAAAGAAACCCTGGATAAGTTTGCGGATTGCTTCTACATTGAAGGCCAACAGGTAATCACCAGTTGACAGTTAACCCCCCAGGAAGCCTACACAGCTTGTTCAAATGCTTTGAAAGTGAAAATGCTTCTATGCTTACACTTTAAGGCACACAAGGCTTCACTCACTTCCATGAAGAGTATTAAGACACTCTTGCAAGACATGCATCTGACCCATGGGGGTACAGTGGTGCGTGAAAATAAAGCCAGTAATGCTGGGACTACTTCTTGTACACCGCAAATTATGACGCTGGGTGCTGGTGGACAGACTAAGAGGCAAGGTTTTCATAACTGTGTCCAAATAGGGCACCACTTGCGTACTTGCACTAATCCCCAAGTGGAAGGTTGTGACTCCAAGGAACAGGCGGGAAAAGAGAGGTCAGCTTAGAAACAGAGACACTCTCTGCTGATCAATCTCCCCTGTCTCCCCCTGATCCTCCTTCTGATAAGGAAGCTCCTTCTTCCTCTGGCCCAACTATCCTTCACCTATTCCACAATCTCTCCAGTGATTCAGACCCTGAAGATTCTGATAGCTATGGCTATTTCATTCTGGCTATTCCGGAAACTATCTCTGTCCTGTACAAGCTTTGCTCTGGGAAGACCATCACCTTTTCTTGAGCACCTTCAAGTGAAGCCAAAGCCATGGTGGCGCGCCCTTACTTAGCACAAGCTCATTGACCTCTTGTCTTGGTTATTTCTTCTGAGAAAGCAGCCAAGCTAGCCAAAGCTCTCTTTCAAAACATAACTGTATCTCTCCCACTGTAGACTGTGTATAAGGAGATTCCTGCCTTAAGGTGCATGTTAGCTAAATGAGAGAAGGTGCTAGAGGCTGCACAAGATGTGTTGGCAGTCTTGCCCCCCTTTGGGAAAGATACAAACCACGTGGAAGTATCAATCCAAAAGGTTAAAATCAAAGTTATCCTGGACACGGGTTCTCCAGTCAACGTAGTATCTTCAAAACTAATGAAGAAACTTAAGCTGGCCCCTGACCTCAAATACACTCACTTGTATGGCACAGCTGTCATGGCACAAACTCAGACCATTGGTGCCTACTCTGCTCTACCCATGAGGTTTGGGAAGCTCCTTATTGCTTCCCCCGCTGTAGTCCTTGAGAATGAAAGCTATGATCTCTTGGTTGGTACACAATTCCTTCAAGAGTATAACAGGATTGTAAACTTACAAGATGGATATCTTTTGCTCTTAGGGTATGAGGTCCCTTTGATTTTTGAGGAACCTCCACACCTCCCAGGAAAACGTCTTAAAACTTGCGTGCTTGTGATAAAGAGCGCCTTTTGGGGAAGCTTTAAATATAGAATTAGGAAAAGAAGAAGTGTATTTTATTGGATAATACTTTAGACTTATATAGCTTTAGCTGTGGCGGGGATTTTAGTTGGATCAAACCCAGGGGTTGGTCATGTGCTGGATGGGTTTGAGTTGCTGGATACTTGAACAGTCATGTGATATTGGTTTGTTGCCATTTTTGGTATGTCAAATGGTATATTGGAAAGGCACCAAATGGGGCAATGACTGGATGTTAGGTGTGATGGCAATAGCCAGAATACTTGTACATCCAGACCCTCAACACACCCCTCCCTTAAGGGGTTACTTGGGTACATCAGGAGGGGGCTTTGTCTTGATGGCTGCTGCATGATGTTCCTGAAGTTGTTTACTGGTGGGCACCAACTGGGTTGAGTGTTCTCCTTTGCTAGGGTGGAGGCAAGATCTGTGATACTTTTTGGTGATGGGCTCTTTGGCATCCTGGAACTTAACCAGGTAGGTGTTCCTGTCTGGTTGGTATCTGATGATTCTTCCTGGTCCTCTGTGTACTGAGTATAGCTTCTTTCTGTTCCCAGCTAGGACCCAGACAGGGGAGTTGATGGGGAGTGGGTCCTCTGTTGAGGTTACCTTTTGTATTTTGAGTCTCTTTGTTTCTGCCAGTTTGGCTTTGAGGCGTATGTGTTGTAGAGCTGATTTCTGTTCTACTGTGGGAGGTTTCCCTGGGTGGATCTTCACATACAGTTGGTTATTGCAGGTGACTATTTCTGGCTTGTACCTGTATGTTAGTTCAAACAGTGAGTAGCCTTTCCCTTGATTGGTACAAACCCAGGATACTAGTAATATATGTTTCACATATAGTGGCCATGTGTCTTTGGCTTTGCATTATTATTTTCTCCAGGGTTCTGATAAGGCTGCTGTTCAGGCGTTCAACTCTGCTGCTGGCCTGTGGCCTGTAGGGCAAGGTTGTGGAGTGTTTGATGTTCTTTGTTTTTAGATTGTTGTTTACTACATGGCCTGTTAGCTCTTTTGCTCCATCTGTTATGATGTAGTCTGGAGTGCCATAGTCTGCTATGATTGCTTTATTGATGAATCAATTTATTGTTTATGCCTTGTGATCTTTTGTTGCCCAGAAGATGGGCCAACATGTGGCAAAGTCAATGGCTACAATTAGGAAACATTGATTCATTTTGGTTTCCAGGAAGGGTCCCACTACGTCCAGTCCCCAAACCTTAAATGGTTTGGGGTCAGGTACTGGGTTGACTGTTGGCTGTGGCGCCTTGGTGCTGGCGTATTTTTCACACACTGTGCACTTCTTTAGAACATCAATTATGTCTTGCTTCAGGTTGGGCCACCATACTATCTCTTTTAATGTGAGATATAGGTTGTTAGCCTTTGTGTGTCCTAGCAGACGGTGGTGTCTTAGTATAGTGTCAACTCTTTGTGCAAGTGAAATGTATGGAATGTGTTTATCCTTGATGATTTGGTATACCGTGCCATTTGATATGTGCAAATGTTTTTCATTCCTTACTAGCATATCATGAGTTAGTTGGTGTGTGGAGGGATCCTTTCCTTTTGTCTTGTACTCAGTGTTGTATAGGTTGGGCCAGTCAGGGTCCAGGTGGTCAGGGTGATCCTCTCTTGACTGGCATAGCCTAGAGAGAGCATCAGCCGTGACCAGCTCTTCCCCCTTTTTATATTGGATATCCAGGTTAAGCTATTCCAGCAAGGACATCCATTTGGCTTGGCGCCGCGCAAGTGCGTTCTGAGTTTTGAAATAAATTAAGGATTTGTGGTCAGTTAGTACTTGGACGTTTAAGTGTCCTTTGAGATAACATCTTCATTTCTTGCATGTGTGATATATTGCTAGCAATTCTTTATTGTGTATTGGGTATCTTTTCTCAGTGTTTGTTAGTTTTCTGCTTTTGTAACATACTGGCAGGAAATCTTGCTGCCTTGGCTGGCAGATGCGTAGGACTGCGCCAATGGTGGTATCACTAGTGTCTGACTCAAGCTCGTAGCACCCGTTATTATTAGGGTATTGCAAGATTGGTGCTTTGATCAAGGCTTGTTTTAATAGTTGGAAATTATTTTTGCATTCTGGAGTCCAGATGAATTTATTTTTGGCATTACCCTTGGTTAAGTCATTGATTGGTGTGGTGAGCTTTCTGCAGTCTTTGATTATTTCCTTAGGTAAGCTACCATATCAAGAAAGCATCTAGCTTTTTTTACAGAGGTGGGGCATTGCATGTTATTTATGGCTTTTATTTTATCTGGGTCTGCTTTGAAGCCATTGTCAGAGACAATGTGGCACAAGAACAGGAGTTTATTTTCCATAAATTGGCACTTGCTAGGATTAGCGTATAGTTTGTGCTTTGCAAGTTGATTGAGTGTCTTGCGGACATGCATGAGGTGTTCCTCTTTTGTTTTTGAAAATATGATGATGTTGTCAAGGTAACATAATCTGTTAAAGAGTCTGTTTAGCACCTGGTTCATCATGGTGACAAATGTTGCTGGGGCGTTTGTCATCCCAAAATTCATTACTTTACATTCAAACAACCAAAATTGCGTGCAGAACGCGATCTTTGGTATGTATTTCTCTTTAACTTCAACTTGGTTATAACCAGATATGAGGTCAATTTTTGAGAAAATTTTTGTTCCAGAGAGCCTTGCAAATAGATCTTCTATGAGGGGAAGTGGGTATTTATTTTTTACTGTACTTGCGTTTAGTGCTCTGTAGTCAGTAACTAAGCAAAGAGATCCTTCTTTCTTTTTTACAAAGAAAACTGCTGCCCCCACAGGGATTCAGACGGAAAAATGAATCCTTTGGTTAGATTGTCCTTGATGTGGGCTTTAAGTGTTTGGGTCTCCATGGGGGAGAGTCTGTAGAGGGGTGCAGGTTTGGGAATGGCTTTGCATAAGTCAATGCCATGTTTGACCTCTTGTTCAGGGGGTAACTCTGTGAGTTCTTCCTTGAATACATGAGTGTATTCATTTAGGAGTGCCGCAAGTTCTGAGCATTGGATCTTTTGTGTTTGTATATTATTAAATTTGGAGTACCTCATTATGTGGAGGGTACTGTATTTGGTTAGATGTTCAGAGTCATCTTGATTTATGACTTGGACAAATACTGTGTCTCTTAGAATGAGGTTGTTGGGTTCTTTGAGAATGTTGAAATTGACTCCATTGCGTTTTATTGTCATGGTTTTTGTTTTCTAACATACACTGGGATTCACTTGGGTAAACCGGTTCATGCCTGCTACAATATCATAGTTTATGTTGCTCATGACAAGTCCTTTGATGGACGTTTATATGCCTTGGAGGTCAATTCTGAAGGGAGTTGTTTTGCCTTTGAGTAGAACTTTTTATTTGTCTGCCATTCTGGCATATTTGAAGTTGGATTTGACAACTGGTATTTTGTACTTGGTTATAAAAGGTTTGCTAACCATAGTGTTTTGTGCACCAGAGTCAAATAGAATTTTATGTGTATGGGATTTGTAAGTGCATTGATAGACAAGAAGTTGTGAGCAATCTTTAATTTTTATGTTCATAAAAATGGGGGATTGCGGGACACGTGGGATGCAAGCAGCAAAGTTTGTGCCTTGGTACTTCTTCTTGTCAAGTTGGGGGGGAGACAGGGGTACTTAAGCCTGTTCCCCCTTCTCTTTTTCCTGTTCCACTGTTTTGAGACCTTCAAGGTCAGAGAATGTGGGGTCAGATTCATAGCGGGTTGCTACTTCAGCGTTGTTAACTTTGGCGGTGTCCTCTTTCTTGGGACGGGAGCAGTTTGCGCTTTGGCTACAATTGCCATTGTTACAATTGGAGTTGCCGTTGTTATGGTTGGTATTTTGGCGTTTATTGCCATTGGATTTTTCTCTACCATTGCCATTTGAGGAGCGGT
The DNA here is from genome assembly GCA_014839935.2 of Entomophthora muscae. NCBI lineage: Eukaryota > Fungi > Entomophthoromycota > Entomophthoromycetes > Entomophthorales > Entomophthoraceae > Entomophthora > Entomophthora muscae. Next base: position 790,217 of record QTSX02004264.1, read on the forward strand.
TGCTGTTGCGTGCAGCATATTCCATGTTTGCGCGTTTTTCAGCGCGCTTGGCTTCAGCAATGAGCGCAGGCATGGAGGTGTTAGCCTCTGGGCAAATGAGGGCAGCAACAGAGGGTTTCATTCTGTTGATGAATGAGACTCTAGTGTGTACGTTGTCAGCTTGTGCTGAGTTTTGAATTTTACAGTGTATTTCCTCAAATTTGTTGGCGTAAGCTGCAATAGTGGTCTTCTGGGGAAGATCACTGAGCTGTATTGCAATGTCTTGGAGAGATTCAGTGACGTGGAAATTGTGGGTGACATTGGCTTTGAACTCTTCCCAGTTGTCAAGCTGGTCATCAGTCCATGAGCCAACCCAGGTGGAGAACCAGTTAGCTGCAGCCTTGTATAGGCGCTTGCTGGCTTCCTGGACCCATTTTTTGTGGGGGATGCAGCTGGCGCAGAGTTTAGCAGCTGTGTGGTCTAGCCAGTTGATGACGTTTTCTTTGTTTTTGCCAAAGAACTTGTCCATGCCAATGTATTTGGTGTTGGTCACTTCACCTGTGATAGGTGGTTGTGCATTTTTTTGTGGTTGAAGAGAGCAACTGTATTGAATAATCTTGGCACATGCTTTGGGCATGACCAGACCTTTGAATACGGTGCATCCACTAGGAATATCTTTATTGATGTTGTGGGCGCAGAAGTAAGTTTTCCAGGTATCCTGGGATGTGGCCTGGTTGAGTATGTGAGCAAAGGTGGGCAGGTTCTGTTCAGTCATTTTCTCTTTCATTGGCATGGTCAAAAACTGTAGTGCTACCAGTGATAAGGAGCGCCTTTTGGGAAAGCTTTGAATATAGAATTTGGAAGAGAAGAAGTGTATTTTATTGGATAATACTTTAGACTTATATAGCTTTAGCTGTGGAAGGGATTTTAGTTGGATCAAACCCAGGGGTTAGTCATGTGCTGGATGAGTTTGAGTTGCTGGATACCTGGACAGTCATGTGATATTGGTTTGTTGCCATTTCTGGTATGTCAAATGGTATATTGGAAAGGCACCAAATGGGGCAATGACAGGATGTTAGGTGTGATGACAATAGCCAGAATACTTGTACATCCAGACCCTTGACACTTGAGTACCCCACAGGTATCTTCTCTCTCTTGTATAGGACTCACTCCTCCAACATGCGCACTCCTCCTCCTTCCTGCCCTGCAGAGGAAGGGGTACCTCTTCTTGCACCAGCGGCTATCATCATTCCTCTGGGCTCCCAAGTGGTGATTAATTCTCAGATTTCTTACAAACTACCTGAAAAGTTGTTCTTGGAACTCTACTCACCTGAATCCCTAAGCCATAAAGAACCCCACCTATGTCCAGGGATTCTAGATTGAACCCACAAAGAGCCTGTACAACTATTGCTTGCCAACCTGATGGCCCTGCCCATGCAAGTGACCCAAGGTCAGGTTATAGGGCATGGTCGTATACTGGGAGCAGAACAAGTGGCATCTCTCTACCCTTTTGGAACTTTTAGTGATTTCAATCTACCTGAAGATGATCCCCAAGTTCTCTCCTTATTCACCTCCACCAACTTCCCCTAATTGTCTCCCATCCAACAAAAAGATGTGTTAGACCTGCTCAATCAGTTTAGCAACATCTTTGTCTCTGGACCTAAGGACTATGGCCTAGATAAAGGGGTCATCTATCAGATTGATACTGGTGATGCACCCCTTTTTGTGCCAAACCATACTGCCGTAGTAGGGTGCATGATGCTCAGGTATCTAAGGAGCTTAAGCAGCTCTTAGATGCTGGGCTACTAGCTCTCTCTCAGAGCCCTTGGGCCTCCCTGTTACTGATCCTCAAGAAGAAGGATGGAGGACATTGCATTGTAATGGACTACCACCGCCTGAACTCTCTCACTAAGAAAGACTCATACCCCTTGCCCAGAATTGACAATGCTCTCAGACGGCTGGGTGGTTCTAAGTTTTTCTCAGCCATGAATCTAGCCTCTGAATACTGGCAAGTTGACTTATCTCCTGAGGATAGAGAAAAATCTGTGCTTATCACCTCAGAAGGCCTTTTTGAACCCACTTGTATGCCCCAAGGACTCTGCAATGCCCCTGCTACATTTCAACAGGCTATGGACTCCATCCTACAAGATCTAAAGCTCTCTTGTGTCCTTGTATACCTTGATGACATCACTGTATTCAGCGCTATCTTTACTGACCATTTGGAACAACTCAAGGCTGTCTTCATCAAGATCATCGCAAAGCTGGCTTGAAGCTCAAACCCTCTGTCGCAGATTGAATGGATTAGATATTAAGTAGTCCATCTAGGAATCAAGTGACAGAACATTTGACAATTACTTCATTGTGTCCTGATTTTACTAAAGATAAAGACATTTAAAACGCCTCTAAAATGGGTGTTCAAAGCGCCTTTTGAATGCGCATAAGCATGGGCTTTACTTCTGAGGTTAATAATAAAACAACAAAGTTATTTCCATCTGCCTCCTTAAGGAAAGCCGTGTGAAACCGGTCATTCTCTTGCGCAGGACTTTGTGCTGTGCCAACCCACTCTCCTCCATTAGGAAAGTCCTTCTGTCTGTGCCTCCCTTCCCCTGGTGGAAATTCCCCTGCCTCCCACTATATAAGTGCAACACTATCACAATAAACACTAGTTTTGTCTTTACACCTTTATATTATTCTGTTTTTTTACAGGCTGCCTCTATACCATCAACAGAAATTAGCAACCCCTTGCTGCTAGCTTTACAACACCCTCCAAGTGCTCCTTCTTTAAAGAACAACTCGAGTTCTTAGGTCATGAGGTCACTCAAACGGGAGTCTGCCCCATGAATAATAAGGTGAAAGCCATTGACAAGATGCTACCTCCCACAGATCTTTGAGAGGTCCAAGTATTCCTTGGCATGATGGGATACTACTGACAGTTCATACCTGATTTTGCTGAAATTAGTGAACCCCTTGTCCAACTGCTTTGTAACATCCCCTTTGAGTGGACTGACAGCCAGTAATAAGCATTCAAAGCGTTGAAGGCCAAGCTCAAAGAGGCTCCTATCTTGGTCTACCCTGATTATGATAAAGAGTTAATCTTGTATATTGACGCTAGCAGAGTAGCTGTGGGTGCCATCTTAGCCCAGCTTGACAACAAAGGCGTGGATTGACCTATAGCCTACTCTTCACGGGTCCTCAATAAACACAAGAAGAACTACAGGGTCACTGAAAAGGAATGTCTGATGGTGCTGCATGCTGTAAAACAGTTCAGGCACTACATTTATGGGACCCAATTCACTGTGGTCACAGATCACTCCTCCCTCAAATGGCTGCAACAACTAAAGGAACATGAAGGTCAACTAGCATGTTAGGCTCTGCACCTGCAAGGGTACAATTTCACTGTAATACATTGTCCTGGGGCCCAACATCAGAACACTGATGGATTGTCAAGGATACCAATACTAGATATTCATCCTGCTGACGCTGATTGCCTATAAAAATTAATAGGGTACCCTGACTCTTGGACCACCAAGCCAGAAGACATTTGACTGGCGCTACAAGCCCTATCCAAGGACACTGTAATTTGAGATAGGCAGCTCTTCAAAAAAAGTCAACAATGCCTATCTACCCTACATTTGCCCTAGCATGAGGATAGCCATTATCCTACAAGCTCACATTGATACTGGACATGGAGGTATAGCAAAGACTAATGACTGGTTGTGCAAAAACTTTTATTGGGAAAACATGCGCCTTCTGATCCCTGATGTTCTTGCCTCCTGTCATTTGTGTCAACTCCAACGCCCTTGCCCTTCCCAACACCAATTTAAGCTCATCCCCCCTAAACAAGCCTTTCACACTGTGAGTATTGATGCTGTTGGGCCTATCCCTTGGTCTAGGTCTGGGTGTTGATTTATCTTAGTTGCCATAGACCATTTTAGCAAATAGGTTAAAGCCAGAGTTACAAAAGATATAACTTCTAAGACCACTGCTAATTTCTTGCTGCAAGATATCTTCTGCCAACATGGCTGCCCTCAAGTCCTGCTTTCTGACAATGGCACCAATTTTAATGCTTGCCTCATCACGTCTATTGTCAAAGCTATGGGTACCCACTAATCTTTCTGACAATGGCACCAATTTTAATGCTCACATCATCACGTCTATTGTCAAAGCTATGAGTACCCACCAATCTTTCTCCGTGCCATATAACCCTTCAACTAATGGAACTGTTAAACAAGCCAATTCATCCCTGGTGTCCATAATGAAGAAACTCACACTCTCTGATGCTGCCAACTGGGATATGTTCCTCCCTGCTGCCCTCTTTGCTTACCAACTCAGTAGACACTGAGTAACTGGTTAGTCCCCTTTTGCCATGCTGTATGGGTGTGAAGCCGCCACCCCCTCAATCTTGGGACCCCCATTGATTGAAGTTGATGTGTCTGAAAATCCTGAGGCTCATGTTAAAGACTTAACCAATTGTATCATTGACATCCAAGCGACAGCTTATTCCACTGCTTACAAGGTTAAGGCCCTGGAGCTCTCCCCGTCTAATGCTGCTAGAGCCCTCCTCTCTGAGTATCAAATAGGCAACCTGGTTCTCTACTACCAGAATTGTACAGATGGTAGATCTCATAAGCTAGATTCCCTCTGGGTTGGGCCTTGTGAGGTTACCCTTAAGAAGGGTGTCAAGTATACCGTGAAACTACTGTCTTCTGGACGTCCTTTTTCCAAAGTCCATTCCAAATTACTTTGCAAATATCAACTCCCTGTGTCCAATCTTGAGGGGGAAGATGTCGGAAATTGCGCCATTAATGCTATTTTGATATGGCCTTTAAATAATGATAAATGCAAAGATTTGACTGGTTTTGCTTTCAAGTTTGGGAATTCTTTGCCTTCTGTAAATGGGTCTGTGCCAATATCCACCCATTCTGGAATACCATACCTTCCCTTATCTGATCCTGGTATGACCTCATCCCAATGTGACCCCCTCAGCCACTCTGTCTATCTAATGAGTTATCACTGTCCCTTGTCTACTATTTAACTAGAATCATTTCTCCTAATAAAGACAAGTTTATCCACATTTGCGTTGGCTTTCATAATTTTCAAGCTTTTTCCTGTCCTTTTTGCCAAAAGGACTTTCACATCTTGTATTCCAGGAAATTAAGGTATGTGCCCTTAATTTTGCCCCGAAGGCTAACCCAAGACTAGCTTCAAACCTCAAATCTTTTGTTATAAAGACTTTCTGTTGTGTCCTCCTGGATGTTGTCCCCAGGAGCCAAACACGACAAGAACTTTCCAGAAAATGATCAACTCAGTCCTGGACAAATACATGGAACAGTTCTGTGTGGCCTACCTCAATGATATCCTCATCTACAGTGAGACCCTAGAAGAGCACCTACATCATCTGGACCTGATCCTGAGCAAACTTTCACAAGCCAACCTGCATGTGAAACTCAAAAAATGCAAATTCTTCCAGCCAGAGGTGGAATTCCTGGGCTATGTAGTGAAAACTGGAGGTTTTCTGATGGCTCAAAACAAGGTGGACACTGTAACCTTCTGGTCTACTCCTATGTGCTATAAAGATGTCAGAAGCTTCCTGGGGTTAGTGAACTATTGCCAAGACTTCATAATTTTTTTTATCTATAACACTGCCACTGACCAGGCTCTGCTCAGACAAGGTCCAGTTTGTCTGGACTGATGAATGTACCTCCATGTTTGAGACCATGAAAAAGGCTTTCCCATCTGCCCCTGTCCTTGCCATACCTGACCTGTCTAAACCTTTTGTGCTTGAGACGGATGCATCCAACTTTGCGGTGAGTGGGGTCCTTCTTCAGGAAGGAGGGAATGGTATGCTACACCCTGTAGCATATTACTCCAAGAAGATGCTGCCTGCTCAAGGGAACTACCCAATATATGACAAGGAGATGCTAGCTATAATGAAGACATTGAAGCATTGGTTCAGATATCTATATGGTGCTGAACATCCGTTAAAGGTCCTGATGGACCACAAAAACTTGATTTAATTCTTCAAACCACGCCAGCTTAACCAAAAACAAGCAAGATGGGCCTTAGAACTGGCTGACTACCCTTGAACATAGACTACAAGCTGGGAAAGATGAACGTGGTACCAGACACCTTGAGCAGGAGAGCTGACCTAATTACCTCCTCTACAGAAATCAAGGACTGCAACACCCATACGCTACTAGACCCTGTCAGCCTAGGAATACAACTGAAGTACTTGAAGATTGCTGCCAGCAAACCTGATGTGATAGAAACTCAGAAGCAAGACACTTATTCAACAAAATTAGTCATAGCCCTGGTAAAGGACACATATTGCCACCACTCAAGGAAAGGCTACTCCCTGAAGGGCACCACCTTGCTGCTCCACAACAGAATCTGTGTACCCAAAGGCCCAACCCAAACCAATATATTGATTGACCACTACAATTCAGAGATGGCAGATCACCCTGGTAGACACAAATCCCTCTCAAGTATCAAGCAGAACTACACATGGCTGAGCATGGACAAGGAAGTAGCTGCCTATATCAATGGTTGAAAAACCTGCCAAAGAACCAAGACATGTTGCTCAAAGCCAGAAGGATTAATAAGACCTCTGGACATTCCTGCTGGACCCTGGAAGTCAGTATCAATGGATTACATAGTAGAACTCTCCCCTTTGAAATCCTTTGACATGATCCTAGTTATGGTCAACTGTTTCACCAAATGGCTTACTTTCTTCCGGCTACTACACATTAAACAGCAGCTGAGTCTTCCAGATATTTTCATGACCACATCTTTACGCAACACTGCATACCGGAAGAAATCATCACCAACCAAGGCCCCCAGTTCACCTCCCACTACTGGATCCAAGTGATGAAAGACCTTGGAATAAAACACTGTGTGTCAACCTCCTATCACCCACAGACAGACAGACAAACTGAACAGGTCAATCAAATACTGGAACAATACCTCCAATGCTACTCCAAGGCAGACCAAGACAACTGGGCAGAGATGCTACCCATGGCACAATACACCTATAACAGCAAAGACCACACATCCACGGGTATGTCTCCTTTCAGGGCCAACTACAGGTTCAACCCCTCCTGGGACCCCACCATTGGCAGCAAGGAACAGAACACTGCGGGGCAAACCTAGATTGAACAAATAGATGCCACCCAAGAAACCTGCCTTAGGAACCTAACCTGCACCGCCAAGACCTACAAGGTGTTTGCCAACAAGAAAATGACCCCTGGGAAACCTCTAGAGATAGGCAATAAAGTTTACCTCAACTCCCAGAACGTCCCCTTACATGTACCTAGTAGGAAGCTAGCTCACTGCTGCTGAGGCCCTTACAAGATTGTAAAGAAAATAGGAGAAATGGCGTACAAACTAGAGCTGCCGCCTACTTAGAAAATCCACAATGTTTTCAACCAATCATTGTTATTCAAGAAAGAAAGAACCTCCCTTTCCCACCAGAAGATCACAACCAATCCCTGCCCATTCAGGAGGAACGCACAAATAAATACAAGGTCAAATACATCCACAGACACCAACTTCACTAAAAGACTCCACAGTACTATGTCAAATGGGTAGGTTACCCCCCCCCCCCAAAGAGAGCACCTGGGAACCTGTCTACAACCTGCCTAATGCACACAGAGCCACACAGCAATACTTGGACAGAAAGGCAAGTAAGGAGGGGGCAACAGGAGAGAAGGTGATGATGTAACAAATGACAAACTCCTGTTGACTATGCTCATGAGAAAACTTCAACTACAGGATTCAAACCCTGATACCCTGAGGGCTGCCAGCCCGCAGTTTTTTGGGCTCAAGCCAGAGCAGGATTTGACTTTGGAGAATCTCCTAAGGCTTTATGAGCTAAAATTACTTTCACCAATGCTCCTCACACCAAAGGTTCCTGTTAACCCAACCAATAAGAGTGCAAGCCAAACCAAAGATCACAGAATAACTTGGGCCACCACGGCAGGGGAAACAAAGAAACTTCCTGTGGAATGCAGGCCACCCAAAGATGACCAATCCTATGGCCTGAAAGGGACATTTGGATTTTCTCAGTTCAAATCAGCCAATGAAATAACTCCCGCAATGGATGCCACCAAGGGCTGCAAAAACCTGGTAGACAGTAGCATCAGGTCCAAAGGAATTTGTAAAAGTTTCTTCATGGCAGATGGGTATACTTATACCCTGGGCCGTCAGGAAGTTGCCCATTGTCATTCTTGCAATAAAGTGACATGAACCTTTGGTTCAACCAGGTTATTCCATATTTGATTTTAGTTCTATTTCATTTGTAGTCCACCTCCTGCAGTTCTGTACCTCACATTCATCAACCCCAAGAAACTGCAGACCAACTGCCCAAACTATATCATCCACAAGGAGCTCCCTTTGGCCTGGTACATTTCACAGAATATCCACCCAGCCTGGTGTATTTGGAGTTCACTCTAGAGAAAATCCTAATCTATAACCCAGAGGCCAGAGCAGAGAGACAGAGACCATTTACAGAGAAGGAACCAAAGTCACCATACCTCCCCTGCTATTCCACAACAAGTACAATTACTTGCCCTCCTATTTAGTTACAATAACACCACCTCTCACCCTGCGGCCTGACCGCCTGCAGGAATTTGTTGCAGCCAATGAATCCACCTCCACTCAGATATTTGGGGTGATATATATCACTCTCACTGGCCTGATTTATTCAATGGTACCTGCAAGTGGACCCTGGGCTCTCCTGGGAAAATCTTTATCTTATATTGTAAAGTTAGCACCAATCTTGTGGTGATCCCTACCTGTAGGACCCTTGGGTTGTCTGCCTGTGAGTTCCTAAGAACCTCCCACAGGCTGGATCCCTGAAAGATAGTTTCATGAGTGTGGGTTCCTGTCCACCAGTCCCCAAAGTGTGTCCTGGATTGTAGCCAGGGACTGGCTGGAAGGGATTGTCATTCTCTAGTAAGGGAAAATGTATCTCAGAAATATGTATAGGGGTCAAAATGGGCTTTTGTTCACTCTCAGAAGGAAGATCCCCTTAGAAACCTTCTGGTATATGGCCTGGGAGGTCAAGGAAACAATATGGATTTGCCAATACTTGGAGTCCTCCAACAATATCTTGGACTCCTTGTACTTGGTCTTGGACTCCTGCACCTTAGTCTTGGATATCTGTTCCTTAGACTTGGACGCCTACTCCTTAAACTTGGACTCTGGCACCTTAAACTTAGACTCTGGCACTGCGCTTAGGATCCAGCTTCTTATTCTTGGGCTCCTGCTCTGTTATCTTGGGTTGTATCAGTCCAACCAAGCTCCTGCTGGTGATCAAAAGGCTTCCAAATCCTCTTGGAAGAAACTCAGAAGGTTTCAGAAAGACCCTGTCAAAGACCCAGAAAGACTTCCAAAAGACCCTGTAACTTTCCAGCCAGCCACCTTCTTATAGTGTCCTCTTTCCAATGGTTCCGCCTTCAAAATGGCCTTCTTCAGAAGCTTAAACCATTGTTGCTCACTTTTTCCTATAATAACTTAAGCTTAAATACTTACTTTCTCAAAAGCTTAAAGTATCAATTCACTATTTCCTTGCTTATACTTTAAGCTTTTGGCTTCCAGCCAATCCTTTTCATCAGGAAACCTTCCAGAGCTCAACCAATGAATGCAGAGCACAGAAATAGATCATTTCTGATGTTCCACTGGGATTCAACTAGGAAAATAATTTCCACAGCTCAAACCGCTTAAAGCGACAACTCTTTGCGCACCAAAGCGTTAACTGGTCCATTATTTTGGCACCATTTCTTCCTGCATTTAACCCACACTTCTTTCCACATTACTTATTTTTCAACTTCAGCAAATCAATTTGGCAAAATCTTGGCTCATTTCTCCGGATCACTAGTTCTTCATCATCATCTTCTGATCCTTCAGCCAGCTCATATTACAGCTCTTCAGATTAACCAGCAATCAGTCCATCTTAGACAACAAACAGCTCATTCTAGTCTTTCAACAGCTTATCAGTCCTCTGGCTACTCCTTTATCATGACCAGCTACTCCTGCATCATGATCTCTGAGCCCTTCAACTTATCCTCACTAGGAACCATCTTGGTTCCACCTGCACAATGAATCATTTTAGTTCCCACAATTCAATATGAATCAATAGTCCTTCAACTAGCCTTCACTGTGATCAAACAGTCCCTCTCACTAGTCTTCTCTGTTAATTCCGTGAACCACCTCAGTTCTTTATCTCAGTCCCTGTTACCAGAACTTGTAGACCCAGGCATGAGTCTACATTGAACTGGCGTTTGACTGGGCCCTTGCAAGTGTCATTCCACTTAGGCCATCCAACCATAGATCCTTAAAGCCTATGTTGTTGTTTTTATTTACCCAGGTGATTAAGTCTGGGCTTTCAGCCACATAGTAATCAGCTCTACTTCCCAGAGGCCTGATCACACCAAGTTTTGCAGCTTGCTTCCCCAAGCAAGCCGCCTTGGTGACACCTCTGAGCAAATCTATGCCCTCCAATGCTCACTTTGGGTTCCCCCTAAAGCTCCCATAGGGGCATAAACGAGGACACCCTACCAGTCCTTTAAATAGGATGCTTGCTCACAGACCTCCTGTAAGTGTATTAGGGTACATAGAGCCCTCAGAGCTCTTCCCCTCTCTGGCAGCCTGTGTTACCTGTCAGGGGTCCAAAACCTTCTCCCCCCAGACAGACAAAGTTCCCTGCTTGCTATCTCAGTCTTCACCCTTCTGCAGCCACAGTTCCCTGCAAGGTGAAGCACTATAGCCCAAAGAAGCCAATCTCTTCTTCTTGGTGGAGGAAAAATCTGCCTCTGGTAGTCCTTTTTTACCTACCAGCCAGGCCTTACTTACCCTAGTAGTCCTATGTTACCTACTAGGCTCATCTTACTTACCCATAGTATCCTATGTTACCTGCTAGGCTCACCTTACTTACCCCTAGTAGTCCTGTTACCTACTAGGCCTCTACCTGCAACAAACAACCAAACTTTTACTTGGCCAACATTAGCCTCACCTGCAAACCACCAAACATGTGGACTGTCACAATGAGGTTGGAAAATTTCTTGTCAACAATGAATTGGTCTGCTCCAGTGTCAAATAGTGCTGTGCCCTGATATCTGAAAAAGGGGAAAGGATAAGTGAGGAGTTTATTTCCAGTTTGGGCAACAAACAGTAGAGGATTGCTAGAGGGTACTTGGATCATGGTGATTGAGTCCATCTCTTGGTCCCTGTAAGAGTCTTGTAAAGTGGGGGAGGACAGCTTGCCTAAGCACTCCCCTGAGCTTTTACCTCCTTGTTGGTGTTTTCAGTGCTTGCTTGATTAGCTTGAGCAGTGTGATTCCCGTTTGGAGGGTGTGTATTATTGGCTCAATGGCTCTGTTTTTAGGTCAAGGGTCCTTTTTAGCTGTAGGGCTCTCTTTTTGTTTGTTTGTTTGTTGCATGCAGGTTATCAGACTTCTGTGCCGCGCGCTTTCCCTCCAGTAATGTGTCCTGGAGGTTCTTGCAGCAGGTCATATCAAACTGACTTCTGATGTGTGTAGGGAGACCATTGTAGAAATCCAATCATGGTCTGGCTTCATTGAAGTTAATAGTGTTGGGAGCTCAGTCACATAGGTCTTCATACGCTACAATGTATCATTTGGCTGTTCCAGTCATTTTGAAGGTTCTGAGTTCTGTCATGATTACTATGTCAGAATCCTTCATGGCAAATCTTTCAAGGAAGGTGTGTTTGAACATATCCCAATCTTTGCAGTGATTGGGGTGTTTTTTGAGCCATTTGCTTAAAAAATAAGAGGCTGTCCCCGTGACATAAAGGGATATTTCACTGGCCCAGAGTCTACGGGGTAGCCTACTTGTGTAAACTTGCTTTGGGTGCTTTGAATCCAGAGGTTGGTGTTTTCCCGGTGTAATCCTGAAAAGGTCCCAATCTCTGCTGAGTGTAGACGTTGAAATACAATGTTGGGTATCTCAGCTGTCTGCAAGGTTGGAGTTGGGGGCAGGTTCAGGAGTTTACGGGTGTTGAGGAGATTGTACTGCTTGGTAGGGACAAGGACATTGTTGAAGACAACAAAACCTGTAAGGACATTGTGACGGATCCAGGTCTAACCAGTCAAACTTACCGTTATCTTGCCCTTGACTCTTGTTACTGGTACCTTCCTGTGACAAAGCTTCAAGGAGCTTTGTCTCCAGGGAGGCAATTTTCTGGGACATTACTTTGTTATCATCCCACCAATGGGCCATGATCTCAATGTTCTTTTCCTCTATTGCCCTTAAAGCCTCAATTTCACAATTTGCCTTTGCTTTCACTTGTTGTAAGATTTTGTCCCATCCTACTAACAGGTTCCAGGAATCCCACACATAGATTTGGTTTCCTTGAGCAGGAGTTCCTTCTTTTGCAAAGTAATCAGAGTATAACTCTTTGAACACAGCCTTCAATTCCACCAAGGACTCCTCAGGCACAGTATTGGTGACCTCTAAGCTTGCCCAAGCTTCCTCCAACAAACTTGTAGGAACCTCTTTCCTGGTAGCAGCGGTTTCTACGCAAAGTACTCCAAATTTGGCCCTTTCAAAATTTAATAAAGAAGAAATAATAATTGAAAAGGTAGTTGAGGGGAAAGCGTCAAAATTAACAATATTATATTTATTTAAAATTAGTTGTTTTTGCTTATATACCATTTGGGGCATATTTGGCTGAAAACCCCTCCGGTTCCTGAATCAACCTATGATTCATATCACATGAGCTATGACATTTGAGTCATTCAAACCTAGATCTTTACCTAAAAGATCACCAATATTTCTCAACCTATGAGAACCAACCTACAATGGGAAAAAGTCACCTGACTCCATTCATCCCAATGTACCAATTTAGCATGGAGCTTCCCCAGCTCTTGGCGCCAAAACCCTGTGGATTAAACATCCTAAAACTCAGCTATCAATGTTCCAACTGGGAACCAGTTGATCAAACCTGAATTCCTAGGCATCCTTGCCTTTATTTAGTTATCTTCACATTTAATGGTTTTTTGCCTTAAAACCCATTAAAATGCTTTGAAACTCAAACCAGGCGCCTTGGCTCTTCTCAAATCAATTAGGCGGCGCGGCAGCGCTTTCAACCTTATAAATTTGCCAAAGCGGCGCTTTTAACCCATAATTTGGGGATTTACTTTTGATTAACCTTAATCAAAATTCTTGACATAGTAAAGGCAATTAATCAATATAATTAAATCCTCATTAATTATATTCTCATGTATTTTGTCATGGCCTGGGTGACTCCCAGGGGAACCTTGGGCCAAGGGGAAGGGTCAAGCCTGGGAGGCCCAGTAGATGACGGGGGTCATCCACATCACATAATTGGCAGCAGTAGCCCAAGGACGCCACACTCCCATGTGGGGTATCACTTACTAGGTGAGCCCCAGCATGGTCAAATAGGCAAATCCAAGCTTACTGAAGTCATATGATGAAGCAGAAGGAATGAGAGGAAGTTCTCCTGTGGTGGCGCTCATGGTCAGGCTTGGCTGGGCAAGTTGTTGGAGCAGAGGAACACCAGGAAAGGAGGGGCGCGGTGCAGGAGCAGGAATTAATTCTTGGTCCAGCACTCTAGGAGATGGGGTAAAGGCTGGTGGTGGTTGGTTGGACGCAGCTAGAAGTTGCTCTGAATCCCAGCGCTGGTGTTGGTACTGGAGGTACTCTCTGTTTGAAAGCACCAGCAGTATAAAATTTGTAATAATGTAATAAACCCCTGCAAAGTATAAATGCTCAGTGTGCATTAACCAACAAAGTTTATTAGATGAAGATGTCAACAAAGAAAGGGGATGCCAGTGTTCCCAGCTATATCCTGCTGGGAAACTGCAATTAGACTTACTGGCAACTTCTTATTGGTTTTCAATGGGTTATTCTCAAGATGGGCCCAATTGGTGACTCCTGATTTGTCAGTTAGATGTATCCTTTCATTATTTTTGCCCTGGGGAAGCTGGTAGGGGAATTTTGGGCCATTTGGCAACCCAAGTCCCCAATTCTGGGTTTCAGAGGGTGTGGGCCAATTAAAATCTTTTTTGAATGGCTTTAGGACAGTTTTAAATTGCCCCCCAGGCTTGGCCTTGACCAGGGCTCAATTCCCACTTGGAATTAAAGTTTCTTTTGGGTAAATCTGCGTAATTGACGGCATGATTGATTGGTTGTGCAATTGCCCAATTGCGGGTGTTGAACCTATGTAACATAAGGTTTTGTCTGGCCCATTCTGGGCCCTGACATATTTATTAATTAATCTTCCTGATTAATTAAATTGTTTTTGAGACACCCAGTCTCCCAGATTGACTCAGCCAATCTTGCCTTCTGTTCTTTTATTGGACATAGATATCCAGTTTTCAAGAATCTTTACCTTAAGACTTTCAATCCAACCTATCTACATACAATAATCAGCAAAAAATAGAGCAACTTTATATCTCAGAGTATTTATTTGGCTAAATACTTAACAGTGACTGTTGTACGGTCACAGACGTCTTGTACTTCTTTGTAGTCTTTCCATCCTGAGGGAAGTGCCATTTGCTGGGTTCTTTTCTTTGGAGGAATTTTTCTTAAAGTTGCGTAGGTGTGGATAACCTACCTGTGCTATCACTGCTGTATATATACTTTTTAGAAGATTAATAAACAAGATAAAGGGGAAAATTGAGAGAAGAATGATACTTTATTTGATATAAATATAGGATAATATATAGTATCATGGAAAGCCACATACTGTCCATGTATGTCATGGAAGTCATGGGGCTTATCTGAGGAATGTTTCTTTTAAGTCACAAGGCTTATTCAAGTTAAGTTCCGCTTAGGATCTGGATTGTTTGATCCCCATAATAGATGACTGAATGATAGTAGTGTCACTGACTTAATGATTAGTTGGTGAGCCATTCAGTGACTTATTAAGTGAATCACTCAGGGTGTTAATTCCCTGAGAGGGAGTAATCAAAGATGTTGCAACACTGGTATTTGGAATTTGTCAAGTTTGGTTCATTTTTTACTGACAACACAGTTTTGCTTAATCCCAAAGCTTTAAAAACTTCTGTATAAAATTAGAAATCTAAATAAGTGGAGCATAACTTTCATTTTAAAAAGTATTATAAAAATTAAAATTTTCAATATTTGATTTTATAAGTTGTGTAAAAATATAGAGCTGATTTGTAGCTTTAAAATAAGCTGTTAAACATCAAGTTTGACTTAGTATTCACTGAGATATGGTATTTATTTAGATTTTTTATGAGTAACAAGTGTGAATTTAAATAGATCATATCAAGTATGGACCTTTGACTATGTCACAAGCCCAATTCCAGCTCTTCACTCTATATATCAGCATTCAGGGAAGCTAGAACTATCATATTTAGTGCCATTGTGATCAGGATTATCTGGAATTTTATCTAGGTACTCTAAATTTTATAAAATCATTTTATTGAGCATTGATATTATTATTGTCAGTTTACTCCACTGACATCCTTATTAGAATGATACAATGGTAAGCAAGGCTAATTATGAAACAATCTGCATCCAATTAGATCAGGTGATGCACCCATTAACTCTGAAACAGTCTGCATCCAATTAGATCAGGTGAGGCATTCAAGTGGAATATTCTATTATTGCAATTCAAAATAAATAAAATTGAAAATGTCAAACCAACCATCTCTTACTTAAAGATTAATTTTTATATCTAATTTGAATCGAATCGCTTTAAGTTGATCAAGCTCACTTACTTCAGTCAAATTAATACTCAGTATAGAGCTTAAACATCCAATCATATAAAAATATAGAAAACCAATTCAAATTGCAATCTTATTCTTAAACAATATGTTTCTCCACTTTCGATTCCAATCTACACATTCTGGAGTTGGATAACCTATATAGATAAGCCTCTTTAATATATTGCAAGGGTTAAACCACTTTTTAAAAAATAAAGAAGTTAAACATAAATTTATTAAAGTCTGAGTAGTCTATATTCTCATTTATATATATTTTAGGCCACACTCCACTGGATTCATATACATGCTTTCAAAGGTGCTTGTAAGGATGAGCCAATTCAAGCTTTTGGCTTGGCCATCAACTTTAAATTAAATAATATGGGAAATTCAATTCAATTTTTTGCAACTCAAGTACGCTTAAGCTGACATTACAGACAGACAGACAGACTCACTTTTATAAAAGTTAATTCAACTTTCTGTGTTACTGAATAGAAAACACCTAGTAAGTTAATCATATGCAACGATATAAGAGCTGCGTCATTATTTGCTACCCTTGAGTAAATTGTGCACTAAGCCTATTGAATCCAGTCTGGGAACAAGTGCCAATGATTTCACTGCAATTAAAAGGTGGATACTACAGGCTGGTGAGGCGCCTTTGATCTGAGCGGCTATGGTAATTGGTCTGTTTAGGATACACTCTTTTCCATTGGGGCGCAGACAATACTCAATAACACCCTACGAGTAGCGTGTCGATATACCTCTTGTTTACAGCAACCTCATTAGTGTGGCTTATTTACTCACACTATTCAAATTATAACTGACTAATAGCCCAAACTTCATATCTATTCCCTTTCTTCTAAATATTACTAAATGAGCAGAGACGACGAGTACGACTTTTTGTTTAAAGGTAATTTAACGTTACTTTGGTATTTTACGAACACTGGTAGTTGTTCTGATAGGAGATTCTGGTGTTGGTAAATCCAATCTACTTTCTCGGTTCACTAGGGATGAGTTTAATCTTGAGTCCAAATCCACCATCGGTGTTGAGTTTGCTACTCGTAATGTTCAGGTTGAAGGGAAATCGATAAAAGCTCAAATATGGGATACTGGTAAATATATTCCTATAAGATATTTCACTATGTTTTCCCTCTCACTTACTGATTTATTAATTAGCCGGTCAGGAAAGATATCGAGCTATCACAAGCGCGTAAGAGCTCAATGTTTTTGTTTTTTGAATGCATATCATTAGTTATTATCGTGGTGCAGTTGGAGCTCTTTTAGTTTATGATGTTACCAAGCACAACACCTTCGAAAATGTTAACCGCTGGCTTAAAGAGCTACGTGATCACGCTGAAAGCCACATTGTGATTCTCTTGGTTGGTAACAAAAGTGATCTTCGACATTTTACGCTCTGTACCTGCAGAAGAGGGAAAGCAGTTCGCAAGTATAGTCTTTCTTTTATTGTTATATAAATCTTTTAGGTGACAATGATATTTCTTTCATCGAGACATCGGCTTTGGATTCAACAAATGTTGAAACTGCTTTCCAAGAAATCCTCAAAGGTAAAACACTTGAATTTCCTTTTTATGCGCTTTAATTAACCTTGGACGAATAGAAATATATCGCAACGTAGCCAGCAAGGCTCTGGCTAACTCTGCCAGTGGTCAACAAATCAATCCTTCAGCTAACACGCAGTCAATTAAAATCACCCCAACAGAGACTGAGTCCAAATCTGAAAGCAAGTGTTGTTAGGTACATTCTACACTTCTCAAACCGTATGCTTATTAGCAGTGTAGTCCTTAAGCAGTGCGTGGCAATTTATGCTTTTGTCGAATTCAGAATAAATCTGTTAGCTCCACCTTCGACCTCAGCTTAACGCCAGGTACTCGCCGTGGTAGAATTTCATCGAAGCCCAGTAATCGAGTATTTAATCTAATCTATTCATTATACTTACATCATTATGATCAAGCATTCTTTTGAACTGCTATTTTACTTCCGCTTGAAGCCGTTTTATGTTCGCAATTCAAGTTTCAGTATATCTCAATTATAAATCCTGTGTGAAATGCGTCAACTCAATTTACATTCCTCCAGCTTTTTTCTGCTGAGCTCACCTATTAAGACGTCAGCCTCAAGTATGTTTTTTATGCTCAATAATATTTCAAAGTCGCTTTACATCAACCAGTAAACTTTAAACGAAGCATTGGTTTTTGATCATCGATTGTATACTTAATTCATCAGATTGGCATCCATTTTAGTTCTCCTTTAGGAAGCTTGAAACTAAAGCTCCTAATTTGCATATCTATTAACAAACATTCTATCCAAATATACCAACATTTCTTAACCGATCAATCTTTACATTGTATTGCAGTAGTATATCCTATTGTACTGGAAGGCAATCTATAAAAACAACTGAGGTTCGGATTGTATTTTTTGAATTATTATTCCATAATTAATTAAAATTGATACACTGCATTTAGCCTGAAGATCACAGCACTAGATTTTTGCTTTTCTAAGGACTAGTGACAAGCCAAATCTAATGCTTAAACTTAGTACAGTAGTTTTATTATAACCTGTTGAGATAAACAAAATCACTTCAGCACAAAATAAAATCAACTGAGTTCAAAGAGAAATAGAAGATAACTAAAATTATTGTTAATTAATATAAATTCATTGATTTCTAATTTCTCTTTGAGCTCAGTTGATTTCGCTTTGGTGTGAAGTGATTCGTTTATCTCAACAGGTTATAAAACTACTGTACTTGGATATAGGCTTAATTTTTATGTTCCAGTTGCTTAGTTTAGAAAGATCCAGAATGTCAAGCCGATATTAAATATAAGTATAAAACAAAACCACACATCGCTATTGTAGTAAATTAAATTGGCTGAAAATAAAATCGAAAGCCTTTGAGGTTGTTTTAAGCTAATAATATACTTTAATTAGTACCAATAAGGCTAGGGCTCTCTTTGGGCAGGAATCACAAAGTCAAGCGAGCGATGCAATTATGAAGCATAGTTGCACAACTCATTATTCACTTGCCAATTATGAAGAGTAGTGCAGCCACAGTAGAGCTTCTATGGGTGATTAACTCCAGAAGTGAGACAACTGCCCATGATGATTTCACCCTCTATTTTGATACTGTCGTAACTGTGCTGTTTTAGCAGAGTTACAAGGAGGAAAATGTTTGGAAACTAGATGATATTCTTTATTGAGAGATAAGTGTTATATAGTCATTGTGAATTGTGGATGACAGGAACATGATAGCGTTGATCACACGGTGGGATGGTGAAGGGGGTGGCCTGATCCTGGTAATGAGTCAAGCGCCAAAACAAGGTATCCACCATAGGGGATCAGCTTCTGTTCATGTTGTTGTATTTGGAAATTTGGTTGACTTCCTAACTTGGCTTCAAGTGACTGGATAATCAGATTGCGGGTCACAAACCTGCTTATTCAGAACCTTGCTGGCAGGTCAAACCTGCTGTTTCAACACCCCCTGACTGAAGGTCGGCCTCCTCTGGGGTCAGGGAGGTCGTCGGGAGCCGAGGTGCCATACTGGACTAACTGTTGTTTGGTGGCGGGTAAGAAAGTCTCACATTGTTTCTGTCTTGCTTTACAGGGTCTCAGGCAATTATGGTGGAGGACTTTGTCTTTTTTGCGTTTTCTGAGCCCTTGCACAAGGTAAGTGTTGTTTTTGTTTACCTTTAGGATAATGGCAGGGCCCACTTTTTCTGGCTGTAATTTACTCTTGTTGGTATTCATGACCCAGACTTTGTTGCTGATCTCATGTCTGTCTTGGATGGGGACAAAGGTCTTCTGTAGACGCTTTTCTTTTGTTTCTGATTGATCACTATTGGCCTGTATGACTTGGGGATCTGAATGGGGTGGGACTTCACTGGGCATTTCTATCTTAGGTACTGATAGTGCTTGGATGATATTGGGTTGTGTGACATAAACTAACTTGAAGGGGCTTTTCCCAGTGGATCTGTTCACACGGGTCTGGCATACAAGCAATGCAGTCCGTAGCTGCTTATACCAGTCCTCAGGTCTCCCGGGGGTGAGCTTGGCCAGGGCCTGCACAAGGATGCCATTCAGCCGCTCCACGTGTCCATTGGTGTCAGGATACCAGGAGTACTGTGGAGCTCTAGAAGACAAGGGAGGAGTCAAAGTAGGTACTAGCATAGCCCACCAGATGATGGGACCTAAATTTACCAGGTAGGAAAGGGCCTTCCCAGCCACAGCCCAGGGCCCAGCTGCTGGCAAGGCAGAATAAATCAACCCTGTGAGAGCCAGATAAAGCACTCCCAGGAATTGACTACTATGGCCAGTGGCATCAGAAGTGGGTGGGATTGATATGGTCAGTTTGGGTGTTGGGGGTGGTTCCATGGGGACCAGGTGGGCAGCAGGATTGTTTTCTTCCTGTTGAAGATCAAAGGGTAAATGGTGATTGCTTTGCCGTCACAGATAATTTGGTAGGGTTCCTTGGGGGCGTTTGGATGGGTGTACCACTGCAAATCTTCCAAGGTCCAGGGGTTGTGGTCAGGGTTTGGGGGATACTCAGTGAAATGCACTGGGCCAAATGGAGCATTGGGTGGACAATATTAGTCAAAGGCTTTGGTTTTGTCAACTAGAGTCTGGCTATCTATCCCTGTGGATGGGTACTGACCTTTTGGTGTTTGCAGATGGAAGAGTATCAAAAATATGTATGAAAACAGATTGGTGAACCAAAGGTTCATAACAACTTTATTGGTAAGGATGACAATACAGAACTTTTTTAGGTGCTTCTGAGTTATATACTTACTCACATGCAAGTGCCTCTGGGCATTCTTCTGGTACTAACTGTGTGACAAGGCAGGCATCTCAGGTTCTACTGTTTGGTTGGCTGCTTCATGGTCATTTTGGGGATTTTCAGGAACAGTTGTTTGGCTTTTTGGTGGTCCACCTTGGCTTGGCTGGTCATTGGTTCTGGCAGGTTTGGCTTCAGGAGTCATGTGAGTTTTTCCAATCTGATCATCATTTTTGGACTGGCTTGACAGGCATTCTTGAGGCAAAGAAACTTGATTAAAAAAGGGGTTCATAATTGAGAACCCCAAATTACTTGATGGAGGGTGGGCTTGAACTGGGTTTACTGGGCAGCTAAAATTAGCCTTCCAGACCCAGCTAAGCCCACCAAGGCTTGGGCGTAGCTTTTGGGGCCCAGAATGGGCCCCACAGCTGCCGCCAGGGCAGGAATGATTCCTGCACCTGGATTTGCTTCAAAAAGCAAAAATCCAGGTGAAGGCAAATCTCCCCCACCCGCTAGCCCCGCCTGGCAGCTAGGAGCAGGTTCAATTCCTGCCTGGGGCTTTGAAACTGTTACTTTTGTAACAATTGACCTGAAAATGATAAGGTGTTGTCACTGTGTGCTGGACCCCGTTCTTAGTGAGGTATACATTGGTATCTTCAGAGGTTAGTTATTTGCCTCTTTTGGTTATCAGGAGTTCTGGCTTTCCAAACTTGATGATGATTTCTTTTCCTATGAACTGCCACACGTCATTGCCTGTGTGTGTTTTTACTGCTTGTGCCACTGGCCATCAAGTGGCAAAGTCTATTGTGGTGATGATGCACTTCTTTTTTCATTATGCTTTCCTGGCATGGGGCCCACAATGTCTAGGGCCCAAACCTTGAAGGTTAGTTGCAAACAAATAGGCGGTACTGATTTAGGTGGGGTATTGCTTTTCGCAAATTTCTCACATACTTTGCATTGGTCTAAGACTTCCTGGAAATCCCGGTATAGGGTCGGCCACCATGCTTTGTGTTTGAGGAATTTGTAGAGGTTGCGGCTTTTTGTGTGTCCTAGGTCCCTGTGGTAAGGCAGGATTGTGTCAAATCGCTGATGTGTGAGGACATAATGGATGGTGGTTCCATCAGACATTTTTTGATGTAAGGTCCCATAAACGTCTGCAAATAAGTGTTTGTTCTTAATGACTTTTTCTTTTGTTATGTCTGTGGTGCCAGGGAAAGTCCTCGTTTTTTGTCTGGAGCACCAGGAGAGGCCAGTCTGGGTTGAGCCCATTCTTGCCCCTTGTGGCTCTGACATACAGGCGCAAGAGTGTGTCTGCCATGGCAAGTTCTGGACCAGGATTATATTGTGTGAGCATATTGAACCTCTCCAGAAGTTTCATCCAGCGGGCTTGTCAACAGGATAAGTTTGCTTGTGTTTTGAAGTATATAAGCAACTTGTGGTCTGTCAACAATGTAAATTTCTCCTGTTGTTCTAGGTAACAATGCTGTTGTGTTTGGCTCCTGGGGACAACATCCAGGAGGACACAATGGGAAATCTTTATAACAAAAGATTTGAGGTTTGAAGCTAGCCTTGGGTTAGCCTTCAGGGCAAAATTAAGGGCACATACCTTAATTTACTGGAATACAAGATGTGAAAGTCCTTTTGGAAGAAAGGACAGGAAAAAGCTTGAAGATTATTAAAGCCAACACAAATGTGGATAAACTTGTCTTTATTAGGAGAAATGATTCTACTTAAATAGTGGACAAGGAACAGTGATCACTCATTAGGAAGACAGAGTAGCTGAGGGGGTCACATTGGGATGAGGTCATACCAGGATCATTCACAGACAGGTACAATAATCCGGAATGGGTGGATATTAGACCAGACCCATTTACAAAAGGCAAGGAATATCTGAAATCAAAAGCAAACCCAGCCAAATCTTTGCAACTATCAATATTTGAAGACCATATCAAAATAGCATTGATTGTGCAATTTATGACATCTCCTCCCTCAAGATTGGACACAGGGAGTTGATATTTGCAAAGAAACTTGGAGTGAACACAGGCAAAAGGACGTCCCAAAGACAGTAGTTTCACGGTATACTCAACACCCTTTTTAAAGGTGACCTCACAGGGCCCAACCCAGAGGGAATCCAGCTTATGAGCTCTACCACCTGTACAATTCTGGTAGTAGAAAACTAGGTTGCCTATCTGATACTCAGGGAGGGGGCTCTAGCAGCATTGAATGGGGAGAGCTCCAGAGCCTTAACCTTGTAAGCAGTGGTGTAAGCTGTTGCTTGGATGTCAATGATACAATTGGTTAAGTCTTTAACATGGGCTTCAGAATTTGAAGATGCATCAACTTTGATCAAGGGGGGTCCCAAGATTGAGGGGGTGGCGGCTTCACGCCCATACAGCATGGCAAAAGGGGACTGACCAGTTACTTGATGTCTACTGAGCCGGTAAGCAAAGAGAGCAGCAGGGAGGAACATATCCCAATTGGCAGCGCCAGAGAGCGTGAGCTTCCTCATTATGGATACCAGGAAGGAATTGGCTCATTTGACAGTTCCATTAGTTGAGGGGTTATATGGTGCAGAGAAATATTGGTGGGACCCCATAGCCTCAATAATAGACATGATGAGCAAGCATTAAAGTTGGTAGCATTGTCAGAAAGCAGGACTTGAGGGCAGCCATGTCAATAGAAAGTGTCTTGCAGCAAGAAAGTATCCGTGGTCTTGGCAGTTATATCTTTTGTAGCTCTGGCTTCAACCCATTTGCTAAAATGGTCTATGGCAACTAAGATAAATTGACACCCAGACTGAGACCAAGGGAAAGACCCAGTATCATCAATACTCACAGTGTGGAAAGCATGTTTTGGAGGGATGAGCTTGAACTGATGTTGGGACGGGCGAGGGCGTTGGAGTTGGCACAACTGACAGGAGGCAATAATATCAGGGATCAGGAGGCGCATGTTATCCCAGTAGAAGTTCTTGCATAACCAATCATGAGTTTTGGCTATACCCCCATGCCCAGTGTCAATGTGAGCTTGGAGGATAATGGCTATCCTCATGCTAGGGCAAACATAGGGTAGATAGGCATTGTTAACCTTTTTGAAAAGCTGCCTATCACAAATTACAGTGTCCTTGGATAGGGTCTGTAGAGCCAAGAAAATGTCTTCTGGCTCAGTGGTCCAAGAGTCAGGATACCCTATTAATTTGTATAGGCAATAAGCATCAGCGGGGTGGATAGCTATAATTGGCATCCTTGACAAGCCATCAGCGTTCTGATGTTGGGCCCAGGACGGTTGTTGTGTTCTGAGGCGCGGCACAGACACACAATGGGAAATCCTAACCTTAGGATTGGATTTGTACTAAGACTCAGTTAGATGACAGGGAAGGCTATGCAATTACCTTGCAGCCCTGGAAGAATAATCTCTACTAGTTGTGGCTAGCAAGAGGCGCAGAAGTACTGAAGACACAAAGACAAAAATGCAAATAGAACTTGATTTTATTGGTGAATATGAAATGTAATATATAGTGGTTAGGAATACCACAAAACACTACCCAGACAGTAGGATCACTCCCCACAAGCATGAGTGGGGCAAGTGAGATGCACAGAGTCAAGAAACCAAACAATTGTATTTCCTGATTCACTCATCAACTCATTTCAAGAGGCAAAAGCAAAAGCAAGAGATTTGTCTTCAAAATGGCCCACCAAAGGTAAAATTGACTCATGGTGAATAGTGGGATTCACGACATTGCCCTCCCCTAAATTGGCCTTAGGGGGGTGGTACTTGCAGAGGAACTTGGCATGCACCCAAGCAAAGGGACAACCACTGGAGAGGAGCTTTACAGTGTATTCAGACCCTCATTTAAAGGTCACTTCCAAAGGGCCAATCTAAAGAGTGTCCAATTTATGTGTGCGCCCACCCACTCTGTGTTGGTAGTAAAGAACACGGTCACCAACATCAAATTCAGGAAAGGGGGAGAGTCCAGCATTATCAGGAGAAAGCTCAAGCATCTTAGTTTTGTATGCAAAGTGTAGGCAGTGGTCTGAATATCAATGATACAATTGAATAGATCTTTGATATGATTGTCAGGGTTCATAGCCTTATCAGAGGAGAGTAGGGGGCCCCTAAGAGCAACAGAGTGGTGGCTTCACAACCATATATCATAAAAAAAGGGGATTACCTGTTGACATAATTTTTGCTTAGGTAATAGGCAAAGAGAGCAGCAGGTAAGTATAGATTCCAGCTGGCAGCGTCAGAATAAGTGAGTTTCCTCATGATTAAAACCAGAGTTGAATTTGCATGCTTGACTGCCCCATTAGTAGAAGGATTATAGGGGGCAGAAAAAGACTGGTGAGACCCCAAAGCCTCAACAACCAAAGTCACTAACTTAGCATTGAAGTTAGTCCCATTATCTGAGAGCAACACTTGAGGACAGCCATGGCAGTAGAAAACATCTTTTAACAGGAAGGCAGCAATTGTCTTAGCTGTGATGTCCTTTGTAGGACGGGCCTCTACCCACTCTCTGAAGTGATCAATAGCAATCAGGATAAAGCAACACCCAGAACGTGAGCAGGGGAGAGGAACTACCACATCAATGCTTACAGTATGAAAAGCATGCGGAGGGGGAAATAATTTGAATTTTTGGGCAGCAGCTCAAGGCCTTTGCAGCTGGCAGTCATGGCAACTAGCTATGACGTCTGGGATCAGCAGGTAAAGGTTTTCCCAGAAATAATTCTTCTGAAGCCAGTCAAAAGTCTTGGCAATGCCTCCATGTACAGTCTCTTTATGAGCTTGCGACACCAATGAGAAGCAAAGACTGGGGCGTACATAAGGCAGATATTGATCTTGTACTTTATTGAAGAGCTGATTGTTGCGTATGAAGGTACATTTGGATATTTTGGACAAGGCCAGTTGGACCTCTTCTGTCTCGCTTTACCAAGAAGAAGGGCATTCAATTAGTTTGTACAATTGGTCAGCCTCTGCAGGATGTAAAGCAATAATGGGCATTCTGGATAGCCCATCAGCGTTCTGATGTTGAATCCCAGGGCAATGGAGCACAGTGAAGTTGTAACCTTGCAGACATAGGGCCCATCTAGCTAGGCGCCCTTCTGGCCCCTTAAGTTGTTGTAACCATTTAAGCAAAGTGTGGTTAGTGAAAACTGTGAAATGGGTACCATACACATAGTGGCGGAACTGTTTGACTACATGCAACATGGCAAGACACTCCTTCTTGTGACACTATGATTCTTCTCATGCTTGTTTAGCATACAGGAAGTGTAAGCCACAGGATGGTCTATACCCTTGTTGTCTAGTTGGGCCAGAATATCCCCAATAGCAAGATTGCTAGCGTCAGTGTATAGGATGAACTCCTTATCATAGTTAGGATACACTAGGATTGGCACCTCTTTGAGTTTTTGCTTAAGGATTTCAAAGGATTTCTGCTGACTGGCGGTCCATTAAAAAGGGACATAATGTAACAGCTAGACTAGAGGTTCACTAGTATCAGCAAAGTCAGGGATAAACTGCCTGTAGTAGCCCATCATCCCTATAAAGACTTGTACCTCTCGCAGGTTGGTGGGCAGAAGCATTTTGTTGATGGCTTCAACCTTCTTAGTCATTAGACAAATCCCTGTCTGGGTTACTTCATGGCCCAAGAATTCAAGACACTCTGTGAAGAAAGCGCACTTGGAAGGTTTTAATTTGAGGGCAGCTTCTTGAATCTTTAAGAACACCTCTTTGAGGTGAGCCAGGTGATTGGTGAAGGTAGCACTGAAAACCATTATATCATCTAAGTATACTAGGACACATGACAGCTTCAAGTTGCAGAGGATGGAGTTAATGGCCCTTTGGAAGGTTGCTGGGGCATTTCAGAGTCCCTGCAACATGCAAGTAGGCTCAAACAGCCCTTCAGATGTAATGAGTGCAGCTTTTTATCAATCCTTGGGCAATAGGTCAACTTGCCAGTATCCAGATGCCAGATCCATTGTGGGGAAAAAATTAGAGCCTCCAAGACGTCAGAGAGCATCATCAATACACGACAAGGGGTATGAGTCCTTCTTAGTCAAAGAGTTCAATTGGCAGTAGTCCATCACAATACAATGACCTCCATATTTCTTCTTTAAGATGAGTAGCAGGGATGCCCAAAGACTTTGTGAAGGTGCCAGCAGCCCAGTGTCCAACAGTTGTTTGAGCTCTTTAGATACCTGGGCGTCCTCCACGCAGCTGCAATAATATGGTTTAGCATGGAAGGGGGGCGTTGACAGTGTAAATCTGATGGATAAAGCCTTTGGCTAACCCATAGTTGGTACTGTCCTTAGAAAAGATGTCGTAAAATTGGTCTAGCAAATCTAGCACATCTTTCTGTTGAACTGGGGAAAACTGTGGAAAGTCTTGTGCAGTTAACAAGGATAGGACTTGGGGTTCATCCTCAGGTAGGTTAAAATCTTGAAACATGCCAAAGGGATGAAGAGACAGGACATCAAGAACGCTCAACAACTTGCTATATCTGACGGCCTGCCCCCTAGACACAGTCATGGGGAGAGAAGTCAGGTTGACTACCAACAATTGAACAGGGTCTTTATGGGAGACATCTAGGATTCCAGGACAGAGATAAGGTTTGTTGCTCCCTAATGAGGGGGGGAGAGTACAACTCCAAGAAGGTTTGCTCAGGTAGTTCATATGATACCTGGGAGTCTAGGATGGCCTGGGAGCCAGGGGGGATGGCAACAGCAGATGTGGCTAGGAGAGGGATCCCCTCAGACGCAGGACAAGCCATGGGTGGATATTTCATGTTTTAATAGTGGGTGCAATATTTGAAGGTGAAAACCCCAGTGGGGTATTCCAAAGCGCACATCTTCAGGTGCTTCCCTGGAACTTTAACCAGCTCTTCAAAGATCAGAGGGACTTTGTATCCCAGAATAGAGAAGTAACCATCTTTCAAGTTGATTATCCCATTATATTCCCTAAGGAACTGAGTGTCAACTAAGAGATTGTAACTCTTGTTTTCCAAGACAACTGCTGGCACAGCTAGAAGAAGCTTGCCAAACCACATGGGTAGAGCAGAGTACGCCCCTATGGCGCGGGTCATAGACAGTCCAGCCGTGCCATACAGATGGTGATAATTAAGGTCAGGGGCAAGTTTGAGTTTCTTCAAAAGTTTGGAGGAGACAACGTTGACTGGCAAGCCAGTGTCTAAAATGGCCTTGGTCTTCACTTTTTGAATAGATATCTCTACTTGAGTGGTAGTGCAACCAAAGGGTGGAAGGACAGCCAGGATATCTTGAGCCTCTTCTAGTTCCTTATCCCACTTCTCAATCATGCATCTTAATCCTGGGAACTCCTTGTAAACAGTTTGGAGAGGGAGAAAAACAGATAAATTCTTGAAGACAGCGTCAGCAACCTCAGCAGCTTCTTCTGACTACTTCACTAGCACAGGGGACCTCTTAGCTTGAGTGAGGTAAGGGCAAGAGACAACTTCTTTGGCTTCAGGCAAAGGCTTAGAAGTAGCTGTAGTCTTTCCTGATTGCAATTTATAGGGGACTGTAATGGTTTCAGGAACAGCCAGAACAGAGTACTCATATGCATTGGCGTCAACTGTATCAGAATCATCCAGGTCAGAGTTGTCAGAGATATTGTGGAACAATAGGAGGATAGGAGGAGCCTCATTATCAGCAGGCTTAGGGTCAGATATAGAGGGAGAGATTGAAAGAGACTGGGGAGAATTGTAAACCGAGAGCGTCTCTGCCTCTAGGTTGACTTCTCTTTTCCCATCTGCTCTTTTGGATCAGCTCCTTCAACCCGCGGGTTGGTGCAGACTCAAGAATGGTGACCTATCTGACCACAGTTGTGGCAACCTTGGCGTTGAGGAGGATTTTACAAGTTCATGGTAAGAATGCAAGGACCACGTGAAGACAAACCAGAGTTAGAAGTAGCTTGACTTTCCCTAATAACTGCTCCAGAATGGGTAAGGTGCATGTCCTGCAACAGTGTCTTTATGCTCTTCATAGAGGAAAGCATAGCTTTATGGGCTTTGAAGTGAAGACACAGAAGCTAGTTAACTTTGAGGGCTTGAGCGCAAGCCATGTAAGCTTCATGGGCTGTCAATTGTATGCTCATTATCAGTTGCTGTCCTTCCATGTAGAATCTGTCTGCAAACTCAGCTAGCGTCTCTTTAGGCTTGAAAGCAATGTGAATAAAAGCGTTTTTTTACTTCCAGGCTAAGGTCATCACCAAAATTGCCAATCAGAAGCTGCTTCATATCTTCCCATGTCTCAATGGTGGGCAGTTCAGGCACCACTACCTCCTGGCAAGTCAGGTGTAGACAGGTCAAAATATGTTCCTTCTTAACCTTATCTGATGCTTGTCTCATGGAAGTTTCATAGATAGTTAGGAAAGCTGCAATGGTTGAGGTTCTGGGATCAAAGACTTGTTTAAAGGTAGGCTTGAAGTGTACTTCAGGAGTTGGACCACCATTGTTGCTATTGAGTACATTTATACGCGGGGAAAATTCTGCTTTGGATTCTGAGGAGGGCTGTCTAGCCCACAGCTGACAAACACTTTCTTCAAGGGTAGTCAGGGTCTCAACAGCTCAGGCACCTGTATCATTAGCTTGAGTGGACTGTTGTTCAGTAACATCTAGGTGTTGACCTTGTGAGGTCATTACTGTGGAGAGCTCAGCCAGTTGAGAGGTAAGGGATGGTCCCACTGAGAGGCAAGAGGTAAACCTGTTGTTCACAGAGTCAATCAATTAACTCATCTCTTGTGCATCTCTATCCAGCTCAGTATGATTCCTCTTCAAATGATCCACCTTGTTAGCTAGGGCAATTAGTTCCCTAGCGCATTGGATTTGAGGGGCTCCTGGTAAGCCAGGGCAGCAACCATATTCTTCAACAACCCCAGCTGGACTAGCAACAGTTGCCAGCATCTTGTGTAAGGCAGCAAGTTCTTGCTATAGCTCAGCAACTTGATTAATCAACTCAAGAACCTGGGGGTAAGGTTGGGGAGCCCTAGTAGGACGTCCTTGACTGCAAGTAGCCATACATAGCTCTTGAATAGCATCCCATATTTTCTGCTCTCTATCCATCAAGTCATCAGAAGGGGGAGAGGGAAGAACATCTGGCTTGGGTGTAGATAATTCATTCACTTGACTCTGGAGTTTGGCTATAACAGTGGCGGTGGCAGCTCTCTATTGATCAAACACTGTACTGAGTTCATTAAGGCTGTTAGCAGCAAAGTCTGATACCTGCTGTAGTTGCTCAAATGAATATGTGCTGAATGCATTGAGCTGCTGCACAAGTTGTTAAAAGTAGGAGAGATAAGCATTCAAGGTGGAATCTACTTTGTTTGCCAGGGTTATTCTAGCTGGTGAAACTTGTGTAGACGCTCCCTGAAGTATTCAGGGATGGACTGGCAAATTGTCTGATAGAATTAACTATACAGGTCTGGGAGGTAACAGAGTCACACTGATTGTCAGATACCAAGGAAAACAAGGAATGAGTCCACTGTTGGTAGGCAGAAAACTGGTCCCAGTGATGAGTAACTGCTGTTTGTAGAGACAAGATTTATTGGATGTGGAGCCCTAACACCATATGATGGTGGGCCAAGACAGGCTGCACAAAAGACAATAGTAAGTGCTCAGTGGAGCCAGCTGCTGAGAGGAGGTGCTGTGGAATTTGAGGAGCCACAATTAATATGTAGTATTTACCCCAACTGAACTGCAGCTGAAGGCAAGGAATGGCTCCTTCACAGGCTAACCCAAGGGCTACTGCCATGACTTGTTCTAAGTCAGGGGTACCCATGAGTTAAGCAACTAGGCAGGGACCATTCCCAATGTTCAGTACAGTGGGAATAATAGGCAGGTTGGCAATATCTTCCTCAATAGGTGGGCTGGTAATTTCAGGTGAAGTTGGCTCTTGTATAGGCAGAGGCAAAGGACCTAAAAATGTGGATTCAAAAGGGATAACCAAGGGGCTTACAGCCCCTGTAGTGAGCACCATTTTTGTTGTGTTCTGAGGCGCGGCACAGACACACAACAGGAAATCATAACCTTAGGATTGGATTTGTACTAAGACTTGGTAAGATGACAGGGAAGGCTATGCAATTACCTTGCGGCCCTGGAAAAATAATCTCTCCTAGTTGTGGCTAGAGAGAGGCGCGGAAGTACTGAAGACACAAAGAAAAAAATGTGAATAGAACTTAATTTTTATTGGTGAATATGAAATGGAATATATAGTGGTTAGAAATACCACACAACACTACCAGGACAGTAGGATCACTTGCCACAAGCATGAGTGGGGCAAGTGAGATGTGCAGAGTCAAGAAATCAAACAATTGTATTTCCTGATTCACTCATCAACTCATTTCAAGAGGCAAAAGCAAAAGCAAGAGATTTGTCTTAAAAATGGCCCACCAAAGGCAAAATTAACAAATGGTGAATAGCAGGATTCACAACAACAGTGTATCACAGTGAAACCATACCCTTGTAGATGCATAGCCCAACGTGCTAGTCAACATTCAGGCTCCTTTAGCTGTTGCAGCCATTTGAGGGAGGAGTGATCTGTGACCACCGTGAAGTGGGCCCCATAAATGTAGTGCCTAAACTGTTTTAAAGCTTGCAGCACCGTCAGGCATTCCTTCTCAGTAAGGCTGTGGTTTTTCTTGTGCTTATTGAGGACCCGCAAAGAGTAAGCTACAGGTTGATCCACACCTTTGTTGTCAAGCTGGGCTAGAATAGCACCCACAGCTAATCCACTAGCGTCAGTATACAAGATAAACTCATTATCATAATCTGGATAGACCAAGATAGGAGCCTATTTGAGTTTGGCCTTCAACGCTTCAAATGCTTGCTGTTGGCTGTCAGTCCACTCAAAGGAGACGTTGCAAAGCAGTTGGACAAGGGGTTCACTCAGTTCAGCAAAGTCAGGTATGAACTGTCAGCAGTAGCCCATCATACCAAGGACTACTTGAACCTCTCAAAGATTTGTGGGAGGTAGCATCTTGTCAATGGCTTCCACCTTATTATTCATGGGGAAGATTCCAGTTTGGGTGACCTCATGACCTAAGGATTCAAGGTGTTCTTTAAAGAAGGAGCACTTGGAGGGCTCAAGTTTCAAGCCAGCTTTGCAAATCTTGATGAAGACAGCCTTGAGGTGCTCCAAGTGGTTAGTAAAGGTAGCACTGAATACGGTGATGTTGTCAAGGTACATGAGGACACAAGAGAGCTTTAGATCTTGTAGGATGGAGTCCATAGCCTGTTGAAATGTAGCAGGGGCATTGCAGAGTCCCTGGGGCATACAAGTGGGTTCAAAAAGGCCTTCTGAGGTGATAAGAAAAGCCTTTTCTCTGTCTTCAGGGGATAAGTCAACTTGCTAGTATCCAGAGGCTAGATCCATGGCCAAAAAAAACTTGGAACCATCCAGCCGTTGGAGAGCATCATCAATTCTGGGAAAAGGGTACAAGTCTTTCTTAGTGAGAGAGTTCAGGCGGTGATAGTCCATTACAATGCAATGTCCTCCATCCTTCTTCTTGAGGATCAGTAACAGGGAAGCCCAAGGACTTTGGAAAGGAGCCAGTAGCCCAGTGTCTAGTAGTTGTTTGAGCTCTTTAGACACCTGTGCATCTTCTACCCTACTACAGCAGTATGGTTTGGCACAAAAAAGGGTTGCATCACCAGTATCAATCTGATAGATGACCCCTTTATCTAGGCCATAGTCCTTAGGTCCAGAGACAAAGATGTTGCTAAACTGATTGAGCAGGTCCAACACATCTTTTTGTTGGATGGGAGACAATTGGGGGATATCAGCAGCAGGGAATAAGGAGAGAACTTGAGGATCACCTTCAGGTAGATTGAAATCACTAAAAGTTCTGAAAGGGTAGAGGTATGTCACTTGTTCTGCTCCCAGTATACAACTATGCCCTATAACCTGGCCTCAGGTCACCTGCATGGGCAGGACCGTCAGGTTAGCAAGCAGTAATTGTACAGGCTCTTTGTGGGTTTGATCTAGGATCCCTGGACACAGTCAGGTATCTTTACAGCTTAGGGATTCAGGTGAGTAGAGTTCCAAGAACAACTTTTCAGGTAGCTTGTAAGAAATCTGAGTATTAATCACCACCTGGGAGCCCAGAGCAATGGCAATAGCTGCTGGGACAAGAAGAGGTACCCCTTCTTCCGCAGGGCAAGAAGAAGGAGGGATGCACATGTTGGAGCAGTGAGTCCTATACTTGAGAGAGAAGATACCCATGGGGTACTCAAGAACACAAGTTTTAAGACATTTTCCTGGAAAGCGCGGAGGTTCCTCAAAAATCAAAGGGACCTCATATCCCAAGAGCAAAAGGTATCCATCTCTTGAGTTCACAATCCTATTATACTCTCAAAGGAATTGTGTACCAACCAAGAGGTCATAGCTTTTGTTCTCAAGGACTACAGCGGGGGAGGCAATGAGGAGTTTCCCAAACCTCATGGGTAGAGCAGAGTAGGCACCAATGGCCCGCATTTGCGCCATGCCAGCTGTGCCATACAACTGAGTGTAGTTGAGGTCAGGGGCCAGCTTAAGTTTCCTCATTAGTTTTGAAGATACTACATTGAATGGAGAACCCGTGTCCAAGATGGCTTTGATTTTAACCTTTTGGATTGATACTTCCACATGGGTTGTATCTTTTCCAAAGGGGGGGGGGCAAGACTGCCAGCACATCTTGCGCAGCCTCTAGCTCTTTCTCCCATTTAGCTATCATGTACCTTAAAGCAGGAATCTCTTTATATATAGTCTTCAGTATGAGAGATACAGTTACGTTTTGGAAGAGAGCTTTGGCTACCTTGGCTGCTTTCTCAGACAAAATAACCTAGACAAGAGGTTAATGAGCTTGTGCCAAGTAAGGGCGCGTCACCATGGCTTTAGCTTCACTTGAAGGTGCTTGAGAAGTAGTGGTGGTCTTCCCAGAGCAGAGCTTGTACAGGACAGAGACAGTTTCCTGAACAGCCAGGACAGAATAGCCATAACTATCAGAATCTTCACTATCATAATCTTCAGGGTCTGAATCACTGGAAAGATCATGGAATAGATGAAGGATAGTTGGGCCAGAGGAAGACAGAGCTTTCTCACCAGAAGGAGGATCAGGGGGAGACGGGGGAGATTGGTCAGCAGAGAGCATCTTTATCTCTAAGCTGACCTCTTTTTTCCCGCCTGTTCCTTGGAGTCACAACCTTCCACTTGGGGATTAGTGCAAGTACGCAAGTGGTGCCCTATTTGGACACAGTTATGAAAACCTTGCCTCTTAGTCTGTCCACCAGCACCCAGTGTCATAATATACAGTGTACAAGAGGTAGTACCAGAATTACTGGCTTTATTTTCACGCACCACAGTACCCCCATGGGTCAAATGCATGTTTTGAAAGAGCGTCTTAATACTCTTCATGGAAGTGAGTGAAGCCTTGTGTGACTTAAAGTGTAGGAATAGAAGCTGGCTCACTTTTAAAGCATTTGAATAAGCTGTATAAGCTTTGGCGGGGGTTAACTGTCAACTGGTGATTAAATGTTGACCTTCAATGTAGAAACAATCTGTGAACTCACCCAGGGTTTTTTTGGGCTTAAAGGCAATGTGCATAAATGCATCTTTCTTGACTTCCAAGCTGAGATCTCCTCCAAACTCCTCAATAAGGAGGCGCTTCATGTCCTCCCAAGTGACAATAGAGGGGAGCTTGGGGACCACCACTTCTTGGCAGGTGGGATGGAGACAGGTGAGGATATGTTCCTTTTTGAGTTCATCAGTAGCCCTACGTATTGAAGTCTTGTAAATTGTTAGGAAGGCAGCAATGGTAGAGGTTTTAGGGTTGAATATCTGTTTGAAGGTTGGTTTGCAATTCAGGTCAATGTACAAGGAAGAGGACTGGCTGTTTTCAGCTGGATTGAGGACGTTAATTTGAGGATTTCCTTCAAGCTTGGATTCAGCAGAAGGTTGTCTAGCCCAGAGGAGTCAAAGGCTTTCATCTAGGGTATACAAGGTAGAGCTGTTCTGTCCACTAATATCTCTATCAGTGGCGGCAGAAGCTCCAAATTTGTCAATCTTAATCTGTTGCACCAATAGGGTACCAGAAATCTCATTGAGGCAGGTGGTCAGAGAAGTGGCCTGAGCAACCAAGTGGGCAACTGTCCATTTAGGGTCTCGGTAAAGCAGGAGAGGTTTTGTACTTCTCTTTCCAATGCGTCCTGCCTTTCAGCTACATCATTTGTTACTTCTGCAAGCTGATCTAGTGCACATGCACAGTTGACCTGGAGTTGACCTTCCAAACCAGGGAAGCAACCATGGTTGCCATGAGCGGGAGTATTAGCAACTTCACCTTCTTCTTTATCTTCAGACTCAGAGGAAAAGTCTTCAGAATTAGAGAGGTGTTATCTTAAATACTCAATTTTGACTTGCAAAGTAGCTACTTGATCAGTGAGCAAAGCAATACAAGGATCAGGAATAGGCTCAACTGGAGGGGGGTTCTGAACAGAAGATTGATGCCAAGTGGTAGCCTTGAGCTTGGCTATTGCTTCACATACCTTGGCCTCAAAGTCAGAGGGGGCCTTAACAGGAGGAGCAGGAGGATTCAACTCAATATACACTACTCTATTGTCCACATAGTTTTGTACTTGATATAGAGTATTGCCTAATATAGCATTATCCAGACCATATTGATGCTGCAGATGATGGCCCCAAGTATCACATGAGCTTGAACCAATTCAAGTTGCAAATTAACATGTTCTCAGAATTGTTTAAGTTCACTAACCAGCGTCTCAGAATTGTTTAAGTTCACTAACCAGAGTCTCAGAATATTGGCAATGATTTATCAGAAAGGCCTCAATTTGTCCATGCCACGCTGCCTGATGCTCATCCAATTTGAATAGTTGATCCTTGATGTATCCAGGGAGCAAGGAACAAAGGGAATTTAGCAATGAACTTAAGTAATTCTGAAGCCAGCAAGTTGCGTTGATTATTGGAAATACATGCAAAGAGACTATGGGATCATTCTTGATATTCCATATTCTGAGCATGATTGTTTGAAATAGCAGTGGCTACAGCATTTATAAGTTGGTTCTGGGATCCTAATGCAAGCTGATGGTGAACCAGGGCGGGTTGAATGAACTGGTTGACTAACACGCCAATTGTATCTATGGATCCCATCAGCACAG
This sequence comes from Entomophthora muscae, assembly GCA_014839935.2. Taxonomy (NCBI): domain Eukaryota; kingdom Fungi; phylum Entomophthoromycota; class Entomophthoromycetes; order Entomophthorales; family Entomophthoraceae; genus Entomophthora; species Entomophthora muscae. The sequence continues at coordinate 825,843 of QTSX02004264.1, forward strand.
GGGAGGAGACCAAAATCTAAGAGGAAGGAATACAGGTCTTTGGAAGAATACCCTGGACAGAGACCAGGGATAGTGTGCATTGCCATAGTGCCAGAGTAGAGAAGGGAGCAGGCAGAAGCACAAGCTTGCTTGTAGTTGAGAGAGAAAGCTGAAAGAGGGCCCATGCGGGCCCGGGAGAAGGCACCAGTACCATGGGAGTTGAGGGGGCATTGGTGATGTCTTCTTCTAGAGGAGGACTAGAAACTTTAGATTGCTTGGGTACTTCAGAAACAAAGGGAGAAGGACCAGATAATGCACGTGGGAGAAGTGTAACCAAGGGGCTTGCAGCCCCTGTAGTGAGCCCCATTTTGTTGTGTTTGTCTCCTGGGGATAACATCCAGGAGGAAACAGCAGGAAATCTTTATAATGAAAGATTTGAGGTTTGAAGCTAGCCTTGGGTTAGCCTTCAGGGAAAAATTAAGGGCACATACCTTAATTTCCTGAAATACAAGATTTGAAAGTCCTTCTGGTAGAAAGGACAGGAAATAGCTTGAAGATTATTGAAGCCAACACAAATGTGGATAAACTTGTCTTTATTAGGAGATTTGATTATACTTAAAAGTAGACAAGGGGCGGTGATCACTCATTAGGTAGATAGAGTGGCAGAGGGGGTCACGTTGGGATGAGGTCATACCAGGATCAGACAAGGGAAGGTATGGTGTTCTGGAATGGGTGGATATTAACACAGACCCATTTACAGAAGACAAGGAATTCCAAAACTTGAAAGCAAAACCAGCCAAATTGTTGCAGCTATCATTATTCAAAGACCATATCAAAATAGCATTAATGGCGCAATTTCCAACAAACATCATTTAACCAGTCAGTGCATGATTGCTAACAACTCCTTGTCATGTATAGGGTATTGACACTAGATGTCTGTCAGTTCCTGTGATTTGTAGGCTACAGGCAGGCAGTCACCATTATTGTTTTTGATTTGTAGCACTCCCTCAATGGATGTGTCTGAGGCGTCTGTTTCCATTTGGTACTCCCCATCACGTTTAGGGTATTTAATAATGGGGGCTTTTGTGAGCTTCTCCCTAAGATGTCTGAAGCAAAGGTCTTGTTGGGGGTCCATACAAACTTAGATTTGGCACCAGTTATGGCAGACAGGGGTGCAGTCAGGACACCACAGTTGGGTATGAATAGTCATACATTGGTAACTATTCCCAAGAATGTGCAGAGTTCTGACTTGTCCTTTTGAGGTGGCATTTTGCAGATGGCCTGTATCTTCTGACTGTTGGGCTTGATGCTGTCTTTTGGGACTATGTGTCCTAAGAAAGACAGTTGCTTGCGTTAGAACTGGCATTGGGAGGGTTTGGCTAGAAGCTTGTGTTGTTCCAGGGTAGCAAAGACTGCCTCTAAGTCCTTGTGGTGCTGCTCTACCAAGGGGCTATAGACAATAATGTTGTCCAGGTAGACTAAGGCGTGCTTGTCTATGTGGGGGGCAAACACCTTGTTCAAAAAGGTCACAAAGGTTGAAGGGGTGTTTGTCATTTCAAAGTTGAGTATCACACACTCATATGATCTGTATTTAGTACAGAAGGCTGTTTTGGGTATATCTTCCTCCCTAATACAGATTTGGTTGTAGCCTGCGGTTAGGTCTATCTTGGAGAAGACTGTGGTATTACCCAAGGCATCAAAGAGCCGTCAATGAGTGGTAGTGGGTAATAATTCTTGATAGTAACTTTGTTTAGGGACCAGTAGTCTGTGACTAGGCGCAGAGTACCATCTTTCTTTGCCACAAAAATACAGCAGTGCCAAAAGGAGACTGTGAGGGGCAGATAAGACCCTTTTTCAACAACTCCTTGAGGTAAGTGCATAGGGCGTTGTCTTTGTTTGGGGTAAGGTGGTAGATGTGTCACGCCTTAGGTACAGCTCCTTTGAGTTGGATGGAGTGCTGGATGTGTTTCTCTGGCAGCAACCCTGGAAGAGCCTCTTTGAAGATATCTGGATGGTGGGCTACAATTTTGCAATTCTGAGGTATAGTGATATCTTGGTGGTTCTTGAAGTGTATAATCTTGTACTGAAAGGAGTCCCAGTCAATTGCCTTGAGGTTCTTCTTTTTGTCCAAGGTCTCTGTAATGAGTACTAAGACGTGGTTGCGCAGGAGCTGGTCCACTGAGTCAGGCTAGATCTGGTGATTGACACCTTCTTGCTTGATGGTTAGTAATGAGGTTGTCCAGTCTACATGAAGGTTATCATGTTCTGAGGTGCAGCATAGATACACAACAGGGAATCCTAACCTTAGGATTGGATTCATACTAAGTTGTAGTTAGAATGGAGGGAAGGCTATGCAATTACCTTGTGGCCCTGATTGAATAATATCTACTAGACGTGGCTAGAGAGGCGCCAAAGTACTTGGAGACACAAAGACAAAAATGTGAATATAACTTAATTTTTATTGATAAAAGTGAAATGGAATATATAGTGGTTGAAAATACCTAAAACAATACCAGGATAGTAGGATCACTTTCCACAAACATGAGTGGACAAGCGAGTTGTGCAGAATCAGGAAGCTGAACAATTGAATTTCCAAATTAGGAGCCAGACTCATTTCAAGGGGAAAAGCAAAAGTGAAATCTTTGTCCTCAAAATAACCCATTAAAGACAAAATTAAAACAGAGTGAATGGCAGCATTCACAACATTTTCCCCCCTCTAGATTGGCCTTAGGGGGTAGTACTTTCAGAGGAACTTGGCATGCACTTAGGCAAACAGGCAACCAATAGAGAGGAGTTTCAAAGTGTACTTTGACCCTTTCTTGAAGGTTAATTCTAAAGGTACAACCCACAACATATCTAGCTTGTGAGAGCATCCTCTTATTACATGCTGATAGTAGATAACATGGTCTCTAATGTTGAACTCAGGCAAAGAAGAGCGTCCATAATAGTCAGGAGAGAGCTCAAGCATCTTGGTTTTATACGCAGAAGTGCATGCAGTAGATTATATGTCAATGATGTTGACTAAATCTTTGATATAGTCATCAAAGTTCATAGCCTTATCAGAAGAGAGTAGGGTTGTGACCGTACAACAGTCACTGTTAAGTATTTAGCCAAATAAATACTACAAGATATAAATGCTCTGTTTTTGCTGTTTGTTTTATGTAAATAAGTTTGGCTGAAATTCTTCAGATAAAGATTCCTGAGAATTTAGTATCTATATTCAATAAAAGAAAAGAAAGCAAGATTAGCCAAATCAATCTTGGAGACTAGGCGTCTCAAAAACAATTTAATTAACTGGGAAGATTAATTAATAGATGTATGGGAATATAAATAATGTGGATTTAATTATATTGATTAATTGCCTTGACTGTATCAATAAGTTTGATTAAGGTTAATAAAAAATGAATCCCCAAATAATGGGTTAAAAGCACTGCTTTGGCAAATTTGTTAGGTTAAAAGCGCCATCTAATTGATTTGAGAAGCACCAAGGCACCACCTAGTGAATTTTTCAGGCTCTGGGGCACTGCCTGGGAAAATTGCTGGGCGCCGCAGTGGCGCCTGGTTCAAGTTTTGAAGCATTTTAATGGGTTTTAAGGCAAAAAATCATTAAATGCAAACATAACTAAATAAAGGCAAGGATGCCTAGGAATTCAGGTTTGATCAACTGGTTCCCAGTTGGAACATTGATAGCTGAGTTTTGGGATGTGTAATCCACAGGGGTTTAGCACCGGGAGCTGGGGAAGCTCCATGCTAAATTGGTATATTGGGATGAATGGAGTCAGGTGACTTCTTCCCATTGTAGGTTGGTTCTCATAGGTTGAGAAATATTGGTGATCTTTTAGGTAAATATCTAGGTTTGGATGACTCAAATGTCATAGACCACATGACATGAATCATAGGTTGATTCAGGAACCGGAGGGGCTTTCAGCCAATTATGCCCCAAATGATATATAAGCAAAAACAGCTAATTTCAAATAAATATATTGTTGATTTTGACGCTTTCCCCTCAACTACCTTTTCAATTATTATGTCTTCTTTGTTAAATTTTGAAAGGGCTAAATTTGGAGTACTTCATGTGGAAACCGCTGCTGCCAGGAAAGAGGTTCCTACAAGTTTGTTGGAGAAAGCTTGGGCAAGCTTGGAGGTCACCAAGACTGTGCCTGAGGAGTCCTTGGTGGAAGTAAAGGCTGCGTTTGAAGAGTTATACTATAATTACTTTTCAAAAGAAGGGGCTCCTGCCCAAGGAAACCAAATCTATGCATGGGATTCCTGGAATCTGTTAGTAAGATGTGACAAAATCTTACAACAAGTGAAAGAAATGGCAAATTGTGAAATTGAGGCAGTAAGAACAAGAGAGGAAAAGAGGGTTGAAATCATGGCTTGTTGGCGTGATGACAACAAAGTGTTGTCCCATAAATTTACCTCCCTGGAGGCAAAGATCCTTGAAGCTTTGTCACAGGAAGGTACTGGTAACAAGAGTCAAGGGCAAGATAACAGTAAGCTTGACTGGTTGGACCTGAATCCGTCATAAGGGGGGGCCCCAGGAGCAACAGAGTGGTGGCCTCACGCCTATACAGCATAGCTAAGGCAGAATACCCAGTGACTCAATGTTTGCTAAGGCAATAATCAAAGAGAGCAGTGGGTAAGTATAGATCCCAGTTTGCAGCATCAGAGGAAGTGAGTTTTATCATGATAGAAACCAGAGTCAAATTTGCACGTTCAAACACCCCATTGGTAGAAGAATTATAGGGGGCAGAGAAAGACTAGTGAGACCCCAAGGCTTCAACAACAGAGGTTACTAACTTGGCATTGAATTTAGTCCCTTTTCAGATAAAAACACTTGAGAACAGCTGTGGAGGAAGAAAACATCTTGCAACAGAAAGGCAGCAGTTGTCTTGGCAGTGATGTCCTTAGTAGGGCAAGTTTCTACACACTTTCTAAAATTATCAACAGCAATTAGGATAAATCAGCAACCAGAGCAGGAGCAGGGAAGAGGCCCTACAACAGTAATGATGACAGTATGAAAGGCATGTTGAAGGGGGACTAGCTTAAACTTGTGAGAAGCAGTCTGAGGTTTCTGGAGTTGATAATTGTGGCAGCTAGCAATGGCATCTGGAATCAGCAGGCGGAGGGTTTCCCAGAAATAGTTTTTCTGGAGCCAGTCATAGGTCTTGTCAATACCTCCATGTCCTGTCCCCTTATGATCTTGAAGCACCAGCAAAAGACAAAGACTAGGATATACATAATGTAGGTATTGGTCTTGTACTTTCTCGAAGAGCTGATTGTCACAAATGAGCGTGTCCTCAGATAGTTTGGCTAGGGCAATTCAAACCTCTTCTGTCTTTCTCTCCCAAAAGGAAAGATATCCAATTATTTCATACAATAAATCAGCCTTAGCAGGGTGTAGAGTGAGGATGGGCATTCTGTACAATTCCTCAGCATTCTGATGTTGAATCCTGGGACATTATAGTACTGTGAAGTCATACCCTTGCAATTGGAGAGCCCATCTATCTAGTTGTCCTTTGGGTTCCTTGAGTGGTTGTAGCCATTTGAGCAAAGCATGGTAAGTAACCACCAAGTAATGGATGTCATACACATAATGGCAGAACTACTTGATGGCATGCAGTACAGCAAAGCACTCTTTCTCAGTCACACTGTAATTTTTCTCATGCTTATTCAGGACACAAGAGGTATAAGCTACAGGGTGATCCACACCTTCATCATCCAATTGAGCCAAGATGGCTCCAATGGCCAGGTCACTAGCATCAGTATATAGGATGAATTCCTTATCATTGTCAGAATATAATAAGATGGGGGCCTCCTTAAGTTTTTGCTTAAGGGTCTCAAAGGCCTGTTTCTGGATGGCAGTCCATTTGAAAGGGAAATTACACAACAGTTAGACCAAGGGTTTGCTAGTGTCAGCAAACTTGGGGATGAATCGTCTGTAGTATCCCATCATTTCCAGAAAGACTTGAAATTCTCACAGGTTGGTGGGTGGAAGCATTTTGTCAATGGCCTCAACTTTCTTGGTCATGGGGCAAGTCCCGCCTGGGTTACCTCATGACCCAGGAATTCAAGGTTTTCCTTGAAGAAAGCACACTTAGATGGGTTTAGCTTAAGGCCAGCCTTTCAAATCTTTATGAACACTTTCTTGAGGTGAGCCAGGTGATTGGTAAAGGTAGCACTGAAGCCTGTTATATCATCTAAGTACACTAGGACACATGAGAGTTTCAAATCATTTAGGATGGAGTCTTTTGGGAATTTTGACCAAACAATGATGCCAATTATGAAGGAGCCCACAGATTGGGATTGCTACAACCAAATCCATAAATTAGTAGTATAAAATACAGTGATGTTAATTATGATGAAGCTTGCAGATAAAATCTGCAGCTACCAAATAACATGAATTGGTAGTATAAATCATATGCATATTAGATCAGCAGTAGCCTGCTGACCTGGACCTTAAATTAGCCAATGATAAGCACTGCTGCAGCATTTAAGTGATACATGATTTGCCATCACACCACTTGGGAAAGGACACAGGCGCCGCGGTGCCACCTAGCAATTGGATTAGATGCCAAAGCTGCAAACTACTTTTATGTCAAGCCCCAACTGAAAATTATTGCAAGCGCTGTCTGGAAAATATTGCAGGCTCTGATTTACTTTTACATCAAGCGCCAAGGCGCTGGGTTTGATTCCCCATAATCTTTAATTCCCATATTTATTACATTAATAAGCATTAAGCTTGCAGTATGCCAGAGAAGTAGGAAGTGATCCTGAAGTAATAAATTATTCCATGCCAGCAAGGATAACCTGTGCTGGGTGAAGATGAAGATATTCTATTGGTTGACATGCAATAAGCACCAAATCTAGATTAATAATTACCCAAATTAGGGGCATGTTAGAATGTCCTAGAAGACATTGCTAGAAGCCCAGGGACTAATCTTTGCAGAAGGTATAAGAAGAATTTTTACTCACAATAAAAAATAAGCTTTAATCTTGAACTTTCTTAGATATATCTTTAATCTGGTTGACCTTTATCCTAATCCTTAATTGCTTCTGCGCAATCAGAAGCCATTGCTGGACAATAATCCTGATTCCATTCATTCCTGGCTCTTCTGATACAATACTACTCATATCCTCACATATAACTGTATTCAAGCAAATGCCCTGTGCCCTATAATCTCAAATAATTGTGGAGCTGTAATGCAAAAAGCGCAACAGAGTCCATGGCTTGTTGAAAGGTAGCCAGAGCATTGCATAATCCTTGCAGCATGCGTGTGGGCTCAAATAGTCCCTCAGAAGTGATGAGCACAGCCTTCTGTCTATCCTTGGGAATGTGTTAGGATTAACAATTTTCCTATCTGGAAATTGGGGCCCAGGAGCAGGAATTGAACCTTGAACCTTGACCCTGGATTCCTTTGGGCCCCCAGGCCTGTGGACTGCCCGCCTGCGTTTTTCTGGAATCAAACCCCCGCAAGCTGATACCGAGAATGTTGGCCCATGCAGTGAAACAGGTCAAACTAAGAAAATTATTGCACCAATGGAAGACTAATCATAGCGCCTAAAAAGGCACTGAATTAGCTACTATTAGCTTCATGAATTTGAAGTCTACACTAATGACCAATCATGAGCCATCCCAGGAAAGAGGCACAGGCTTGCGGCCCAGTCCCATGACCACAACACTAAAGCAAGATAATCAGGTAGCTAAATTGAGATTCTTGACCAATGAAAGAACTCCCGGGCTGAGCGCCATTTTACTGCCTTTGGACCCAAGCACCCAATTCCCCCGGGCCTGCCTTCCCAATGCCCTGATGAACCCCCCATGGAAAATATTAAGTTTGAAGGTAGGGTGCTATATAGATCAAAGGAACCTGTGCTGCCAAACTTATTGCCATTTTTGAATAAAGGTTATGTTATTTTGGATTATACAGCTATTGTCTTATTTTTTATTTGCCATCTACCAATTCAGTTGGAGATCTTCTGGCCCTCCTGTCCTGCTTTCCACTGTTTTCTGCCCTCCTGGTGTACCCTTTGGGCCCTTTCACTTCACTGATTACCCCCTGAAGCCCAAATACAAGGACTATACCCCAGAAAAGATACTTGAACTCAATCCTTTAGCCTGCATACAATCTGCTGTTAGATACAACTGTCAAGGCCTGTGGATATTTTCAACACCAAAATTGTTTAGAGGAAAATTCAGCTACCTTCCCACATACAATATCCATATGGAACTGCCCATGACACCCAAACCCATGCCTGCCTCCTGCCTAACCTCCCAACAGATCATACTGGCAAGCTTTTTGGAATTGTGTACATCACCCTCACAGGGGTGGTTGATACTATCATGCCAACCACAGGCCTGTGGTCTTGGGTGGGGAAGTCTGTTTCCTACCTTTTTAAGTTAGCTCCTCTCTTGTGGCGGGCTCTGCCTTCTAAAACACCAGACCAAGTTACCCCTGAAAATGATGGGCCAGCCGCCCAAGACTGGATCCCTGACAGAGAGAGATTAACTTGCCAGTACCCAGAGTGTGACAGTCCACATTTTTGGTGGTTTTCAGACAAGGCTTATGTTGGCCAAGTGAAAGTTTAGCAACTGTTGTTGAAGAAGTAGCTATAGGACTGAGCTGAGCTAAAATATGTGGTTGAAGAGCTGGCTGAAGGACCAGAAGATGATGGTGAAGAACTGTTGGTCCGGAGAAATGAGCCAAGATTTTGCCAAATTGATTTGCCAAAGTGGGAAGATGTGGAATTTTTTGTCTTGGTTTAGTAGTAAACTCAAGAAGGAATGTGGATAGAAGTGTGGATAAGAGATTTATTTATCACGTTCCTAGGATATATGAAGGTATGTTAGTATGAGATCTGGATACAAAGTTGTTTTAGTGGGAATTTTTCCTTATATTTTACTATATTTGTAAATATATGGGAAAACGTCAAAGAGGTTCAAAAAGAACAATTTGAATAGTATTCTACTATTTAAATTGATTCAGATTGAATGCAGGGAAGACTGGTGCCGGAATAATGGACTGGTTAACGCTTTGGTGCACAAAGAGTTGTCAATTTGAGCGGTTTGAGCAGTGGAAATTGTTTTCTTAGTTGGATCCTGGTGGAACTTCAAGAATAATCTGTTTCTGTGCTCTGCATTTATTGGTTGATTTCTGGCATGTTTCCTGATGAATATGATTGGTTAGAAGCCAAAAGCTTAAAGTATAAGCAAGGAATTAGTGAATTAATACTTTAAGCTTTTGAGACAGTAAGCATTTAGGATTAAGTTATTATAGGAAATAGTGAGCAGGAATGGTTTAAGCTTCTGAAGAAAGCCATTTCAAAGGCAGAGCTGTTGGGAAAAGAAAACTATAAGAAGGTGGCTGGCTGGAAAGTTACAGGGTCTTTCCCAGGCCTTTTGAGTTTCTGCCAAGCGGTTTTTGGAAGCCTTTTGAGCACCATCAGGAGCTTGGTTAGACTGATATAAGTGGAATAACAAGGCCACTAAAGATATACAGAGAGCTGAAGCCCAAGATTAAGGAGCTGGAGCTGGAAATAAGGAGCTGTATTCTAAGTGCGGTGCAGGAGTCCAAGTCAAAAGAAGCAGAAGTCCAAGACCAAGTACAAGAAGTCCAAGATATTGTTGGAGGACTCCAATTATTATCAAATCCATATTGTTTCCTTGACCCCTGGGCCATATACCAGAAGGGTTCTAAAGGGGATCTTCCTTTTGAGAGTGAATAAAAGCCCATTTCAACCCCTATACATATTTCTGAGATACATTTTCCCTTACTAGAGAATGGCAATCCCTTCCAGCTGGTTGCTGGCTATGATCCAGGACACACTTTGGGAACTGGTAGACAGGAACTCCACACAGAGTCTAGATCCATATTAGAAAAGAACTTGGAGCCCCCAAGGCGGCAAAGTGCATCATCAATGTGCGGCAAGGGATAGGAATCCTTTTTGGTTAAGGAGTTCAATTGTTGGTAGTCTATTGAAATACAATGGCCTCCATTCTTCTTCTTCAGTATGACCAAGGGGGAAGCCCACTGACTTTGGGAAGGAGCCAGTAGACCAGAGTCTAAAAGTTGTTTGAGTTCTTTAGACACCTGAGCGTCTTCCACACAACTGCAACAATATGGTTTAGTGCAGAAGGAGGGTGTGTCATCAGTTACAATCTGGTGAATGATGCCTTTGGCTAGACCATAATCAGTGCTATCTTTAGAAAAATATCTGAAAACTGATCTAGAAAATCAAGCACCTCCTTCTGTTTTACCAGAGATAGTTGCAAGAAATTTTTTGCAGTGAACAAAAATAGGACTTGGGGCTTGTCTTCAGGTAAATTTTGTCAAGGACGTACTAAAGGAATTTTTCAACAGAAAATTAGAAGCATTCAGTAACTTGTCATAGCCATCAATCTTTCCTCTAGACACATTTATAGGGAGAGCAGTTAATTTGGTGACCAGCAATTGAACAGGGTCTTTATGTAGAACATCCAAGGTTCCCAGGCAGAAATAGGGTTTGATGCGTCCTAGCAAGGGAGGAGAGTATAACTCTAGGAACGTGCACTCAGGTAACTCATGATATCTGAGAGTCTAGGATAGCTTGAGATCCAGGGGGAATGGTCGCAGCAGAAGTGGCCAGGAGAGGAATCTCCTCAGACGCAGGGCAAGCCATAGGAGGACACTTCATGTTAGATAAGTGGGTACAATATTTTAGGGTGAAAACACCAGTGGGATATTCTCAGGCACACATCTTGACATGTTTCCCGGGGACTTTAACAGGCTCTTTAGAGATCAGAGGGACTTTTACCCTACTATAGAGAGGTAGCCATCCTTCAAGTTGATGATCCCATTTTATTCCCTGAGGAATTGAGTACCAACTATGAGGCCATAACCTCTATTCTCTAAGACAACAGCAGCCACGGCTAAGAGTAGCTTGCCAAACCGCATGGGAAGAGCAGAATAAGCTCCTATAGCCCTGAGTCATGGATAGCCCAGCTGTGCCATATGAATGATGATAGTTAAGGTTGGGAGCAAGTTTGAGCTTCTTGAAAAGCTTCAAGGAGACAACATTAACAGGAGATCTTATGTCAAAGACAGACTTGATTTTCACCTTATGGATGGATATTTCCACATGTATTGTAGTACATCCAAAGGGATGCAGGACAGCCAGAATGTCCTGGGCTTTTTCTAACTCTTTGTCACATTTCTCAATCATGCATCTCAAGCCTGGAAACTCCTTATAGGAAGTCTGGAGAGGAATCAAGATTGAATTGTTCTTGAATATAGAATCAGAGACCTCAGCAGCTTCTTCTGATGACTCTACAAACATGGGGGACCTCTTAGCTTAAGTGAGGTATGGGCAAGAGACAAGCTCCTTGGCTTCAGGCAGCAGCTTGGTGGTTGTTGTAGATTTACCAGAACATAACTTATAAGGGACCACAATAGTTTTGGGGACGGTAAGAACTGAATACCCATAGGCGTCAGGATCTTCCACATCTGAATCATCCATATCAGAGTTGTCAGAGATGTCCTGGAATAACAACAGAATGGGATGAGCCCTAGTGTCAGCAGGCTCAGAGTCAGCAACAGAGGGGGGGGATTGAAGGAGACTTGGAAGAATTGTCAACCAAGAGCGTCTCTGCCTCAAGGTTGACTGTTCTTTTCCTGCCTGCTCCTTGGGATCAGCTCCTTCAACCCAAGGGTTGGTGAAGACTCAAGAATGATGGCCTATCTGACCACAGTTGTGGCAACCTTGGCGTCAAGGGGGATTTTTTTGAGTTCATGGTGAGGATACAAGGGCCACATGAAGACAAACCAGAGTTAGAGGCAACACAATCTCCTGCATAACTTCTCCAGAATGGGTAAGGTGCATATCCTGCAACAATGTCTTTATGCTCTTCATAGAGGAAAGCATGGCTTCATGAGCTTTAAAGTGAATGCACATAAGCTGATTAACCTTGAGGGCTTGAGCGCAAGCCATATAAGCTTTGTGCACTATCAATTGTCTGCTAGTTATCAGTTGCTGTCCTTCCATGTAGAATCTATCTGGAAATTCAGCTAGAGTATTCTTGGGTTTGAAAGCAATGTGCATGAATGCGTCCTTATTCCCTTCCAAACTAAGGTTGCCACCAAATTTGTTGATTGGTAGCTGCTTCATATCTTCCCATGTCTCAATGGTGGGCAGTTCAGGCACCACTACCTCCTGGAAAGTCAGGTGTAGACAGGTCAAAATATGTTCCTTCTTAACCTTATCTGATGCTTGTCTCATGGCAGTTTCATAGATAGTTAGGAAAGCTGCAATGGTTGAGGTTCTGGGATCAAAGACTTGTTTAAAGGTGGGCTTGAAGTGTACTTCAGGAGTTGGACCACCATTTTTGGAATCAAGTACATTTATGTGCAGGGAAAATTCTGCTTCAGACTCAGAGGGGGGCTGTCTGGCCCACAGCTGACAAACACTCTCTTCAAGAGTAGTCAAGATCTCAGCCGTGCAGGCACCTGTATTATTAGCTAAGGTGGTATGTTGCTCAGTAACGTCTAGGTATTGACCCTGTGTTGTTACTACTGTGGAAAGCTCAACCAGTCAGGAAGTAAGGAAAGGACCCACAGAGAGGCATGTGGCAAGCCTGTTATTTACCAAATTGATTGACTCACTCATTTCTTGTATATCTCTATCCAGCTCAGTATGATCCCTCTTCAAATGATCCACTTCATTAGCTAGAGATACCAACTCTCTAACAATGTGAATATGGGGGCTCCTGAAAGTCCAGGGCAACAGCTATCTTTTTCAACAACCCCAGTTGGACTAGCAGCAGTCACTTCCATTTTGCGTAAGGCAGCAAACTCTTGCTGTAACTCAGCAACTTGAGTTGTCAAAGCAAGCACTTGGGGGATCTGGCTGAGGTGCTTTGGTTGGGCAACCTTGACTGCAAGTGGACGCTATCAGCTTCTGAATGGCATACCATAGCCTATGTTCTCTAATCATCAAATTTTTAGATGGGGGAAGGCAGAGCATCTGGCTTGGGTGTAGATAATCCATTCACTTGAGTCTGGAGCTTTGCAATAGCAGCAGCAGTGACAACCCTTTCTTGATCAAATTTTTTGCTGAGCTTGCAAAGGCCTTTAGCAGCAAGGTTTGCAACTTGTTGTAGTTGATCAAAGGTGTAAGTACTGAACTCATTAAGCTTCTGCACAAGTTGTTTGAAATCAGTGGGATAGGTGTTCAAGGTGGAATCTACTTGGGCTTACCAGGGCTTACCAGGGATTTTCCAACTGGTGAAACTCATGTAGACTCTCTCTGACGTATTTGGGGATGGACTGGTGCATTTGCTCAATAGAAGTGATCAAATGGGTTTGGGAAGTGACAGAATTGCGCTGATTGTCTGACATTAAGGAAAACAGGGAGTGGGTACACTTTTGATAGGCAGCAAACTGATCCCAGTGATGAGTGACAGCTGCTTGCAGAGACAAAATATCCTGAACGTGGCACACTACCACCATTTGATGATGGGCTAAAGCAGGTTGTACAAAGGATGAAAATAGATGCTCAGCAGAGCCAGTTTCTGAGAGGAAATGCTGTGGAAATTGCAGAGCCACAATCAATTTGTAGTATTCTGCTCAACTGAACTGTAGCCAAAGGCTAGGGATGGCTCCATCACAGGCTAACCCAAGGGCTACTGCCATGGCTTGATCCAAGTTAGGGGTACCCAAAGGGTAGGCCACCAGGTGGGGACCATTCCTAAGGCTCAGTACAGTAGGAATAATGGGATGGTCTGCAATGTCTTCATCAATGGGAGGACTGGTTATTTCAGGTGAGGTTGGCTCTTGTATAGGAGGAGGCAAAGGACCTGAAAAGATGGTTGCAAAAGGGATAACTAAGAGGCTTACAGCCCCTGTAGTGAGCACTATTTTTGTTGTGTTCTGAGGCACAGAACAGACACACAATGGGAAATCCTAACCTTAGGATTTGATTTGTACTAAGCCTTGGTTATAATGGCAGGGAAGGCTATGCAATTACCTTGTGGCCCTGATTGAATAATATCTACTAGACGTGGCTAGAGAGGCTACAAAGTACTTGGAGACACAAAGACAAAAATGTGAATATAACTTAATTTTTATTGGTGAATATGAAATGTAATATATAGTGGTTAGGAATACCACAAAACACTACTAGGACATTAGGATCACTTACCACAAGCATGAGTGGGGCAAGTGAGATGCACAGAGTCAAGAAACCAAACAATTGTATTTCCTGATTCACTCATCAACTCATTTCAAGAGGCAAAAGCAAAAGCAAGATATTTGTCTTAAAATGGCCCACCAAAGGCAAAATAAAACATGGTGAATGACAGCATTTATAACAAAGGTTGTTTCTTTGCAACCAGTCCAGTCCCAGAATAATATAAAACTTGGGAAAATCAATGACAGGTCCCTGGATGGTGGAATGCAGGGTTTCTAGCATGACAGAGAAGGGAGAAGTTTCCCTTATCACAGCAATGTGATGTTCATCGGCTAAAACCAAATTCTTAATCTGCAAAGGATTAGTGGTTAGCTTGAGCTTGTCTACAAATCTGCTGTTGACTAGGGTTCAATCTGTGCTCAAGTACAGAAGTGCTGAGCCTGTGTAACTGCAAAAACAGAAAGGATAGGGCATCAGTTTATTGGGATGTCTGGAAATGGTGTACAGTACCAGGTCCTCCAAGGGTACTTAGATCATTGGGCATTGGTCTACGTCCTTGGATTGGTACTCATCATTGGGAAAGTCAGGAGTTGTGTGAGGAGAGCTTTGCTTGCTTAGTGTTCTCCCTGGGCTTTTCCCTTGTCTTGATTGTCTTGTGTGGCAGTGATACAGAAATAGGTAAAGGTTGACTGGCTGTTGTTCCCATTTTCATGTCCATTTGAACCTGTGGGTTTGTGGTTAAAATTGTTGCTACTGCCCCAGGGGGCGTTGATTGGAGCTTCTATCTGGGTGAAAATCTCTGGGTTGCTCCCTCTTTCCAGTTTGCGCCTTGTGGAGAGTGTTAATGTTTGTTCTGCTTTCTTTGCCTTGCAGTACAGACTTTTCAAGTTGGCCACTTGGTCCAGGTTTATATGTCTCATTACATGCGACTTCAGTGCATCATAGTATATGAGATGGGTATCTGGAGTGTCAATGGCCATATCTGAGGGGGCATGCAGTCAGAGTTCCTTGTAAGCTCAGGTGAGTTCCTTCACTACGCCTGTTTGGGTAAGATTCTTTACTTGGTGTATGATCATGAGTGCAGTGTCCTTCAGCACAAATCTTGTCAAGAAGTCTTGTTTGAAGGTGTCCCAATCCTTCAAGGTGTGTTCTTTATGCCACTTGTTGCACCAGGCACCAGCGTCATGAGTCAGTCAGATGGGAATCTCTGCAATCCAAAACCGTTGTGCAAATTCCATTTTTCCCAGCTTGCTTTGGGAAGACTGGATTCATGCAGCAGTGTTGTCATTATTGGCCCTGACAAAAGGTTCCAAGGCAGCGCTTTTTAGTCTTTGGGCTACGTAGGCGGGCATGGTGCTTTTATTGGTTGGTCGCAGAATGATGGCGGCCGTCTGGAAGAACCCTTGTGGAGACATGGCGTTGAAGGCGGGTAGTGGAATCACTGTGCTCTGGTACAGGAAAAAGCCATCAGGTATCTTGGTACCAGGGGTGTACGGGGTCCAGTCCAGCAGAAGGCAAGATATGATTTTACCAGGGATTTGTTGGCCACAGGAAGTACAGAAAACAGGCAGAATTTTGCAAGATAAGGTAGGATAGAGAACCTACTTCTGCTACCAATGTTGTAACTGTAATGTTTTAGCAGAGTTACAAGGGGAGAAATGTTTGGAAACTAGATGATATTCTTTATTGAGAGATAAGTGTTATATAGTCATTGTGATTTGTGGATAACAGGAACACAATAGCGTTGATCACATGGTGGGATGGTGGAGGGGGTGGATTGATCCTAAAAATTAGTCAAGCGCCAAAACAAGGTATCCACTATATGAGATCAGCTTTTTTCCATGTTGTTGTATCTGGAAATCCTAGTTAACTTCCTATGTTGTGTTTGGCTCCTGGGGACAACATCCAGGAAGACACAACAGGAAATCTTTATAACAAAAGATTTGAGGTTTGAAGCTAGCCTTGGGTTAGCCTTCAGGACAAAATTAAGGGCACATACCTTAATTTACTGGAATACAAGATGAGGAATTCCTTTTGGTAGAAAGAACAGGAAAAAGCTTGAAGATTATTAAAGCCAACACAAATGTGGATAAACTTGTCTTTATTAGGAAATTTGATTCTACTTAAATAGTAGACAAGGACCAATGATCACTCATTAGGTAGACAGAGCGGCAGAGGGGGTCAGTTTGGGATGAGGTCATACCAGGATCAGACAAAGGCAGGTATGATATTCCGGAATGGGTGGATATTGAATCAGACCCATTTACGGAAGGCAAGGAATTTCCAATGTCAAAAGCAAAACCAACCAAATATTTGCACATATCACTATTTGAAGGTCATATCAAAATAGCATTAATGGCACAATTTACAACATTTCCCCCCTCAATATTGGACATAGGGAGTTGATATTTGCGGAGAAATTTGAATGAACTCAAGCAACAGGACAGCCCAATGACAGCAGATTTACGGTATACTTGACGCCCTTCTTGAAGGTGACTTTGCAAGGTCTAAGCCAGAGGGAATTGAGCTTATGGGCTCTGCCTCCAGTGCCATTCTGATATTAGAGGACTAGATTACCTACTTGGAACTCAGGGAGAGGGCTCTAGAAGCATCAGAAGGCAAAAGCTCTAATGCCATAACTTTATAGCCAGTTGAATATGCCGTAGCCTGAATGTCAATGATACAATTAGTCAAGTCTTTGACATGTGGTTCAGGATTGGCAGATACATCATGTTCAATCAAAGAAGTCTCAAGATGGAGGGAGTTGTGGCTTCATACCCATACAGCATGGAAAAAGGAGATTGGCTAGTCACTTGGTGTCTACTGAGTCAATACACAAAAAGAGCAGCAGGGAGTAACATATCCCAATTGGCAGCATCAGAGAGGGTGAGTTTTCTCATGATGGACACAATGAAGGAATTTGCTTGTTCAACAGTCCCATTGTTTGACAGGTTATACAGCACAGAGAAGGATTAGTGAGTGCCCATAGCCTCTACAATAGACATTATGAGGCAAGCATTAAAGTTAGTGCCATTGTCTAAAAGCAGAGCTTGAGGGCAGCCATAATGATAGAAGATATCTTGTAACAAGAAATTAGCAGTGGTATTGGAAGTTATAACTTGTGTAGCTCTGGCTTCAAATCATTTACTAAAATGGTCTACGGCTACCAAGATGAACCAACACCCAGATTTAGAACAAGGGAGAGGCTAACAGCATCAATGCTCACAGTGTGGAAGTCATGCTTAGGGGGGATGAGCTTGAAATGGTGTTGGGAAGATCAGGGTTGTTGGAGCTGACAAGAATGGCAGGAGGAAAGGACATCAGGGATTAAGAGACACATGTTTTCCCAGTAGAAGCTCTTGCAAAACCAGTCATGAGTTTTTGCTATGCCCCCATGTTCAATATCAATGTGGGCTTGGAGTATAATGGCTATTCTCATACTAGGACAAAAAAAGGGCAGATGAACTTTGTTGACTTCCTTGAAGTTTTGTCTATCACAAATCACAGTATCTTTTGATAGGGCCTGGAGTTCCAATTGAATGTCTTCTAACTCAGTAAACCAGGAGTCAGGGTACCCTATTAATTCATATAGGCAATCAGCGTCAGCAGGATGGATAGCTAATATGGGTGTTGTAAATTGCATCATTAATGCTATTTCAATATGGCCTTTGAACAGTGATATGTGCAAATATTTGGTTGGTTTTGCTTTCAACTTCAGGAATTCCTTGCTTTCTGTAAATAGGTCTAATCCAATCCCCACCCATTCCGGAATACCATAACTGCTCTTGTCTGATCCTGGCATGACCTCACCCTAACATGATCCCCTCTGTCACTCTGTCTACCTAATGAGTGACCATTGACCCTTTTCTATTATTTAATTAAGATCATTTTTCTTAATAAAGACAAGTTTATCAGCATTTGCATTGGCTTTGATAATCTTCAAGCTTTTTCCTGTCCTTTCTGCCAAAAGGACTTTCACATCTTGTATTCCAGGAATTAAGGTATGTGCCCTTAATTTTTCCCTGAAGCCTTCCCAAGGATAGCTTCAAACCTCAAATCTTTTGTTATAAAGATTTCCTGCTGTTTCCTCCTAGATGTTGTCCCCAAGAGCCAATCACAACAATAGGCATCCTTGAAAATCTATCAGCATTCTGATGTTGCACACCAGGACAGTGTACACCATTAAAATTGTATCCTTGCAAGCGCAGAGCCCAATATGCTAATTGATCTTCAACTCCTTTAGTTGCTGCATCCATTTAAGGTATGAATGATCTTTGACCACAGTAAAGTGGGTCCTGTAAATGTAATGGCAGAACTGTTTCACTGTATGTGAAACTACCAGAAATTTTTTTTTGGTGAAGCTATAGTTCTTCCTGTGTTTGTTGAGGACTTGCAAAGAATAGGCCACAGGTAAATCCACGCCCTCATTATCAAGCTGGGCTAAGATGGCACCCACAGCTACTCCACTGGCGTAGTGTACAAGATGAGCTCCTTATAATAATTATGGTAGACTAGGATGGGAGCCTCTTTGAGCTTGGCCTTTAGCGCTCAAAAGATTTCTGCTGACTGTCAGTCTAATTGAAGGGTATGTGGCAAAGGAGTTGGACAAGGGGTTCACTCAGTTCAGCAAAGTTGGGGATGAACTGTTAATAGTAACTCATCATAGAAAAAATAATTAGACCTCCTGTAGGTTTATGGGAGGCAGAATCTTGTCAATGGCTTTCACCTTATTATTCATGGGGTGTATGCCAGTCTGAGTGACCTCATGGCCTAAGAATTTGAGTTGCTCTTTGAAGAAGGAACACTTGGGTCCTTATTTGTTATATTAAGCCAAGGCACCAGCTTAAGCATTTCATAGCCTTTTAACTTTTTTTGGTAATATTTAAGTCTAAATTCATGTTTTTTGAACATTAATATAATTCTTAGTTTACTGAAGAAAAGTTTAAGAGTGTACAATATACAAATAATAAAAATAAATCTTATTTTTATAAACTGTATTTTTTGCTAAAACCTGTTTTTCTATTTTAATAAACCAAGAATCAAATATATGAGTTTTATGGGAGAGTAATAGCAGCCCCAAAGCTATAATTTCTATTACACTATCTTTGGCTCATATAATTAATTTCTTAGTTATTTTTAGAGAAAAAGTTGTTGTATTTAAAAGACTATTTACCCTATGTGAAATATAAGTTTTTTATGCTTCTAACTTTATGAACATGTCCTACTAATCCTTTAGTAGTATCAGCTCTCTGTGTTTCTCTGTCATCTGTGCAGAACTTTTCACAGTAATTTATTTTGGAGTACTCCTTTACATCCTCAAATATCAAAGGTGAAACATGCAGCTCACCATCTTTCATCAAATATGAAAGATTAACATAAAATGTTTTGACTTTAAGCCAGCTTTTTTAGGCCTAGATTTTCTATCATAGATATAATAAAATGTTTTTTAGGAAACATCCAAATTATTTACAAATGACTAATATAAACTCTTTCTTTCTTCCTCTCTCTCAAAAACCATTTTGAGATCATTTTTTTATATGCATCTCAATTTTCTTTTGTTTAAATATTTTAGATAATGCACTGTCAGAACCGCAGGCTTGACCTGCCAGCAAGGTTCCAACCAAGCAGGTTTGTGACCCGCAATCTGATTATCTGGTCACTCAAAGCCAGACTAGGAAGTCAACTAAATTACCAAATCCAACAACATGAACAGATGATGATCCTTCCTGGTGGATACCTTGATTTGGCACTTGACACATTATCAGGATCAAGCTATTCCCTTCACCATCCAACCAAGTGATCAACACAATCATGTTCCTGTTATCCTTGATTCACACGAACTATATAATTGCTATCTCACAATAAAAATTATCATCTATCTTCTAAATATTTTTCCCCGTGTAACTCTGCTAAAACAGCACAGTTACAACAACACCAAAATGACCATCAAAAATACTTTTGCCATGACATTCAACAAATCTATTAATCTTAATTGTTCCTTTTATAATCTTAGGTACCTCTTTAAAAAGATAATATAGGAATTCATAAGATCTGAAATGATTACCATTATCAGTCCAAACTTTAATATTTTTAATATTCTTAAATTTATTATTTTTAAGCAGACTTATCAAACACTGACCTGAAAACAAAGAGTCATGTGATAAAATTTCAGATAGAAAAGTCATGATACTCATATTTAATTTTCTCACTTTCTTTAAAAGCAATTGCAAATCCTAACAAAGAAATAGGTATTTTCTCATAAAAACAATTATTTGTCTCTATAGGATCCCCACCTAGTTTAAAGTTTCTTTATAGTCTATTACTATAACACATTAATTATCATCAAGATTATTTATATCACTAATATATTCTTTATTTTGATGCTTATAAAACTTTAAATGTAGGTTAATAGATTCAAAATTTTCTTTAATAGATTTAGGCAATGGTAACTTCTTTATACTCAAATTCTTTTTCTTCATTTCTAATGATTTTTTCAAGTTGCAAATGTTACACATATCAGTTTGCTTTTTGCTTTTAATTATATTATTAGAAATAAGCTTATGGAAAGTGGAAAGTGAAATAGAAATATTGTTTTTTATTTTCATATCTTCATAAATTTCTTTTTTGTTTTTAATAATGAGTATTTTATTTTAGTTGAGTATTCACTCAATTCTTTTTGTAATTCTTCATAAGTTAATCCAGGGGACTTTTTAGTGAATTGGCTGGTTGGAAATGAATTTTTAATATATGTTTTAAAATATTTTTTATGTTTTTTTTCTTTACTGAATCATTTTTTCCTTTTTTATTTTTTGAATTTTATGATGCTTTTTTAGCATTTTTATTTTATTAGAATATGCATACTAATTTTTTGTCAATTTCAAATCCACAATCCCAAAGCTCTTTCAAACTGTAGCATGATTTAACCAATGCTCTTAGGGAAGGAAGGTGCTTGGCAGGGGAATCTGACATCAATTCCTTTAGGTTGTTAAGGAAATCATCTGTTTTAGAATTTTGTATGACAGGTAAGAAGGTACTTTTTCCAAACTCTGTTTTTAATAAGATGTGCCCAACAAAGCTGTTAAGATCATTGTCAGTAGTAAAAAAGGAATGTTTGTTTAAGCATAGAAATTCTTTCTCTCTCAGTAGAAGCCCCCCATGAGAAGAATGGTGTTATTTGAGGTGCAAACTTGATAGGTTCCATAATGATAGTGGTTGGGTTCCTTGGCTTGGTTCAGGCAGTTCTGGCTTGTAAATAGATGTGCAGTTATCAGAGAGGAGTAAAAGTGTGGATTGTAAAGTAAATTTCTGTAAATTTGAGCTTTTTAAATACCATGTTAGCTGAGCTTTCACACTATAAGCATAAATCCCCAACTGACCCCCAACTGATCTCCTTAATTTATCAATATCACTCCTGAAGTCTTATATCATTGTTTTTATACCCCTTTTTGGATTCTGGTTAACTGTTGATATCTCAACAAATAGTACTTTAATTTTGCTCCAACTAGTATCATCAGAAAGCCCTTAATCTCAGCTTTTGGAATTGTGCTGCAACTTTATATTTAAATACCATTTAATATCTTGTAGTGGCTTTGAAGGTAAGCTTTTAAAATTATTATTTGAAATAAAATATGCTAATTAACTCTTAAAGTATGATGTTTTAATTAGTAAACTATTTTTAAAGCATAAATCACTATTTAGGTTACTTTCAATAAACAACTAAAAAACTTTTATCTTAAACAAAATTAGGTATATTATAACTTTGAATTTCTTAAATCTATCAAATTAAAACTGTTATTTTTAATCACATATAATTATACACTTATAAGTTAAATATATATCTTATTATTGTTGATGCAATGACTAAGATTATTTTTCATTTAGTTTAAATAAATTTCTCCTTTATTAAATTTAATTAAATTAAGCAAGATTTTGATACATTCTTTTTTATGTTTTAATTTTTTATATATATTATCTCTAGCATACAGTATAAAAATATAATTTTATTAAAGAGTTGTATAAAGCTATTTTCTTAATATTAAGTACTTAAGAATTTGAAAAGAAAAACTTTTACTCTCTTATAAGTCCTTATTATGTATTTTCTTTAAAAATTAAATTAAATATAAATTACTTATGCTAAATAAAATCACTGAAATTTCAATAAAAGTTTAGTTTTTGATTTTGGTTTTAGTTTTTTAACTTTTTACTAGAATTTTTATAAATTAATCTAAAATTATTTAATATTTATTTATTAAATATGCAAAAAAGCTAAGATTTTAGGCAGCAATTCAATTTCCAACAAAAAGCATCATATCACTTTTTATTTTATTTTTATGTTGATCTTTTTAGAATTATGTCATTTTGTACTAATCAGCTTTCAAGGAGTAATGGTATATGATTTAAGATTGCTACTGGCTTTTAATACAGTTTAATTTAGCTAAGTAGAAAACGCTAAATTTGATATAGGTTTTTATATTATAATGATTAAAAGTGATTTATTTTGATAAAATTGTTGTAGTTTTATAAATTCATTAATAAGAAAATTAAAACAAAGTTTTAAAGTGTAAATTAGCACAGTTGATAGGAAATGGATTACTCTTTAATATAATTACCCACTTGGCGGGTTTGAGCTTCAAGCCAGCTTCTTGAATCTTGATGAAGACAGCCTTGAGGTGGTTCAAACAGTTGGTAAAGGTGGAGCCAAAAACATTGATATCATTAAGATATATAATGACACAGGATAGCTACAGGTCTTGTAGAATAGAGTACATGGCTCTTTGGAATGTAGCCGGGCATTACAGAGTCCTTGGGACATTTGAGTGGGTTTGTAGAGACCTTCTGAGGTGATAAGCACAGCTGTTGGAAATTGCGCCATTAATGCTATTTTGATAAGGCCTTTGAATTAAGATAGCTGCAAAGATTTAGCTGGTTTTGCTTTTGAGTTTGGAATTCCTTGTTTTTTGTAAATGGGTCTGGGCCAATATCCACCGATTCCGGAACACCATACCTTCCCTTGTCTGATCCTGGTATGACCTCATCCCAACATGACCCCCTCAGCCACTCTGTCTTTCTAATGAGTGATCTCAGTCCCTTGTCTACTACTTAAGTAGAATCAAATCTCCTAATAAAGACAAGTTTATCCACATTTGCATTGGCTTTAATAATCTTCAAGCTTTTTCCTGTCCTTTCTACCAGAAGGACTTTCACATCTTGTATTCCAGGAAATTAAGGTATGCACCCTTAATTTTTCCCTAAAGGCTAACCCAAGGCTAGCTTCAAACCTAAAATCTTTCATTATAAAGATTTCCTGCTGTGTCCTCCTGGATGTTGTCCCCAGGAGCCAAACACAACAAAATGATGCTCACAACAGGGGCTGCAAGCCCCTTGGTTACCCTGTTTCCACGCTCATTCTCTAGTACTTCTCCCTTTGTTTCTGAAGTACCTGAGCAACCTAAAGTTTCTAGTCCCCCTCTAGAAGAAGACAGCATCAATGCCCCCTCAAATCCCATGGTATTGGTTCTGTCCCTGGGGCCCGTGTGGGCCCCCTTCCAGCTTTCTCTCTCAATTATAAGCAAGCTTGTGCTACTGCCTGCTCCCTACTCCACTCTGGCACTGTGGCAATGAACACTATCCCTGGTCTCTGTCCCAGGTATGCTTCTGAAGACCTGTACTCCTTCCTCTTGGATTTTGGTCTCCCCCCGTGCTGTTAGAATCCATGGATGCAATTGGTGTGCTGGTCAACCAGTTCATCCAACCCGCCCTGGTTCACCATCAACTTGCATTAGGATCCCAGAACCAACTTATAAATGCTGTAGCCACCGCTATTTCAAACAACCATGCTCAGAATATGGAATATCAAGAATGATCCCATAGTCTCATTGCATGTATTTCCAATAATCAACGCAACTTGCTGGCTTCAGAATTACTTAAGCTCATTGCTAAATTCCCTTTGTTCCTTGCTCCCTGGATACATCAAGGATCAACTATTCAAATTGGATGAGCATCAGGCAGCGTGGCATGGACAAATCGAGGCCTTTCTGATAAATCATTGCCAATATTCTGAGACTCTGGTTAGTGAACTTAAACAATTCTGAGAACATGTTAATTTGCAACTTGAATTGGTTGGAGCTCACGTGATACTTAGGGCCACTATCTGCAGCATCAATATGGTCTGGATAAGGCTTTATTAGGCAATACTCTATATCAAGTACAAAACTATGTGGAAAATAGAGTAGTGTCTATTGAGGTGACTCCTCCCTCTCCTCCTGTTATGGCCCCCTCTGACTTTAAGGCCAAGGTATGAGAAGCAATATATGAGCTCAAGGCTACTACTTGGCGTCAATCTTCTGTTCAGAACCCCCCTTTAGTCAAACCTATGACTGACCCTCACATTGCTTTGTTCACTGATCAAATAGCTACTTTGAAAGTCAAAATGAGTATTTAAGACAGCGCCTCTCTAATTCTGAAGACTTTTCCTCTGAGTCTGAAGATAAAGAAGAAGGTGAAGTTGCTAATACTCCCGCTCATGACAACCATGGTTGCTACCCTGGTTTGGAAGGTCAACCCTGGGTCAACTGCACACATGCACTAGATCAGCTTGCAGAAGTAACAAATGACGTAGATAATAGGCATGACACATTGGAAAGAGAGGTACAAAACCTCTCCTGCTTTACCGAGACCCTAAATGGACAGTTGCCCACTTGGTTGCTCAGGCCACTTCTCTGACCACCTGCCTCAATGAGATTGCTGGCACTCTATTGGTGCAACAGATTAAGATTGACAAATTTGGAGCTGCTGCTGCCACTGCTAGAGATATTAGTGGACAGAACAGCTCCACCTTGTATACCCTAGATGAAAGCCTTTGACTCCTCTGGGCTAGACAACCTTCTGCTGAATCCAAGCTTGAAGGAAATCCTCACATTAACGTCCTCAATCCAGCTGAAAACAGCCAGTCCTCTTCCTTGTACATTGCCCTGAATTGCAAACCAACCTTCAAACAGATATTCAACCCTAAAACCTCTACCATTGCTACCTTCCTAACAATTTACAAGACTTCAATACGTAGGGCTACTGATGAACTCAAAAAGGAACATATCCTCACCTGTCTCCATCCCACCTGCTAAGAAGTGGTGGTCCCCAAGCTCCCCTCTATTGTCACTTGGGAGGACATGAAGCGCCTCCTTATTGAGGAGTTTGGAGGAGATCTCAGCTTGGAAGTCAAGAAAGATGCCTTTATGCACATTGCCTTTAAGCCCAAAAAAACCCTGGGTGAGTTCACAGATTGTTTCTACATTGAAGGTCAACATTTAATCACCAGTTGACAGTTAACCCCCGCCAAAGCTTATACAGCTTATTCAAATGCTTTAAAAGTGAGCCAGCTTCTATTCCTACACTTTAAGTCACACAAGGCTTCACTCACTTCCATGAAGAGTATTAAGACGCTGTTTCAAGACATGCATTTGACCCATGGGGGTACTGTGGTGCGTGAAAATAAAGCCAGTAATTCTGGGACTACCTCTTGTACACTGTATATTATGACGCTGGGTGCTGGTGGACAGACTAAGAGGCAAGGTTTTCATAACTGTGTCCATATAGGGCACCACTTGCGTACTTGCACTAATCCCCAAGTGGAAGGTTGTGACTCCAAGGAACAGGCGGGAAAAGAGAGGTCAGCTTAGAGATAAAGATGCTCTCTGCTGACCGATCTCCCCTGTCTCCCCCTGATCCTCCTTCAGATGAGAAAGCTCCATCTTCTTCTGGCCCAACTATCCTTCATCTATTCCATGATCTTTTTGGTGATTCAGACCCTGAAGATTAGGATAGTGAAGATTCTGATAGTTATGGCTATTACTCCTGGCTTTTCAGGAAACTTTCTCTGTCCCGTACAAGCTCCGCTCTGGGAAGACCACCACCACTTCTCAAGCACCTTCAAGTGAAGTCAAAGCCATGGTGGTTTGCCATTACCTAGCCCAGGCCCATTGACCTCCTGTCTTGGTTGACTCTTCTGAGAAAGCAGCCAAGCTAGCCAAAGCTCTCTTTCACAATTTAACTGTTTATCTCCCACTGCAGACTATGTATAAGGAGATTCCTGCCTAAAGGTCATGTTAGCTAAATAGGAGAAGGAGCTAGTGGCTGCACAAGATGCGCTGGCAGTCTTGACCCCCTTTAGAAAAGACACAACCCACGTGGAAGTACCAATACAAAAGGTTAAAATCAAAGCCATCTTGGATACAAGCTCTCCAGTCAATGTAGTATCTTTAAAAACTAATGAAGAAACTTAAGCTGGCCCCTGACCTCAACTACACTCTTTTTATTGCACAGCTGGCATGGCACAAACTTGGGCTATTGGTGCCTACTCTGCTCTATCCATGAGGTTGGGAAAACTCCTTATTGCTTTTCCCGCTATTATCCTTGAGAACAGAAGCTATGACCTCTTGGTTGGTACACAATTCCTTTGAGAGTATAACAGGATTGTGAACTTACAAGATGGATATCTTTTGCTCTTGGGATATGATTTCCTTTTTGATTTTTGAGGAACCTCCGCGCCTTCAAGAAAAACCTCTAAAAACTTGTGTGCTTATGTACCCCACAGGCCGTCTCTCTCAAGTATAGGACTTACTCCTTCAACATGTGCACCCCTCCTTCTTCCTGCCCTGCAGAAGATTGATACCTTTTATTGCCCCAGAAGCTATTACCATTCCTCTGGGCTCCCAGGTAGTGATTAACTCTCAGATTTCTTACAACTACCTGGAAAGTTGTTCTTAGAACTCTACTTTCCTGAATCCCTAAGCCGTAAAGAACCCCAACTGTGTCCAGGGATTCTAGATCAACCCCACAAAGAGCCTGTACAATTTTTGCTTGTCAACCTGACAGCCCTGCCCATGCAGGTGACCCAAGGCTAGTTATAGGGCATGGTCAAATACTGGGGGCAGAACAAGTGACATCCCTTTACCCTTTTGGATTTTTTAGTGATTATAATCTACCTGAAGACAATCCTCAAGTTCTCTCCTTATTCACTGCTGCCAACTTCCCCCAATTGTCTCACATCCAACAAAAAGACGTGTTGGACCTACTCAATTAGTTTAGCAACAATTTGCCTCTGGACCTACGGACTATGGCCTAGCTAAAGGGGTCATCCATCAGATTGATTCTGGTTATGCACCCCCTTTTTGTGCCAAACCATATTGCTGTAGTAGGGTAGAGGATGCTCAGGTATCTAAGGAGCTTAAGCAGCTCTTAGACACTGGGCTACTAGCTCCCTCTCAGAGCCCTTGGGCCTCCCTGTTACTGATCCTCAAGAAGAAGAATGGAGTGCATTGTATTGTAATGGACTATCACCACCTGAACTCTCTCACTAAGAAAGACTTGTACCCCTTGCCCAGAATTGACAATGCTTTAAGATGGCTGGGTGGTTCCAGGTTTTTCTCAGCCATGGATCTAGCCTCTGGATACTGGCAAGTTGGCTTATCTCCTGAGGATAGAGAAAAAGCTGTGCTTATCACCTCAGAAGGCCTTTTTGAACCCGCTTGTATGCCCCAAGGACTCTGCAATGCCCCTGCTACATTTCAATGGGCTATGGACTCTATCCTACGAGATCTAAAGCTCTCTTATGTCCTTGTGTACCTTGATGACATCACTGTATTCAGCGCTAACTTTAACAATCATTTGGAACACCTCAAGGCTGTCTTCATCAAGATCCAAAAAGCTGGCTTGAAGCTCAAACCCTCCAAGTTCTCCTTCTTTAAAAAGCAACTCAAGTTCTTAGGTCATGAGGTCACTCAAACGGGAATCTGCCTCATGAATAATAAGGTGGAAGCCATCAACAAGATGCTACCTCCCACAAATCTTTGAGAGGTTCAAGTATTCCTTGGTATGATGGACTACTACCAACAGTTCATACCTGATTTTTCTGAACTGAGTGAATCCCTTGTCCAACTGCTTTTCAATGTCCCCTTTGAGTGGACTGACAGCCAGCAAAAAGCTTTCAAAACGTTGAAGGTCAAGATCAAAGAGGCTCCTGTCTTGGTCTATCCTGATTATGATAAAGTGTTCATCTTGTATACTGACACTAGTGGAGTAGCTGCAGGTGCCATCTTATCCCAGCTTAACAACAAAGGCGTGGATTGACCTGTAGCCTACTTGTTGAGGGTCCTCAATAAGCACAAGAAGAACTAAAGCACACTGAGAAGGAATGTTTGGCAGTGCTGCATGCAGTGAACGGTCTTGGCACTACATTTATGGGACCCACTTCACTGTTGTCACAGATCATTCCTCCCTCAAATGGCTGCAACAGCTAAAGGAGCCTGAAGGTCAACTAGCACGTTTAGCTCTGCCTCTACAAGGGTACAATTTCACAGTGATACTGTCCTGGGGCCCAACATCAGACCGCCAATGGCTTGTCAATGATGCCAATTCTAGATATCTGCCCCGCTGACGCTGATTGCCTATACAATTTAATAGGGTATCCTGACTCTTGGACCACTGAGCCAGAAGACATTTGCTTATTGCTATAGACCCTATCCTAGGACCCTCTAAACTTGTGATAGGCAGCTCTTCAAAAAGATTAATAATGCCTGCCTATCCTATGTTTGCCCTAGCATGAGGATAGCCATTATTCTCCAAGCTCACATTGACACTGGGCATGGGGGTATAGCCAAAACTCATGACTGGCTATGAAAGAATTTCTACTGGGAGAACATGCAACTTCTGATCCCTGACGTTCTTGCCTCCTATCATTTGTGTCAACTCTAATGTCCTCACCTGCCCCAACACCAATTCAAGCTCATCCCCCCAAAGCATGCTTTCCACACTGTGAGTATTGATGCTGTTGGGCCATTCTCTTGGTCTAGGTCTGGGTGTTGATTTATCTTAGTTGCCATAGACCATTTCAGCAAATGGGTTGAAGCCAGAGCCACAAAAGATATAATGCCAAGACTTTGGCTACTTTCTTGCTGCAAGACATCTTTTATTGACATGGCTGCTCTCAAGTCCTGCTTTCTGACAATGGTACCAATTTTAATGCTTGCCTCATCACGTCTATTGTTGAATCTATGGGTTTCCACCAATCTTTCTCTGTGCTATATAGTCCTTCAACTAATGGGACTGTCAAACAAGCCAATTCCTCCCTGGTGTCAATAATGAGGAAACTCACCCCTCTTACGCTGCTAATTAGGGTATATTCCTCCCTGCTGCCCTCTTTGCTTATCAACTCAGTAGACACCAAGTAACTGCTCAGTCCCCTTTTGCCATGCTGTATGGGCGTGAAGCTGCCACCCCCTCAATCTTGGGACCTCCTTGATTGAAGTTGATGTATCTGAAAATCCTGAGTCCCTTGTTAATGACGTAATCAATTGTATCATTGACATCCAAGCAACAGCTTACACCACTGCTTACAAGGTTAAGACCCTGGAGCTCTCCCCGTCCAATGCTGCTAGAGCCCCCCTCCCTGAGTATTAAATAGAAGACCTAGTTCTCTATTACCAGAATAGTACAGGTGGTAGAGCTCATAAGCTGGATTCTCTCTGGGTTGGGCCCTGTGAAGACACCTTCAAAAAGGGTGTCAAGTATACTGTGAAACTACTGTCTTCTGGACGTCCTTTTGCCCAAATTCACTCCAATTTTTTCCGCACATATCAACTCCCTGTGTCCAATCTTGATGGGGGAGATGTCAGAAATTGCGCAATTAATGCTTTTTTGATATGGCCTTTGAGTATTGATAGCTGCAGAAATTTGGCTGGGTTTGCTTTCAATTTTGGATATTACTTGCCTTCTTTAAATGAGTCTGGTTCATTATCCACCCATTCTGGATTATTGTATCTGTCTGTGATTGATCCTGGTATGACCTCATCCCAACGTGACCCCCTCAGCCACTCTGTCTTTTTAATGAGTGATCACTGTCCCTTTTCTACTATTTAAGTAGAATCATTTCTCCTAATAAAGACAAGTTTATCCAAATTTGCATTGGCTTTAATAATCTTCAAGCTTTTTCCTGTCCTTTCTGCCAAAAGGACTCTCACATCTTGTTTTCCAGGAAATTAAGGTACATGCCCTTAATTTTGCCCTATAGGCTAACCCAAGGCTAGCTTTGAACCTCAAATCTTTTGTTATAAAGATTTACTGCTGTGTCCTCCTGGATTTTGCCCCCAGGAGCCAAACACAACACAGCTGTTAAAAAAAGCCACTTCTAATCCACCAGAGTAACCCCTTGAGGGGGGTGTCAAGGGTCTGGATGTACAAGCATTCTGGCTACCGCCAACCTACTTAACATCCAGCCATTGCCCATTTTGTACCCTTCCAATATACCGTTTGACATACCAAGAATGGTAACCAAGCAATATCATATGACAATCCAAGTATCCAGTAGCCAAACCCATCCCACACATGACCAACCCCTAGGTTTTATCCAACTAAATCTCTGCCATAGCCCAATCTATATAAGTCTAAAATATTATCCAATAAAAGATACTTCTCTTCTCTCCTAATTCTATATTTGAAGCTTCCCCAAAAGGTGCTCATTATCACTATCCTAGACTCCCAAATATCATACAAGCTGCCCAAGGGTACCTTTCTAGAGTTATACTCTTCTCCCTCATTAGGACATAACAAGCCCTACTTATGCCCAGAAATTTTGGATGTCTCTCATAAAGACCCTGTTCAATTGCTGGTTGCCAACTTAACCGCTCTCCACATACATATGTCTAGAGGGCAGGTTTTTTGTCTATTGCAAGTTATTGAATGCTCAAGATGTCCTATAATTACACCCTTTGGTATGAACCAGGATTTTAATTTACTTGAAGATGAGCCCCAATTCCTATCCTTGTTCACTGCACAGGGCTTCCTGCAGCTATCTATGGTTTAATAAAAAGGGGTGCTTGACCTACTGGATTAGTTTTTGGATATCTTTTCTAAGGATAGCACTTATTATGATTTTTTAAAGGCGTCATTCACCAGATTGATACTGGGGACGCCCCCCTTCTGTGCTAAACCATATTGTCATAGCTGTGTAGAAGACGCTCAGGTGTCTAAGGAGCTCAAACAACTTCTAGACGCTGGACTACTGGCTCCTTCCCAAAGTCCTTGGGCCTCCCACTTGCTCATATTAAAAAGAAGAATGGAGGTCATTGTATTGTGATGGACTACAGACAATTGAACTCCTTAACCAAAAAGATTTCCTATCCCTCACCAAATTGATGATGCTCTCTGCCAACTTAATGGCTCAAAGTCCTTCTCTGCTATAGACCTGGCCTCTGGGTACTGGAAAGTTGAGCTTTCTCCTGAAGATAGGCAAAAGGTAATACTCATCACTTCAGAAGGACTGTTTGAGCTTACCTGCATGCCGCAAGGTCTCTGCAATACCCTGGCTACTTTCCAATAATCCATGGACTCTAACCTCCATAAATTGAAGCTCTCATGTGTCCTAGTGTACTAAGATGATATAACAGTATTTAATGCTACCTTTAACAACCACCTGGCTCATCCCAAAGAAGTATTCATCAAGATCTGAGAGTCTTACCTTAAGTTGAAATCATCTAAGTGTGCTCTCTTCAAGGAACACCTTGAGTTCTTGGGACGTGAGGTAACCCAGACAGGGATTCATCCAATGACCAAGAAAGTTGAGGCCATTGACAAAATTCTTTCATCCATCAACCTGAAAGAAGTTCAAGTTTTTCTGGGCATGATGAAATACTATAGACAGTTTATCCCTGATTTTTCTGACACTAGAAAACCCTTGGTCCAGCTGTTGCATAATGTCCCTTTCAAATGGGTTGCCAGCCAGTAACAAGCCTTTGAGACCCTCAAGCAAAAACCTCAAAGAGGCTCCCATCCTATTCTACTCTGACTAAAATAAGGAATTCATCCTGTATACTGATGCTAGCAATCTGGCCATAGGAGCCATCTTGGCTCAACTGGATGATGAAGGTGTGGATCACCCTGTAGCTTATATCTCTTGTGTCCTCAAAAAGCATGAGAATCATTACAGTCTCATAGAGAAAAGGTGCCTTGCTGAGCTGCACGCTGTCAAGCAGTTCTGCCATTACGTATATAGCACCCACTTCACTGTGGTCACTGATCACACTTTGCTCAAATGATTACAACAACTTAAGGAACCAGAGGGACAACTAGCTAGATGAGCTCTCCACCTGCAAGGCTACAGCTTCACTGTGCTGCACTGTCTCAGGATTCAACATCAAAATGCTGATGGGCTATCCAGAATGCCCATTCTTGCTTTACATCCTATGGAGGCTGACCAATTGTATGAACTAATTGGATAACCTTCTTCTTGGGAAAGAGAGACAGAAGAGGTCCAACTGGTCTTGTCCAAGCTATCCAAAGATACCTTCATACACAACAATCAGCTCTTCAAGAAAGTGCAAGATCAGTATCTGCCTTATGTACGCCCCAGTCTTTGCCTCTTGTTGGTGTTTCAAGCTCATAAAGAGACTGGGCATGGAGGCATTGCCAAGACCTTTGAATGGCTTCAAAAGAATAACTTCTGTGAGAATCTTTGACTGCTGATCCCAGATGTCATAGCTAGCTGCCACGACTGCCAGCTGCAAAGGCCACAAGCTGCTGCCCACAAGTTCAAATTAGTCCCCCTGCAACATGCCTTCCACACTGTCAGCATTGACGCGGTAGGTCCTCTCCCCCGCTCACGTTCTGGGTGTTGCTTTATTCTGATTGCTTTTGATCACTTCAGCAAGTGGTTAGAGGCTTGTCCTAAAAAAGAAATCACGGCTAAGACAACCGCCTCCTTTCTGCTACAGGATGTATTCTTTTGACATGGCTGTCCTCAATTATTGCTATCTGATAATTGGACTAGCTTCAATGCTAAGTTAGTGACTTTGGTTGTTGAGGCTTTTGTGTCTCACCAGTATTTTTCTTCCCCCTATAATCCTTCTACTAATGGGGCAGTCAAGAGTGCAAATTCAACTCTGGTTTCAATAATGAGGAAACTCACTGATTCTGACGCTGCCAGCTGGGATCTATACTTACCTGCTGTTCTCTTTGCCTATTACCTAAGCAAAAATTATGTCACCAGGTAATCCCCTTTTTTATGATATATGGTTGTGAAGCCACCACTCTGTTGTTCTTTGGGGCCCCCTACTCTCCTCTGATAAGGCTATGAACCCTGACAATCATATCAAAGATCTATTCAATTGTATCATTGATATTCAGTCCACTGCCTATACGTCTGCATATAAGACCAAGATGCTTGAGCTCTCTCCCAACAATGCTGGAAAATCTCCCTTTCCTGAGTTCAATATTGGGGACCACATTTTTTACTATCAGCATAGAGTAGGAGGACACGCTCATAAATTAGACTTGTTGTGATTGGGCCCTTAGAAGTGACCTTCAAACAAGGAGCAGAGTACACTGTAAGCTCCTCTCCAGTGGTCAACTGTTTGCCCAAGTGCACGCTAAGTTCCTTTGCAAATACTACCCCCCTAAGGCCAATCTAGAGAGGAACAATGTTGTGAATGCCTCCATTCACTATGTTTTAATTTTGCCTTCTATGGGTTATCTCAAGGACATATATCTCTCTTTTTCTTTTGCCTTTGAAATGAATGTCAGAAATCTTGCCATTAATGCTATTTTGATCTCGCCTTCAAATAATTATATGTGCAAAGATTTGGTTGGTTTTGCTTTTGATTTTGGGAATTCCTCACCTTCCGCAAATGGGACTGGTTCAATCTCCACTCATTCTGGATTATCATACCTGCCCTTGACTGATCCTGGTATGACCTCATCCTCAGTGATCCCTTCTACCACCTTGTCTACCTAATGAGTGATAATTGTCCCTTGTCTACTATTTAAGTAGAATCATTTCTCCTAATAAATACAAGTTTTTCCTCATTTGTGTTGGCTTTGGTATTCTTCAAGAGTTTTCTTTTTCTTTTTGACAAAAGGACTTTCACATCTTGTATTCCAGGAATTAAGGTATGTGCCCTTAATTTTGCCCTGAAGGCTAATCCAAGGCTAGCTTCAAACCTCAAATCTTTTGTTATAAAGATTTCTCACCGTGTCCTTCTGGATGTCGTCCCCAGGAGCCAAACACAACAAAATGATGCTCAAAACAGGGGCTGCAAGCCCCTTGGTTACCCTGTTTCCACGCTCATTCTCTGGTCCTTCTCCCTTTGTTTCTGAAGTACCTGAGCAACCTAAAGTTTCTAGTCCCCCTCTAGAAGAAGACATCAACCATGCCCCTTCAACTCCTATGGTACTGGTGCTGTCTCCCAGGCCTGTATGCCCCTTCCAGCTTTCTCTCTCAACTACAAGCAAGCTTGTGCTGCCGCCCGCTCCCTGCTCAACTCTGATACTATGGCAATGCATACTATCCCTGGTCTCTGTCCCAGGTACGCTTCTGAAGACCTGTACTCCTTCCTTTTAGACTTTGGTCTCCCCCGCGCTGATGGAGTCTATGGATACTATTGGCATGTTAGTCAACCAATTTATTCAACCCACCCTAGTCAACATCAACTAGCATTAAGATCCCAGAACTAGCTTCTAAATTCTGTAGCCACTGCTTTCTCAAATAACTATGTTCAAAACATGTCATATCAAGAATGGTCCCATAGCCTCTTTGTGTGTATTTTGATAACTAGCGTGACTTTCTGGCCTCCCAAAAATACCTAATATCATCTCTGAACTCCCTTTTTCTCTTACTCCCTGGATATATCAAGGACCAAATGTGCAAATTAAATGAGCATCAAGCAATTTGGCGTGGTCAAATTGAGGCCGCTCTTCTAAAGCATTGTCAGAATTTTGAGACTCTGGTTACCAAACTCAACTTTTTTAGGGAGCATATTAATTTTCAGCTTGAGCTGTTTGGGACTCATGTTGATACCTGTGGCCGTCATCTACAACACCAATATGTACTGGATAAGGCTGCATTGTGCAGCACTCTGTATCAAGTACAAAATAATGTGGATGATAGAGTAGCGTCCATTGAGGTGACTCCTCCTGCTCCTTCTGTTGGGGTCCTGGCTGATTTTGAAGCCCAGGTATGAGAAGCCATAGCTGAGCTCAAGGCTACTAATTGACGTCAATCTTCTGTTCATAACACTCCTCCAGTCAAACCTATGCCTGACCCTTGCATTGACTCATACACCAACCAAGTAGCTACATTGCAAGGAGAAATTGATTATTTGAGACAACACCTCTCTAATCCTGATAGTTTTTCCTCTGAGTCTGAAGGTGAAAAAGTACTGAGGTCATTATTACTCCCAATCATGGCAATCATGGTTGTTGCCCTATCTTGAAAGCCAACCCCAGGTCAACTGTGCTCTCACCTTGGATCAACTAGCAGAAGTGACAAATGATGTTGCTGATAGGCAGGACACACTGAACAAGAGGTACAAAACCTCTCTTGCTTGACCAAGACAATGAATGGGCAGGTCATCCCTTTGGTTGCTCAGACAACTTCTCTGATCACCCGCCTCAATGGGATTGCTGGCACCTTATTGGTGCAACAGATTAAGATTGATGAATTTGGAGCTACCACCGCTACTGCTAGAGATATCAGTGGGCAAAACAGTTCTACCTTGAATACTCTAGAGGAGAGCCTTCAACTTCTCTGGGCTAGACAACCTTATGCTGAATCTGAGTTTGAGGGCAACATCCACATTAACCTCCTCAACCCAGGTGACAACAGCCAATCCACATTATTTTCCATTGACCCTAATTATAAGCCTTTATTCAAACAGAAATTTGACCCTAAAACCTCTACCATTACTGCCTTCCTGATAATTTATGAAACTGCAATGTGTAGGGCCAATAATGAACTTAAGAAGGAGCATATTCTTACCTGTCTGCATCCTACATGTCAAGAAGTTGTGGTCCCTGAGCTCCCTTTGATTGTCACTTGGAAGGACATGAAGCGCCTCTTAATTGAGGAATTTGGAGGAGATCTCAGCTTGGAAGTCAAGAAGGATGCATTTATGCACATTGCTTTTAAGTCCAAGGAAGCCCTGGCTGAGTTTGCGGATTGCTTCTACATTGAAGGACAGCAGTTGATCACTAGTTGTCAGTTAACTCCCTGGGAAGCTTACACAGCTTGTTCAAACACTTTAAAGGTGAACCAACTCCTATGTCTGTACTTTTAGGCCCATAAAGCTTTCCTTACTTCAATGAAGAGTATTAAGACCCTCTTGCAGGATATGCACTTGACCCATAGGGATACTGTGGTATGCAAAAATAAGGCCAACAATTCAGGAACCCCCTCCTGTACTCTGCACATTATGACTCTGGGCTCAAGTGGGAAGTCTAAGAGGTAAGGATGTCATAACTGTGGTCAAATAAGACACCAGTCACGTACCTGCACCAACCCTCAAGTAGAAGATTGTGACCTTAAGAAACAGGCAGGAAAAGAGAGGTCAGCTTAGAGGAAAAACGCTCTTTGCTGACCAATCTCCCCTGTCTCCTCCTGATCCTTCTTCTGATGAGGAATCTTTCCTCTTGGCTGGCCCAACTATCCTTCATCTGTTCCAAAATCTTTCCAGTGATTCTAAACCCAAAGACTCTGACTGCAATGAGTCTGATGGTTATTGTTACTCCGTGCTGGCAGTCCTGGAGACAGTTTCCGTCCCTTACAAGCTGAGTTCAGGAAAACTACAACTACTACTTGCTCAACTTTGAGCAAAGCTAAGGCCGTAGTGGCTTGTTCTTACTTGGCTCAGACTCATTTTCCCACTGTCTTGGTAGATTCCTCTGAAGAGGCTGCTAAACTAACAGAGGCTCTCTTTCATAATGTGACTTTATCTCTCCCCTTGCAGAATGTTTATAAGGAAACTACTGCCTTACAACTCATGTTGGCCAAGTGGGAGAAAGAGCTAGAGGCTGCGTAGGATGTGCTGGCAGACTTGCCTCCCCTCCCTTTGGAAAAGATACAACCCACATGGAAGTATTAATCCAAAAGGTTAAAATCAAGGCTATTTTAGACACAGGCTCTCCAGTTAATGTGGTATTGTCTAAGCTATTAAAGAAGCTTAAGCTGGCCCCTGAGTTAACTACACTCAATCA
The DNA here is from genome assembly GCA_014839935.2 of Entomophthora muscae. NCBI lineage: Eukaryota > Fungi > Entomophthoromycota > Entomophthoromycetes > Entomophthorales > Entomophthoraceae > Entomophthora > Entomophthora muscae. Next base: position 863,004 of record QTSX02004264.1, read on the forward strand.
TATGGTACTGCTGACATGGCTCAAACCTGGGCCATTGAGGCCTACTCTGCTCTGCCAATGAGGTCTGGGAAGCTTCTTATTCCTTCCCTACTGTTGTCTTAGAAAACAAAAGCTACAATCTCCTGGTTAGTACGCAATTCCTTTAAGAGTACAATGGGATTGTGAACCTTCAAGATGGGTAGCTTTTGCTCTTAGGGTATGAGATCCCCCTAATCTTTGAGGGCCTGCTTGTCTCCAAGGTAAACGCCTTAAGACTTGTGTGCTTGAGTACCCCACAGGTATCTATTTGCTCAAGTACAGGACTCATTCTTCTAATATGTAGTCCCCTCCTCCTTCCTGTCCTGCTGAGGAAGGTGTGCCTCTTCTTGCCCCTTCAGCTATCACTATCCTGCCTGGCTTGCAAGTGATTATAGACTCTTAGAAATCCTATGAACTCCCTTATAATTTTTTCCTGGAGCTATATTCACCTGATTCCCTAAGCTGTAGAGAGCCTAGGCTATGCCCTGGGATTCTTTACCAAACTCACAAAGAGCCTGTGCAGCTGTTGCTGGCTAACCTGACTACCCTACTTATGCAGATGATCAAAGGACAGGATGTTGGGCATGGTAACATATTAGGTTCAGAACAATTGGCGTCCCTCTACCGGTTTGGAACGTTTAGTGATTTCAATTTGCTGGTAGAAGACCCCCAAGTTTTCTTCTTATTCACCGCTACCAACTTCCCCCAATTGTCTCCCATCCAACAAAAAGACGTGTTGGACCTGCTCAATAGGTTTAGTGACATCTTTGCCTCTGGACCTACAGACTATGGCCTGGCTACTGAGTTCATCCATCAGATTGATACTGGTGATGCACCCCTTTTTGTGCCAAAACATACCGCTGTAGTAGGGTAGAGGATGCACAGGTGTCTAAAGAGCTCAAACAACTACTAGACACTGGGCTACTGGCTCCTTTGCAAAGTCCTTGTGCTTCCCTGTTACTGATCCTCAAGAAGAAGGATGGAGTGCATTGTATTGTAATGGACTATTGCTGCCTGAACTCTCTCACTAAGAAAGACTTGTAACCCTTTCCCAAAATTGATAATGCTAACATATGGCTGGGTGTTTCAAAGTTTTTATCAGCCACAGATCTAGCCTCTGGATACTAGCAAGTTGACATATCTCCTGAAAACCAAGAGAAGGCTGCTCTCATTACCTCTGAGGGTCTCTATGAACCTACTTGGATGCCCCAAGGACTCTGCAATGCCCCTGCTACATTTCAACAGGCTATGGACTCCATCCTACAAGACCTAAGCTCTCTTGTGTCCTTGTGTAACTTGATGACATCACCGTATTCAGTGCTACCTTTACCAACCATTTAGAACACCTCAAGGCTGTCCTTATCAAGATCCATGAAGCTAGCTTGAAGCCTAACCCTCCAAGTGCTCCTTCTTTAAAAAGCAACTCAAGTTCTTAGGTCATGAGGTCACTCAAACAGGAATCCACCCCATGAATACTAAGGTGGAAGCCATTGACAAGATGCTACCTCTCACAAATCTTTGAGAGGTCAAGTATTCCTTGGTATGATGGGCTACTACTGACAGTTCATACCTGATTTTGCTGAACTGAGTGAACCTCTTGTCCAACTGCTTTGCATTGTCCCCTTTGAGTAGACTGACAGTCAGCAGCAATCCTTTGAGGCACTGAAAGCCAAACTCAAAGAGGCTCTTTTTTAGTCTACCCTGATTACAATAAGGAGTTCATCTTGTACACTGACGCTAGTGGAGTAGCTATGGGTTCTATCCTAGCCCAGCTTGATGATGAAGGTGTCACAAACCTGTGACCTATTATTCACAAGTCCTTAAAAAAATGAGAAAACTATAGTGTCACTTGAAAGAGTGCCTGGCTGTTCTGTTTGCTGTAAAACAGTTATGGCACTACATCTACAGGACTCATTTCACGGTAGTAACAGAGCATTCATCCCTTAAGTAGCCTCAGTGATTAAAAGAACCCAGAGGTCAACTAGCCTACTGGGCCTTACGCCTATAAGGATATGATTTCACTGCAGTACATTTTCCTGATGCACAATATCAGAATGCCAATGGTTTGTCAAGGATGTCTAAGCTAGCTATTATCCTGCTGACGCTGATTGCCTATACGAGCTGATAGGGTACCCTGACTCCTGGACCACTGAGCCAGAAGACATCTGCTTGGCACTGCAAGCCCTATCAAAGGATACTGTGATTTGAGATAGACAACTCTTCAAGAAGGTCAACAACACTTATCTACCCTACAATTGCCTTAGCATGAGAATAGCCATTATCCTCCAAGCTCACATTGATACCGGTCATGGAGGTACCGCAAATACTCATGACTGGTTGCGCAAGAACTTCTACTGGGAAAATATGCGCATCCTAATCCCTGATGTCCTTGCCTCCTATCATTCTTGTCAGCTCCAACAACCTTGACCTTCACAACATCAGTTCAAGATCATCTTTCCTAAGCATGCCTTCCACATTGTGAGTATTGATGCTGTTGGGCCACTCTCTTGGTCTAGGTTGGGTGTCAATTCAACTTGGTAGCTGTAGAACATTTTAGTAAATGGGTTGAAGCCAGAGCAACCAAGGATATAACTGCCAAGACCACTTCTGACTTCTTGTTGCAAGATATCTTCTATTGTCATGGTTGCCCTCAAGTCCTGCTTTCTGACAATGGGACCAGCTTTAATACCTTCCTCATAACGTCCATTGTAGAAGCTATGGGTACACATCAATCCTTCTCTGTACCGTATAATCTGTCAATCAATGGGACTGTTGAACAAGCCAATTACACCCTTGTGTCCATCATGAGGAAGCTTGCCCTCTCTGATACCGCTAACTGGGATCTGAACCTCCCTGCTGCCCTCTTTTTGTATAGACTTATCAGACATTGAGTGACAAGCCAGTCCCCCTTTGCCATGCTGTATGGACAAATTGCCACTACCCTCTCAATCTTGGGACCCCCATTGATCAAAGTTGACGCCTCTGCCAATCCTAAAACTTGTGTCAAAGACTTACTAATTGGATCATTGACATCCAAGCTACAGCCTATTCTACTGCTTCTAAAGTCAAAGCTTTAGAGCTCTCACCCTCTAATGCTGCCAGAGCCCCCCTCCCTGAGTACCAAGAAGGTGACCTAGCCCTCTATTATCAAAATTATACTGGAGGCCAAGCACATAAGCTAGACTCCCTCTGGGTTGGGCCTTGTGAAGTCACCTACAAGAAGGGTTTTAAGTAACTGTAGAGCTGCTGTCCTCTGGCCTTTTTGCTCAAGTTCACTCCAAATTTCTCTGCAAATATCAACTCCCTGTGTCCAATCTTGAGGGGTGAAATGTCAGAAATTGCACCATTAATGCTATTTTGATCTGGTCTTCAAATAATGATATGTGTGAAGATTTGGTTGCTTTTGCTTCTGATTTTAGGAGTCTCTCACCTTCTGCAAATGGGTCTGGTTCAATCTCCACTCATTCCAGATTATCATATCTGCCCTTGACTGATCCTGGTATGACCTCAACCCAATGTGACCCCTTCTGCCACTCTGTCTACCTAATGAGTGATCATTGACCCTTGTTTACTATTTAAGTAGAATCATTCTCCTAATAAAGACAAGTTTATCAGCATTTGCATTGGCTTTGGTTCTTCAAGCTTTTTCCTGCCCTTTTTTCCAAAAGACTTTAACATCTTGTATTCCAGGAATTAAGGTATGTGCCCTTAATTTTGCCCTGAAGGCTAACCCAAGGCTAGCTTTGAACCTCAAATATTTTGTTATAAAGATTTCCTGATGTGTCCTTCTGGATGTTGTCCCCAGGAGCCAAACACAACACTGTGAGAAATCATGGAGATTGTCTTCACCCTGACCAATCAGCTATATCAGGACTTGGAAGACAATTGCACTCAGGTTGCCGTCCTCAAACATAAATTGGATGCATACAGTAACCGTTTAGATCTTTTAGCTTCCACTAATCTGCTTATGGAAGGAAACCATATGTTGTGTTTGGCTCCTGGGGACAACATCCAGGAGGACAAGGCGGGAAATCTTTATAAAAAAAGATTTGAGGTTTGAATCTGCCTTAGGTTAGCCTTCAGGGCAAATTAAGGGCACATACCTTAATTTCCTGGAATACAAGATGTGAAAGTTCTTTTGGCAGAAATGACAAGAAAAAGATTGAAGATTATTAGAACCAATGCAAATGTGGATAAAATTGTCTTTATCAGGAGATTTAATTCTACTTAAATAGTAGACAAGGGACAGTGATCACTCATTAGAAAGACAGAGTGGCTGAGGGGTCACGTTGGGATGAGATCATACCAGGAGAAATCACAGACAGGTACAATAATCCGGAATGGGTGGATATTGAACCAGACCCATTTACAGAAAACAAGGAATTCCCGAACTTGAAAGCAAAACAAGTCAAATCTTTGCAGCTATCATTATTTGAAGGTCATAAGAATTAGCATTAATTGCACAATTTCCAACATCTCCCCCCTCAAGATAAGGACACAGGGAGTTAATATTTGCAGAGAAATTTGGAGTGAATGTGAGCAAAATGATGTCCAGAAGACAGTAATTATACGGTATACTTGACGCCTTTTTTGAAAGTGACTTCACAGGGCCCAACCCAGAGATAATCCAGCTTATGAGCTCTAACACCTGTACAATTCTGGTATTAGAGAACCAAGTTGTCTATTTGATACTCAGGGAGGGGGACTCTAGCAGCATTGGACGGGGAGAGCTCCAGGGTCTTAACCTTGTAAGCAGTGGTGTAAGCTGTTGCTTGGATGTCAATGATATAATTGGTTTTGTTATTACATGGGCCTCAGGATTTGCAGACACACCAACTTTGATCAAGGGGGGTCCCAATATTGAGGGGGTGGCAGCTTCACGTCCATACAGTATAGCAAAATGGGACTGATCAGTTACTTGGTGTTTACTGAGTTGGTAAGCAAAGAGGACAGTAGGGAGGAACATATCCCAATTAGCAGCGTCAGAGAGCGTGAGTTTCCTCATTATGGACACCAGGGAGGAATTGGCATATTTGAAAGTTCTATTAGTTGAAGGATTATATGGTGGGGAGAAAGATTGGTAGTACCTGTAGCTTTGATAATAGAAGTGATGAGACAAGCGTTAAAGTTGGTACCATTGACAGAAATCAGGACTTGAGGGAGCCATGTCAATAGAAGATGTCTTGCAGCAAGAAATTAGCAGTGGTCTTGGCAGTTATATTTTTTGTAGCTCTGGCTTCAACCCATTTGCTAAAAATGGTCTATGGCAACTAAGATAAATCAACACCCAGACCTAGACCAAGGGAAAGGCCCAACAGCATCATTACTCACAGTGTGGAAAGCATGCTTAGGGGGGATGAGCTTGAAATGGTGTTGGGACAGGAAAGGATGTTGGAGTTGACATGAATAACAGGAGACAAGAACATCAGGGATCAGGAAGCACATTTTCTCTCAGTAGAAGCTCTTGCATAGCCAGTCATGAGTTTTGGCTATACCCCCATGCCCAGTGTCAATGTGAGCTTGGAGAATAATGGCTATCCTCATGCTAGGGCAAACATAGGATAGGCAGGCATTATTAATCTTTTTGAAGAGCTGCCTATCACAAGTTTAGAGGGTCCTAGGATAGGGTCTATAGCAATAAGCAAATGTCTTCTGGCTCAGTGGTCCAAGAGTCAGGATACCCTATTAAATTTTATAGGCAATCAGCGTCAGCGGGGTGGATAGCTAGAATTGGCATCCTTGACAAGCCATTGGCGGTCTGATGTTGGGCCCCAGGACAGTATCACTGTGAAATTGTACCCTTGTAGAGGCAGAGCTAAACGTGCTAGTTGACCTTCAGGCTCCTTTAGCTGTTGCAGCCATTTGAGGGAGGAATGATCTGTGACAACAGTGAAGTGGGTCCCATAAATGTAGTGCCAAGACTGTTTCACTGCATGCAGCACTGCCAAACATTCCTTCTCAGTGTGCTTTAGTTCTCTTGTGCTTATTGAGGACCCTCAACAAGTAGGCTACAGGTCAATCCACGCCTTTGTTGTTAAGCTGGGATAAGATGGCACCTGCAGCTACTCCACTAGTGTCAGTATACAAGATGAACACTTTATCATAATCAGGATAGACCAAGACAGGAGCCTCTTTGATCTTGACCTTCAACGTTTTGAAAGCTTTTTGCTGGCTGTCAGTCCACTCAAAGGGGACGTTGCAAAGCAGTTGAACAAGGGATTCACTCAGTTCAGAAAAATCAGGTATGAACTGTTGGTAGTAGTCCATCATACCAAGGAATACTTGAACCTCTCAAAGATTTGTGGGAGGTAGCATCTTGTTGATGGCTTCCACCTTATTATTCATGAGGCAGATTCCCGTTTGAGTGACCTCATGACCTAAGAACTTGAGTTGCTTTTTAAAGAAGGAGAACTTGGAGGGTTTGAGCTTCAAGCCAGCTTTTTGGATCTTGATGAAGACAGCCTTTAGGTGTTCCAAATGATTGTTAAAGTTAGCGCTGAATACAGTGATGTCATCAAGGTACACAAGGACATAAGAGAGCTTTAGATCTCGTAGGATAGAGTCCATAGCCCATTGAAATGTAGCAGGGGCATTGCAGAGTCCTTGGGGCATACAAGCGGGTTCAAAAAGGCCTTCTGAGGTGATAAGCACAGCTTTTTCTCTATCCTCAGGAGATAAGTCAACTTGCCAGTATCCAGAGGCTAGATCCATGGCTGAGAAAAACCTGGAACCACCCAGCCATCTTAAAGCATTGTCAATTCTGGGCAAGGGGTACAAGTCTTTCTTAGTGAGAGAGTTCAGGTGGTGATAGTCCATTACAATACAATGCACTCCATTCTTCTTCTTGAGGATCAGTAACAGGGAGGCCCAAGGGCTCTGAGAGGGAGCTAGTAGCCCAGTGTCTAAGAGCTGCTTAAGCTCCTTAGATACCTGAGCATCCTCTACCCTACTACAGCAATATGGTTTGGCACAAAAGGGGGTGCATCACCAGAATCAATCTGATGGATGACCCCTTTAGCTAGGCCATAGTCCGTAGGTCCAGAGGCAAATTGTTGCTAAACTGATTGAGTAGGTCCAACACGTCTTTTTGTTGGATGTGAGACAATTGGGGGAAGTTGGCAGCAGTGAATAAGGAGAGAACTTGATGATTGTCTTCAGGTAGATTATAATCACTAAAAAATCCAAAAGGGTAAAGGGATGTCACTTGTTCTGCCCCCAGTATTTGACCATGCCCTATAACTGGCCTTGGGTCACCTGCATGGGCAGGGCTGTCAGGTTGACAAGCAAAAATTGTACAGGCTCTTTGTGGGGTTGATCTAGAATCCCTGGACACAGTTGGGGTTCTTTACGGCTTAGGGATTCAGGAAAGTAGAGTTCTAAGAACAACTTTCCAGGTAGTTGTAATAAATCTGAGAATTAATCACTACCTGGGAGCCCAGAGGAATGGTAATAGCTTCTGCGGCAATAAAAGGTATCAATCTTCTGCAGGGCATGAAGAAGGAGGGATGCACATGTTGGAGGAGTAAGTCCTATACCTGTGAGAGAATACACCTGTGGGGTACTCAAACACGCAAGTTTTAAGACGTTTTCCTGGGAGGCGTGGAGGTTCCTCAAAAATCAAAGGGACCTCATATCCCAAGAGCAAAATATATACATTGTTGTGAATCCTGCTATTAACTATGTGCTATTTTGCCTCCAGTGGGCCATTTCAAAGACAAATCTCACCCTTTTGCTTTTGCCTCTTGAAATAAGTTGATGACTGAATCAGGAAGTACAATTGTTTGGTTTCTTGACTCTGTGCTCTCACTTGCCCCACTCATGCTTGTGGCAAGTGATCCTACTGTCCTGGTAGTGTTTTGTGGTATCAACAACCCCTACATATTCTGTTTCCTATTTTTCAATAAAATTTATTTTCTATTCACATTTTTTTCTTTGTGTCTCCACGTACTTTGGCGCCTCTCTAGCCATGTCTAGCAGATATTACTCATTCAGGGCCACAAGTTAAGCAAATAGCCTTCCCTGCCATTCTAACCAAGACTTAGTAAAAATCCAATCCTAAGATCAGGATTTCCTGTAGTGACTCTGTGTTGCGCCTCAGATCACAACAAAAATGGTGCTCACTACAGGGGCTGTAAGCCCCTTGGTTATCCCTTTTACATCCACGTTTTTAGGACCTTTTCTTCTGCCTATACAAGAGCTGACTTCACCTGAAATTACTAGTCCTCCTATTGAGGAAGATATTGCCAACCAGCCTATTATCCTTAATGCACTGAACCTCAGTAATGGTCCCTGCCTAGTTGTTTACCCCATGGGTACCCCTGACTTAGAACAAGTCATGTTGGTAGCCCTTGGGATAGCCTGTGATGGAGCCATCCCTTGCATCCAGCTTCATTTCAATCAGACAGAATACTAAAAATTGATTGTAGCGCCACAATTTTCCACAGCATCTCCTCTCAGCAGCTGTCTCCTCCTGAAAACTTATATATTGTCCTTTGTGCAGCCTGCCTTGGCCCACCATCAAATGGTGTTGGGGTTCCATGTCCAAGAAATCTTGTCGCTAAAAGCAGTGGTTACTTATCACTGGGACCAGTTTGCTGCCTACCAACAGTGGATCCATTCCCTGTTTTCCTTGGATTCTGACAACCAGCATTACTCTGTTACCTCTCAGACCTGTTTGGTTAATTCTATCAAACAAATGCACCAGTCCATCCCCAAATACACAAGAGAGCGTCTACACAGGTTTCATCAGTTAGAGCAACCCTGGCAAACTCAAGTAGATTCCACTTTAAACGCTTATCTCACCAACTTTGAACAACTTGTGCAGCAGCTCAATGCATTCAGTGCGTATAACTTGAGCAACTACAGCAGGTAGTAGACTTTGCTGCTAACAGCCTTAATGACCTCTGTACAGCGTTTGATCAAGAGAGAGCTGCCACTACTGCTGCTATAGTCAAACTCCAGAGTCAAGTGGGGGTAGTAGACAAGGATGGTTGTTGCCCTGGCTTACCAGGAGCCCCTTGAATTCAATGCGCTAGAGAACTAATTGCCCTAGCTAACAAGGTGGATCATTTGAAGCGGGATCATACTGAGCTGGATAGAGATGTACAAGAGATGAGTGAATTGATTAACTCTGTGAACAGCCGGTTCGCCCCTTGCCTCTCAGTGGGGCCATCTCTTACCTCTCAACTGGCTGAGCTCTCCACAGTAGTGACCTCCCAAGGTCAATGCCTAGATGATGCTGAACAACAGACCACTCAAGCTAGCAATATGGGTGCCCGCGCTGTTGAGACCCTGACTACCCTTGAAGAAAGTGTTTATCAGCTGTGGGCTAGACAGCCCCCCTCTGAATCTGAAGTAGAATTTTTCCTGTGCATAAACGTACTCAATAGCAACAATGGTGGTCCAACTCCCAAAGTACACTTCAAGCCTACCTTTAAACAAGTCTTTGATCCCAAAACTTTGCTCATTGCAGCTTTCCTAACCATCTATGAAACTGCCATGAGACAAGCATCAGATGAGTTTAAGAAGGAACATATTCTGACCTGTCTACACCCAACTTATCAGGAGGTGGTGGTGCCTGAAATACCCACTATTGAGACGTGGGAAGATATGAAGCAGCTTCTGATTGATGAGTTTGGTGGTGACCTTAGTTTGGAAGTAAAGAAGGATGCCTTCATGCATATTGCTTTCAAACCTAAGGAGACGCTAGCTGAGTTTACAGACAGATACTACATGGAAGGACAGCAACTGATAACAAGCAGACAATTGACTGCACATGAAGCTTACATGGCTTGCGCTCAAGCCCTCAAAGTTAACCAGCTTCTGTGTCTTCACTTCAAAGCCCATAAAGCTATGCTTTCCTCTATGAAGAGCATAAAGACGCTATTGCAGGACATGCACCTTACACATTCTGGAGCAGCTGTCAGGGAAATTTGAGCTGCTTCTAACTCTGGTTTGTCTTCCTGTGGTCCTTGCATTCTACCCATGAACTCTCAAAATCTTCCTTGACGCCAAGGTTGCCACAACTGTGGTCAGATAGGTCACCATTCTTGCATCTGCACCAACCCACAGGTTGAAGAAGCTGATCAAAAGAGCAGGCGGGAAAAGAGCAGTTAACCTAGAGGCAGAGACGCTCTTGGTTGAAAATTCTTCCCAGTCTCTTTCAATCCCTTCCTCTATATCTGACTCCTAGCCTGCTGATAATGAGGCCACTCCTATCCTCCTATTGTTCCATGATATCTCTGACAACACTGACCTGGATGACTCTGATACAGACGATGCCAATGCATATGGGTACTCTGTCCTGTCTGTTCCCAAAGCCATTACAGTTGCCTATAAATTGCAATCAGGAAAGACTACAGCTACCACTAAGCCTTTGCCTAAAGCCAAAGAAGTTGTCTCTTGCCCTTACCTCACTCAAGCTAAGAGGTCCCCTGTGCTAGTAGAGTTGTCAGAAGAAGCTGCCAAGGTCACTGATGCTGTCTTCAAGAATGTATCTGTTTTTCTACCTCTCCAAACTGTTTATAAGGAATTCCCAGGATTAAAATGCATGATTGAGAAGTGGGGCAAAGAACTAACAGAAGCCCAAGACATTCTGGCTTTCCTCCCTCCCTTTGGTTGCATCACCACTCAAGTAGAGATATCCATTCAAAAAGTGAAGATCAAGGCCGTCTTAGACACTGGCTTGCCAGTCAACGTTGTCTCCTCTAAACTTATGAAGAAGCTCAAACTTGCCCCTGACCTTAACTATCACCAGTTGTATGGCATGGCTGGACTGTCTATGACCCGCTCTATAGGGGCATACTCTGCTCTACTCATGCAGTTTGGCAAGCTTCTCCTAGCTGCGCCAGCAGTTGTCTTGGAAAACAAGAGTTACAATCTCTTAGTTGGCACTCAGTTCCTTAGGGAATATAATGGGATACTCAACTTGAAGGATGGTTACCTCTCTATTCTGTGATACAAAGTCCCTGTGATCTTTGAAGAGCCGGTTAAAGTTCCCAGGAAGCAACTGAAGACATGCGCTTTGGAGTACCCCACTGGGGTTTTCAACCTTAAATATTGCACCCACTCTTCAAACATGAAATGATCACCCATGGCTTGTCCTGCATTTGAGGGGATCACTCTCCTAGCCATGTCCGCTGTCACCATCCTCCCTGGCTCCCAGGTCATCCTAGACTCCCAGATATCATATGAGCTACCTGAACAAACTTTCTTGGAGTTGTACTCTCCTCCCTCATTAGGATGCAACAAACCTTATCTCTGCCCTGGAATCCTATATGTCTCCCATAAGGACCCTGTTCAATTGTTGGTGGCTAACCTGACTGCTCTCCCCATGATTGTGTCTAGGGGGCAGGTCGTGGGATTGGCAAGTTGTTGAGCACTCCTGATGTCCTGTCTCTTCATCTCTTTGGCATGTTCCAACATTTTAACCTACCTGAGGATATCCCCAAGTCCTATCCTTGTTCACTGCGCAAGACTTTCCCCAGCTGTCCCCAGTTCAACAGAAAGAGGTGCTAGACTTTATATTCCAATTTTTTGACATCTTTGCTAAAGACAGTACCAACTATGGGTTAGCCAAGGGCATTATCCATCAGATTGACACTGGTGACGCCCCCCTTCTGTGCTAAACCATATTGTTGCAGCCGTGTGGAGGACGCCCAGGTGTCTAAGGAGCTCAAACAACTGTTGGAGACTGGGCTGCTGGCACCTTCTCAAAGTCCTTGGGCATCCCTGCTACTCATCTTAAAGAAGAAAGATGGAAGTCATTGTATTGTAATGGACTACTGCCAATTGAACTCTTTTACCAAGAAGGACTTGTACCCCTTGTCGTGTATCAATGATGCTCTCCAACGTCTTGGAGGCTCTAAGTTTTTCTCTGCAATGGATCTGGCATCTGGATACTAGCAAGTTGACCTGTCACCCAAGGATTGCCAAAAATCTGCACACATTACCTCTGAAGGGCTTTTTGAGCCTACTTGCATGCCGCAGGGACTCTGCAACTCCCCGTCCACCTTCCAAAGGGCCATGGACTCCATCCTCTGTGACTTGAAGTTGTCGTGCATCCTAGTGTACTTGGATGATATAATGGTTTTTAGTGCTACCTTCACCAATCACCTGGCTCATCTCAAGGAGGTTTTCATAAAGATTTGAGAAGCTGGCCTCAAACTGAAGCCTTCCAAGTGTGCTTTCTTCACAGAGTGTCTCAAATTCTTGGGCCATGAAGTAACCCAGACCGGTATTTGCCCAATGACTAAGAAGGTTGAAGCCATTGACAGAATGCTTCCGCCCACCAACCTGCAAGAAGTACAAGTCTTTCTAGGGATGATGGGCTACTACAGACAGTTTATCCCTGACTTTTCCAATACTAGTGAACCTCTAGTCCAGCTGTTACATAATGTTTCTTTAGAATGGACCGCTAGTCAACAGCTAGCCTTTGAGACCCTAAGCAAAAACTCAAAGAGGCGCCAATCCTAGTATATCCTGACTATGATAAGGAGTTCATTGTGTATACTGACGCTAGCAATCTTGCTATTGGAGCTATTCTGGCCCAACTAGACAATGAGAGTGTAGAACATCCTGTGGCTTACACATCCCGCATGCTGATCAATCATGAGAAGAACTATAGTGTCACAGAGAAGGAGTGCCTTGCCATGTTGCATGCAGTTAAGCAGTTTTGTCACTATTTATATGGGACCCACTTCACAGTTGTCACTTACCACGCTTCTCTTAAGTGGTTACAATAGCTTGAGAAGCCAGAAGGGCGCCTAGCTAGACGGGCTCTACATCTGCAAGGATACAACTTCACTGTGCTCCATTGCCCTGGGATTCAACACAAGAACGCTGATGGGCTCTTTGGGATGCCCATTCTTGCTTTACATCCTGAAGAGGCTGACCAATTGTACAAACTAATTGGGTACCCATCTTCTTGGGAAAATGAGACAGAAGAGGTACAACTGGTCTTGTCCAAGCTATCCAAAGATACCCTCATACGTGACAATCAGCTCTTCAAGAAGGTACAAGACCGGTATCTGCCTATATATGACCCAGTCTGTGCCTCTTGTTGGTGTTGCAAGCTCATAAAGAGACTGGGCATGGAGGCATTGCCAAGACCTTTGACTGGCTTCAAAAGAATTACTTCTGTGAGAACCTTTGCCTCTGATCCCAGATTTCATAGCTAGTTGCCACAACTGCCAGCTGCAAAGGCCTCAAGCTGCTGCCCACAAGTTCAAATTACTCCCCTCGCAACATGCCTTCCGCACTGTCAGCATTGACGCAGTAGGTCCTCTCCCCCGCTCACGTTCTGGGTGTTGCTTTATTCTGATTGCAGTTGATCACTTCAGCAAGTGGGTAAAGGCTCGCCCTATAAAAGACATCATGGCTAAGACAACTGCTGCCTTCCTGTTACAAGATGTTTTCTACCACCATGGCTGTCCTCAAGTGTTGCTCTCCAATAATGGGACTAACTTGAATTCCAAGCTGGTAACCTCTGTTATCAAAGCTTTGGGATCACACCAGTCCTTCTCTGCCCCCTACAATCCTTCTACCATTGGGGCAGTTGAGCGTGAAAATTTGACACTGGTCTCTATCATGAGGAAGCTCATCTACTCTGATGCTGCCAACTGGGATCTATACTTACCTGCTGCTCTCTTTGCATACTGCCTTAGCAAATATTGTAATACTGGATACTCCTCTTTTGCTATGCTATATGGGCGAGAGGCTACTACCCCATTGCTCTTGGGGGGCCCATGCTTATCTCTGATAAGGCCATGAATCCTGAAGACCACATCAAGGATCTAGTCAACCACATAATTGATATACAGGCCACTGCCTACACTTCTGCATATAAGACTAAGATGCTTGAGTTCTCTCCCAATAATGCTGGATGCTCCCCCCTGCCTGAATTTGATATTGGTGACCATGTACTTTACTACCAACACAGAGTAGGTGGTTGCGCACATAAGTTGGACTCTCTGTGGATGGGCCCTTTAGAAGTGACTTTTTAATAAGGGTCCAAATACACTGTAAATCTTCTCTCCAGTGGTTGTCCTTTTGCTTGAGTGCACGCAAAGTTCCTTTGTGAATACCACCCCCCTAAGGCCAATCTAGGGGAGAGCAATGTTGTGAATACTGCTATTCACCATGTTTTGATTTTGCCTTTGGTGGGCCATTTTGAAGACAAATCCCTTGCTTTTGCTTTTGCCTCTTGAAATGAGTTGATTTCTGAATAAGGAAGTACAATTTTTTGGTTTCTTGATCCTGCGCAGCTCACTTGTGCCACTCATGCTGGTGGCAAGTGATCCTACCATCCAGATAGTGTTTTGTGGTATTCCTTGCCACTATATATTCCATTTCATATTCACCAATAAAAATTAAGTTCTATTCACATTTTTATTTTTGTGTCTTCTTACTTCCGCGCCTCTCTCTGGCCACAACTAGTAGAAATTATTCTTCCAGGGCCACAAGGTAAACGCATTTGCTTTCCCTGTTATCTAACCAAGACTTATTACAAACTCAATCCTAAAGTTAGGTTTTCTGTTGTGTGTCTGTGCTGCGCCTCATAACACAACAGCCAGTTGCAGAGGCCTCAAGCTGCTGCCCACAAGCTCAAACTAGTCCCCCTGCAACATGTCTTTCACACTGTCAGCATTGATGCAGTAGGTCCTCTCCCCCACCCATGTTCTGGGTGTTGCATTATTCTGATTGCAGTTGATCACTTCAGCAAGTGGGTAGAGGCTTGCCCTACAAAAGACATCACAGCTAAAACAACTGCTGCCTTCCTGTTGTAAGATGTTTTCTACCGCTGTCAAGGGTCTGGATGTACAAGTATTCCAGCTATTGCCATCACACCTAACATCCAGTCATTGCCCAATTTGGTGCCTTTCCAATAGACCATTCAACATACCGGAAATGGCAACAAACCAATATCACATGACTGTCCAGGTATCCAGCAACTCAAACCCATCCAGCACATGACCAGCCCCTGAGCTTGATCCAACTAAATCCCTGCCACAGCTAAAGATATATAAGCCTAAAGTATTATCCAATAAAATATACTTCTTCTCTTCCTAATTTTATAATTGAAGCTTCCCCAAATGGCGCTCCTTATCACTGGTAGCACTTTAGTTCTTGACCACACCAATGAAAGAGAAAATGACTGACCAAAACCCGCCCATCTTTTCTCACGTACTCAACCAGGCCACATCCCAGGATACCTGGAAGACGTACTTCTGCGCCCACAATATCAATGAAGATATTCCTAGTGGATGCACTGTATTCAAAGGTCTGGTCATACCCAAAGCATGCACCAAGATAATTCAATACAGTTGCTCTCTACAACCACAAACAAACACACAACTGCCTATCACAGGCAAAGTTACCAACACCAAATACATTGGTATTGACAAGTTCTTTGGCAAAAACAAAGAAAATGTCATCAACTGGCTAGACCACTCAGCCGCAAAACTCTGCGCCAGCTGCATTCCCCACAAAAAATGGGTTCAAGAAGCCAGCAAGTGTCTGTACAAGGCCGCAGCTAACTGGTTTGCCACCTGGGTTGGCTCACAAACTGACAACCAGCTCAACAACTGGGAAGAGTTCAAAGCCAACATCACCCACAATTTCCGCTTCACCAAATCTCTCCAAGACATTGCAATACAGCTCAGTGATCTTCCTCAGAAGACCACTATCACAGCTTACGCCAATGAATTCAAAGAAATACACCGTAAAATTCAAACCCCAGCACAAGCTGACAACGTGCACACTAGAGCTTCATTCATCAATAGAATAAAACCCTCTGTTGCTGCCCTCATCTGCCCAGAGGCTAACACCTCCATGCCTGCGCCCATTGCTGAAGCCAAGCGCGCCAAAAAACGCGCCAACATGGAATACGCTGCATGCAATGGCAACTGCTCCTCAAACAGCAATGGCAGAGAGAACTCCAATGGCAATAAATGACAAAATACCAACCATAACAATTACAACTCCAATTGTAACAATGGCAATTGTAGCCAAAGCACAAACTGCTCCCGTCCCAAGTAAGAGGACACTGCCAAAGTTAACAACACTGAAGTAGCAACCCGCTACAAATCTGACCCCACATTCTATGACCTTGAAGGTCTCAAAACAGAGGAACAGGGAAAAGAGGAGGGGGAAAAGGCTTAAGTGCCCCTGTCTCCCCCCAACATAACAAGAAGAAAACCAAGGCACGAACTTTGCTGCTTGCATCCCATGTGTCCCACAATCCTCCATTTTTATGAACGTAAAAATTAAAGATTGCTCATAATTCTTGTCTACCCATGCACTTAAAAATCTCATATACATAAAATTTTGTTTGACTCTGGTGCACAACACACTATGGTTAGCAAACCTTTTGTAACCAAGTACAAAATACCAGTTGTCAAATCCAACTTCAAATACGCCAGAATGACAGACAATACAAAGGTTCTACTCAAAGGCAAAACAACTCCCTTCAGAATTGACTTCCAAGGCATACAAAAATCCATCAAAGGACTAGTCATGAACAACATAAACTACAAAATTGTAGCAGGCATGGACTGGTTCATCCAAGTGAATCCCAGTGTATTTTGGAAAACAAAAACCATGACAATAAAATGCAATGGAGTCAATTTCAACATTCTCAAAGAACCCAACAACCTCATTCTAAGAGACACAGTATTTTTTCAAGTCATAAATCAAGATGACTCTGAACATCTAACCAAAGACAGTACCCTCCACATAATGAGGTACTCCAAATTTAATAATATACAAACACAAAAGATCCAATGTCCAGAACTTGTGGCACTCCTAAATAAATACGCACATGTATTCAAGGAAGAACTCACAGAGTTACCCCCTGAACAAGAGGTCAAACATGGCATTGACTTATGCAAAGCCATGCCCAAACCTGCACCCCTCTACAGACTCTCTCCCATGGAGACCCAAACACTTAAAGCCCACATTGAGGACAATCTAGCCAAAGGATTCATCTGTCCATCTGAATCCCCGTGGGGGCAGCGGTTTTCTTTGTAAAGAAGAAAGAAGGATCTCTTCACTTAGTTACTGACTACAGAGCACTAAACGCAAGTACAGTAAAAAAATAAATACCCACTTCCACTCATAGAGGATCTATTTGCAAGACTCTCTGGAGCAAAAAAATTCTCAAAAATTGACCTCACATCTGGTTATAACCAAGTTGAAGTCAAAGAGAAAGACATACCAAAGACCGCGTTATGCACACAATTTGGGTTGTTTGAATGTAAAGTAATGAATTTTGGGATGACAAACGCCCCAGTGACATTTGTCACCATGATGAACCAGGTGCTAAATGGACTCTCAAACACATTATGTTACCTTGACGACATCATCATATTTTCAAAAACAAAAGAGGAACACCTCATGCATGTCTGCAAGACACTTGATTGACTTGCAAAGAACAAGATATACGCTAAACCTAGTAAATGCCAATTTATGGAAAAGGAACTCCTGTTATTGGGCCACATTGTCTCTGAAAGTGGCATCAAAGCAGACCCAGATAAAATAAAAGCTATAAATAACATGCAACACCCCACCTCCATGAAATAAGTAAGATGCTTTCTTGGTATGGTAGCTTACCTAAGGAAATAGATCAAAGACTGCGGAAAGCTCACTGCACCAATCAATGACCTAACCAAAGGTAATGCCAAAAAGAAATTCATCTGGACTCCATAATGCAATAAGAATTTCCAGCTACTAAAACAAGTTTTGATTGAAGCACCAATATTGCAATACCCTAATAACAACAGGTGCTACAAGCTTGAGTCAGACGCAAGTGACACCGCCATTGGCGCAGTCCTATGCATCTGCCAGCCAGGGCAGCAAGACTTCCTGCCAGTATGTTACAAAAGCAGAAAACTAACAAACACTGAGAAAAGGTACCCAATACACACTAAATAATTGCTAGCAATATATCACGCATGAAAGAAATGGAGATGTTACCTTGAAGGACACTTAAACGTCCGAGTGCTAACTGACCACAAATCCTTAATCTATTTCAAAACTCAGAACACACTTGCACGGCGCCAAGCCAAATGGGTGTCCTTGCTGGAACAGCTTGTCCTGGACATCCAATACAAAAAGGGGGCAGAGCTGGTCACAGCTGATGCTCTCTCTAGGCTATGCCAACCAAAAGAGGATCACCCTGACCACCTGGACCCTGACTGGCCCAACCTATACAACACTGAGTACAAGACAAAAGGAAAGGATCCCTCCACACACCAACTAACCCATGATACACTAGTAAGGAATGAAAAACATTTCCATGTATCAAATGGCACAGTATACTAAATCATCAAGGATAAACACATTCCATACATTTCACTTGCACAAAGAGCCAAAAATATACTAAGACACCACCGTCTGCTAGGACATACAAAGGCTAACAACCTATATCTCACACTAAAAGAGTATATGGTGGCCTAACCTGAAGCAAGATATAATTGATGTTCTAAAGAAGTGCATGGTATGTGAAAAATACGCCATCACCAAGGCGCCACAGCCAACAGTCAACCCAGTTCCTGACCCCAAACCATTCAAGGTTTGGGGACTGGATGTAGTGGGACCCTTCCTAGAAACCAAAACAAATCAATGTTTCCTAATTGTATCCATCAACTTTGCTACATGTTGGCCCATCTGCTGGGCAACAAAAGATCACAAGGCATAAACAATAAATTGATTCATCAATAAAGCAATCATAGTGGACTACGGCACTCCAGACTACATCATAACAGATGGAGCAAAATAGCTAACAGACCACGTAGTAAACAACAACCTAAAAACAAAGAACATCAAACACTCCACAGCCTTGCCCTACAGGCCACAGGCCAACGGCAGAGTTGAATGTCTAAACAGCAGCCTTATCAGAACCCTGGAGAAAATAATGGATGGTAAAGCCAAAGACACATGGCCACTCTATGTGAAACATGCATTGCTAGTATCTTGGGTTTGTACCAATCAAGGGACAGGCTACTCACTGTTTGAACTAACATATGGTTACAAGCCAGAAATAGTCACCAGCAATAACCAACTGTATCTGAAGATCCCCCTGGGAAACCTCCCACAGTAGAACAGAAACCAGCTCTACAACACATTTGCCTCAAAGCCAAACTGGCAGAAATAAAGAGACTCAAAGCTCAAAAGGTAACCTCAACAGAGGACCCACTCCCCATCAACTCCCCTGTCTGGGTCCTAGCTGGGAACAGAAAGAAGCTGGACTCAGTACACAGAGGACCAGGAAGAATCATCAGATACCGACCAGACAGTAACACCTACCTGGTTAAGTTCCAGGGTGCCAAAGAGCCCATCACCAAAAAGTATCACAGATCTCACCTCCGCCCCAGTAAAGGAGAACACTCAACCCAGTTGCTGCCCACTAGTAAACAGCTCCAGGAACATCAGGCGGCAGCCGTCAAGACAAAGCCCCCTCCTGATATACCCAATTAACCCCTTAAGGGAGGGGTGTGTCAAGGGTCTGGATGTACAAGTATTCCAACTATTGCCATCACACCTAACATTGAGTCATTGCCCAATTTGGTGCCTTTTCCATAGACCATTTGACATACCAGAAATGGAAACAAACCAATATCACATGACTGTCCAGGTATCCAGCAACTTGAACCCATCCAGCACATGACCAGCCCCTGAGTTTGATCTGACTAAATCCCCACCACAGCTAAAGCTATATAAGCCTAAAGTATTATCCAATAAAATATACTTCTTCTCTTCCTAATTTATAATCAAAGCTTCCCCAAAAGGTGCTCCTTATCACCTCCATGGCTATCCTCAGGTGTTGCTCTCCAATAATGGGACTAACTTAGCTGCCAAGCTGGTAACCTCTGTTGTTGAAGCTTTGGGATCACACCAGTCCTTCTCTGCCCCTACAATCCTTCTACCATTGGGGCAGTTGAGCGTGCAAATTTGACACTGGTCTCTATCATGAGGAAGCTCACCTACTCTGACGCTGCCAACTGGGACCTATACTTACCTGCCTCTCTCTTTGCATACCACCTTAGTAAACATTGTGTCACTGAATACTCCCCTTTTGCTATGCTATATGGGCGAGAGGCTACTACCCCATTGCTCTTGGGGGCCCCCCTGCTTACCTCTGATAAGGCCATGAATCCTGACAACCACATCAAGGATCTTGTCAACCGCATTATTGATATACAGGCCACTGCCTACACTTCTGCATATAAGACTAAGATGCTTGAGCTCTCTCCCAATAATGCTGGACGCTCCCCCCTGCCTGAATTTGATGTTGGTGACCATGTACTCTACTACCAACACAGAGTAGGTGGTTGCGCACATAAGTTGGACTCTCTGTGGATTGGCCCTTTAGAAGTGACTTTTAAATGAGGGTCCAAATACACTGTAAAGCTCCTCTCCAGTGGCTGTCCTTTTGCTTGAGTGCACACAAAGTTTCTTTGTAAATACCACCCCCCTAAGGCCAATCTAGGGGGGGCATTTTTGTGAATACTGCTATTCACCATGTTTTGATTTTGCCTTTAGTGGGCCATTTTGAAGAAAAATCTCTTGCTTTTTGCCTCTCAAAATGAGTTGATGGCTGAATCAGGAAGTTCAATTGTTTGGCTTCTTGATTCTGCACAACTCACTTGCCTCACTCATGCTGGTGGCAAGTGATCCTACCGTCCTGGTAGTGTTTTGTGGTATTCCTAACCACTATATATTCCATTTCATATTCACCAATAAAAATTAAGTTCTATTCACATTTTTGTATTTGTGTCTTCTGTACTTACGCGCCTCTCTCTAGCCATAAATAGTAGATATTATTCATCCAGGGCCGCAAGGTAAACGCATATCCTTCCCTGTCAACTAACTGAGACTTAGTACAAATCCAATCCTAAGGTTAGGATTTCCCGTTGTGTGTCTGTGCTGCGCCTCAGAACACAACAGCCAGCTGCAGAGACCTGGGATAGTGTGTATTGCCACAGTGCCAGAGTGGAGCAGGGAGCAGGCAGCAGCACAAGCTTGCTTGTAATTGAGAGAGAAAGCTGAAAGGGGGCCTGGGGAATAGCACCAATACCATGAGAGTTGAGGGGGCATTGGTGATGTCTTCTTCTAGAGGAGGACTAGAAGCTTTAGGTTGTTTGGATACTTTATAAACAAAGGGAGAAGTACCAGAGAATGTGTATGGCAATGGGGTAACTGAGGGGCTTGCAGCCCCTGTAGTGAGCACCATTTTATTGTGTTTGGCTCCTGGGGACGACATCCAGGAGGACATGGCGGGAAATCTTTATAACAAAAGATTTGAGGTTTGAAGCTTAATTTTCTGGAATACAAGATGAGAAAGTCCTTTTGGCAGAAAGGACAGGAAAAAGCTTGAAGATTATTAAAGCCAACACAAATGTGGATAAAATTGTCTTTATTAGGAGATTTGATTCTACTTAAATAGTAGACAAGGGACAGTGATCACTCATTAGATAGACAGAGCGGCTGAGGGGGTCACTTTGGGATGAGGTCATACCAAGATCAGACAAGGGAAGGTATGGTATTCCAAAATGGGTGGATATTGGCCCAGACCCATTTACGGAAAGCGAGGAATTCACAAACTCAAAAGCGAAACCAGTCAAATCTTTGCAGCTATCATTATTCAAAAGCCATATCAAAATAGCATTAATGGCGCAATTTCCAACACCCCTCTTGGTACTACAGACAAAAGACAAGGGTTTTCCTCCTGGCACAACCAACATAACAAAGGAAACAGTCATCAAAAACAAACACCTATTTGCGGACGTGTATGGGACCTTGCACTAAAAAATGTCTGATGAAACTACCGTTCCTTACATCCCCACACACCAGCAAGTGGACACCATCATATGATATCATAGAGACCTAGAACGCACCAAGAGCCGCAATCTATACAAACTCCTTAAACACATGGCCTGGTGGCCAACCTTGTATTGTGATGTTTAAGAAGTCCTAGACCAATGTGAAGTATGCAAGAAATTTGCTAAAAGCAAAGCCCCACCAAAATCAGTACCACCCATCCTCACACAACTACCTTTCAAGGTGTGGGCCCTTGATATTGTTGGCCCCATGCCAGGGAAACATAATGATAAGAAATACATCATCACTGCTATAGACTTTGCTACACAATGGCCAGTAGCCCAAGCAGTAAAGGCGCACACTGGCAATGACGTGTGGTGGTTCATAGGAAGAGAAATAATCAGCAAGTTTGGAAAGCCAGAACTCCTGATAACTGATGGAGGGAAAGAATTGACCTCTGAAAACACCAATGTATACCTCGCTAAAAATGGGGTCAAACATACTGTGACAACACCATACCACCTGCAGGCCAGTGGACGTGTAGAGCGGCTAAATGGCAGCCTCATGCAAGCCTTGGCCAAGCTCACTTCCAGGAGGCCTGAAGACTGGTATAAGCAGCTATTGACTGTGCTACTTGTGTGCCAAACCCGGGTGAACAGATCCATCGGAAAAAGCCCTTTCGAGTTGGTATACAGCACGCAGCCAAATATCATTCAAGAATTGACAGGACCCAAGCTGGAAATCCCAAGCAAAGTCCCCCCTTGCTCAGACCCTCAAGTTATAGAGGCCAACAGTAAGCAAACAGAAAAGGAAAATTAATGTCTGCAAAAAAACTTTTGTCCCCATCCAAGATAGACATGAAATTGGGGACAAAGTTTGGTTCATGAACATTGATAAAAGCAAACTACAACCTGAGAAAGTAGCCCAGCAATCATCCTAAAGGTAAACAAAAATAACACTTACCTCATGCAAGGACTCAGGAAGCACAAACAAGACAAAATCCTCCACCACAATTGCCTGAGACCCTGCAAAGCAAGACAAAAACAATGCAAAACTGCCCTGCCCGCCACAGAACAACAGCTAGTCCAGTATGGCGCCCAGGCTCCTGACAACCTCCCCGACAACCTACCCCCAGAGAAGGCTAACCTTCAGTCGGGGGGGTGTCAAAACAGCAGGCTCAACCCGCCAGCAAGGTTCTGAGTAAGCGGGTTTGTGACCCGCAATCTGATTATCCGGCCACTCGAAGCCAGACTAAGAAGTCAACTCAAATTGCCAAATCCAACAACATGAACAAATGCTGATCCCCTACGGCAGATACCTCATTTTGGCGCTTGACTCATTACTAGGATCAAGCTACCCCCTTCACCATCCAACCCTGTGATCAACGCTATCATGTTCCTGTTACCTATGATTCACATCAACTATATAATCATTATCTCCCAGTAAAGAATGTTATCTAGTTTCTAAATATTTTTCCCTTGTAACTCTACTAAAACAGCACAGTTATGACAAAGCGATGATTGGGAATAGTGGTAGGGTTAGTTTTGAAAATGCTTTTATTTCAATGTAATGTAGATTGATGGTACCCATATCCCTGGCGAAAAAGAAAATGGAACCATAAAAAATTGAATGGACTTTTAAATTTAAATTCAAATAGTTTTAGTTGGGATGATTGAGTGCAGCCAGGTTATCAGAGCTGGGGTTGCGTGACTTAATCTTAAGGGGGATGGGAGGGCGACCATCATCATCTTCAGAAAAGCGCAGGTTGACATCATACAGACTTGAAGCTGCCTTGGCATCGATAGTGAGAGAGTCCATGGTGAGAGGAAATTCGTGGGAAGCGCGTTCATTGCGAGGGCGAGGGGAGCCGGGCGCAGAGAGGGGGCGTGGAATTTTGGGGACGTGCGTGGAGTCGTCAGTAAACCCGTCCGAAGCATTGAAGCCATGTGGATAAACACGACGGAGGGCAAGTTGGCGAGCTTTCATGTATTCAACCCCCATGCCCTTCCAATCCAAGAGATCCGATAGCCGTTCGCAACGGTTGCGTTGGTTGATGCGTTGGCGGCGAGACTTGAGACAAAAGTCGACCATGTGGTCAACTAGCTGCTCCAGTGACTCCTCGACTGACTTCATACGGCGATCAACAATATAAATACCATAGTCCGCAGGATTTTCGATGCTGTCCTCCATGAAACAACCAAAGCCTGAGAGGTTAGTGGTAATGCTGGGTACGCCCATGACAGTACACTCGCCAGGGGTGTAGCCCCAGGGCTCGTAGTAGCTGGGGAAGACTCCCAAATGACAGCCGCGGACAAACTCTTCATAATCCAGCCCAAGGACTGGGTTGTTAGAGTTGAGGAACTCGGGATGGAAAACCACTTTGACGCGATCGGTGGGGTAATTGAAGAGGTGTAGCCGTCTAATTTGAGATAAGACGGGATCCTTACTGTCATCCTCCATATTGTGGGTCACTACAGGGGGAAGAGTCTGACGCTTGAGTGCAAAGATGCGTCGCCGTAACAGAATCTTCTCCTGTTCTGATAGCAAGTCATCTCCCTTGGGTTCGATTCCCCGTGCCGCTTGCTCAAAGATACGCTTTCCAATTCGATCTTGGATTTCTGCAACAGTATCAGTTAGCTGTTTGAGCACAGCATGGCCTTTGAGTGTCTCCACTGTAAACGATTGAGTCTTTCCAGGTAATATGATAAATGAGACTACTGTGATATCAATATTGCTCTGCTTTAGGCGGTAGTTGAGCCCTAATGCAATTTAGTCATTGATTGAAAAACTGCTTACGTGCTAATGCTTCAATATACATATCAACACCCTTGTTGCGATATTCGTAACGGCCAGCAGTGAAGAAGTAAACTGTCTTTTCTAAATCAAAGTCGTAATGGCCGTAAAAGTGGCCACGTACAAAATCATGAATCTTTTCTTTGGCTTTGGCATGAAGATTTTGGAACTCGTGCATCGCACTAAGGTTATAATACATGGAATAAATATAGTTACCTGAACTTGACCACATTCAATCCGTTGGGAAGTACACCGTCAGGCTTACGTTTGAGGAGGTGCTCGGATTCAAACGCTGTGATATGCGAAACCGTTGTAAAGACATCGGCGCAGTGAGCGGAAGCTCTTTCTAGGCAGTAGCGATGATAAATACCCCGCTTGCCTGCCTCATGATCTACATCCACCGTGGTAAGAATATTATAAAAGTCTACATCGCCAGCGCAGAGGTATCTTCCCAAGAGGGTAGCATGGGTAGTAAAAATGGTAGCCAAGTCCAACTCCCACTTGCGACACAAAACCAAACCTACTCCAACTTGCCATTCATGAAGTATGAGCTATCACTGCCTGATGCTTCTGTCTTTCGACCAGCTAATATTATAAGCTTACAAAGTCCAAAAAGTGGATCACCTGCTGTAGAAATAAGGCAACTAGGTATCCAAATACCACGGCATCATTGGTTTCGGTATCATTGGGAGGAGAAGGGATACCTGCAATATTCCACAGTTCACCTTTCCATTGGTTTAATCGATGGAACGCCGAGGCAAGGTCAAAAAGAAGTACAAACGGTGCCCCTTCTATAAGCCAGCGTCCAAAGGTGATGCGAAAACCTTGACTCTCCATGTGCTGGATAGCTTGGCGCAACTCCTCAGTGGGGGGTTCCAGTGATTCCACTTCAACTGGAGCAGTACGGTGATTGAGAGGTCCAACCATACAGTATCTATCACCATATTCTTGAACAGTAACAGGAGCCTTGGTCTTGATGACGGTATATATACCACCCACTGTTGTGTTTGAACTGAGTGATATATAAGTTTATACCTTTATTTGCAGTCTCCCAGGAGACTTCGAATAACAGAGGCTTTAAGGTATCCCTTTGGATATGGCCGTTTGTGTGCATTCTAGCAGATTCAGTTAATTGTATCAAATTAATTAAATACTTTAAAATGTAACCCTTTTTCAGGAAGCAGCCTCGATCTGTTAATAAAAGTAATGGGGCTGGGGTGTAGTAGGTATAAAGTGTACCCTTGAAAGCGAGAAGAGTGCGAAATCCATTACGGAAAAATAGCAAGATGTTTTTATGTTGCTAATGAGAATATGACATCATCCCGTCAAGGCGGTCACACATTCCCACAGTTATTGCCTTTGCAACTTTTATCTAAAAACCCAAGACACTTGATTCCACTCCAACAAAAAAGCAACGAATCAGATATAAATAGCTGGAAAAGTGCATTCGAAAAGAATGCATATTAAGGAAAGTAGGTGAACTTGCTCCAGGCATAATTATGTTTTGCCAAAAAGTCGGTTTAAAGTAGGACTTCGCCCAATCTTTAAAATCCAAAAACTGGTTTCACTCTACCCCTGAATTGGCTTATTTTTCGCCTTGGCCTTCAAGGGCCACACTCCCTTATCGCCAGGAGGAAATTGTTTTTGTAAACACCCAAACCATTTCTATCAAAGTATATTGAATCCAAAGAGCCGTCGTAGGTAGAGATCGCAAGTTTATGAATTTGTTGTGGGCTTGGGTTTGCCGTGGGTGAAACATGATTGGATTGGATTTGAGTTTAGGCTTATAATGGTTTCATACTGCTATATCGAATCTTCAAGTGAGGATGGGTTTGATTTCACTGAGATAAGCTCAAGATTTTGTGATTTAAAGGTATTTTTAATCTTTATATGCAAATAATATTTTATTATTCTCGTAATAAATAGGGTTAGCTAGTAGAAAACATATTGAAGTCTTAAAATAGCAGAATATGCATTTATAGGAAAAATGCGTGATCTCTGATTAGAGCATTTTCCAATAGTTAATTGTATTTATATAACGATAGGAAATATTATGTATATAAACTCTAAAATATCAGTTCTTTATACTTTATTTTAAAAATTCATCTTGTTTTAATTAATTAACACTAAAGGGTTTACCATCAAGATGATGGGTTGAACTTAAAAATGAGTCATCTGGGCTGAATACTTATCCAGGGTTTTTTAATAATATCGACTTAAATTTGTTTTTAAATCTATGTGGTACATGAATCACAAATGTAAACATTTGAAAATTTTGATGGATTTTCCCAGAGTTCATGGGTGAAAAAAACAGTATGGGTTATTTGGCTAACCACCTATGCTAATGGGGTTTAGGCTTTATCCACCAGTCTTTTGTGATATCCGATTATGACGTCATAATAGTATCTGGACACCAAATGCTGATTCCTCACCACTAGGGCTGCTTCGGCCAAGCCCTGGCTCAGGTCACTCTTTCAAAGATTTATTTTAAAAAATTCAAATATAAAATAATTCCGCTTTGGCAGCCGGCTCAAAACCGGAAGTTAGCCGGGCGTAGGCCGAAGCATCCCTACTCACCACTTCCCATGATTTTAGCACCACAGCTATCCAACACAGATATTTGACATCTCCCATCCAATCCAAATTAAACCCCAAAAAGTTTCATGCAAAGTGAAACAAATCACCCCAATTCGGCCCAGCAGTTTGATACATTGGCCAATCCTAAATGCTCTAGAATATCCCAACCAAATCCGCGTGACTTGAGATGCCAGTCACCTGCGTAATGGATCCATTCAAGGCCAAAACTTGGCCTGCAGGGTCGGCGTTATTATTGTCGATTAACGATTTATCGGATGCCAATCTCGGCCGCGCTATCTCACCCCCGCCACTATCGTTTTGCCCCTGACGAGAAATGCAAGCGAAACATTATATCTTGTGTCAACCTTACCTTCCGCTTCCAAGCTTAATTTTAACAGGATGTTTTCCATCAAGGCCAAGCCAAGTTGAATTTGACGCAGCGATTCCATTTATACTATCTTTAAATTAAGCTGAATTTACATATCAGCTGCTCAACTTAAAATATATAGTTTATTTACAATTTCCGAAACCAATTTTTTAAGAAACACACATTTTATTAAAGTTCAGAGGTGACATCTAAAAGAGACGCAGCCTTGGGGGAAGGGAAGTGGGGTTGTTATCAGAGCGGGGTTGCATATCTGAGGCCCTCTGTGTGCCTGTCCTTGTATTGGATTTTACCATCTATTACCAGCCGGGAAGATTCAACAATGGTGTCCATATGTTTCCTATTACCTTGGACAGTGTGTCCAAACTAGGGCTGTGTCGGCCCCAAAAAGGGATGATTACGGCAAATGCTGTAACCATCCCGTTCGCTCTTCCCCATCTACGTCTTTCAGATTCCCCTATGTTGGGGGAATCCAAAAATTCATAAAAAAAGAAGGCCATCTGAGGCCTTCTTTTTTCCGGACGAGCCAAAAAAATATAAATAATATAAATAAAATAGTTTTTTAAAATCAAATAAAATTTCAAATTTATGATTTTAAATTTTTAAAAGAAGAAAAATAAAAAATATAATTTTTTATTTCAAAAAAAAATCTGGAAATTCTACTTCTGGATTTCGCTCTTAAATGAAACGATTTCGAGGGAATCTTCTCAAAGAAGATTCCTTCGAAATCGTCTCCAGATTTTGGATAGGTGGCTCCTTTTTAGAAAAGAAGCCACCCATCCGAAATCTGACGCAGCCCTAGTCCAAACTTATCTGTCCTCATCATCACATTATACATCAGGTTTCAATACTTCTCTTTCATAATGGCCACCTGATTAGGCTCATTGTAAAAGATAATGCTAATTTGGGTGGTGTGGATGGCCCACAAAGCCAGGTGGTACCCTACCACTCTTATCACTATCAGTTCTCTTCTCAGGGCTTTCATAAAGAAGATGTCAAATTTTGGGCTGAATCTCAAAACCAATTTAAATGCTATTAGGTTGTAAGAAGATCAATGTGCCAGGTATGGCTTTGTAGCCAAATGGAGTGTTGTGGATTTGAATTCACTAGGGGTTACAATTGACCTAGTGAATGTTGGTTCACAAAATGACTCACATGAAAGCCTTAGCTTTTGTTTTTGACTTACTGAGCTCTCTTTACCCAAATATGGGTTGTTGTCAATAAATGAGCCTTCTGGATCCTTACCTGCCTCTTGCCACTTGTGGTACCTCCACTTGGGCTATTAGGATCAAACCTTTGGGTATAAATTTGAATGTACTCCCCTCCAATAAAATAAGTTCATTTTTGCTCATTAATTTTGACACTGAATATTAGGCGCTCATCTTCCATTTTCTAGGAAGATATTTATTAATCATACCCAGATCAAACAGGCTTAAACCCAGAACCACAAGTCTTTTGTATTTAAGACTTTCTCCCAAGTTATTTATTATGTCAAGTAATAAAGTGCAACTTAACAAAATGGTGCTCACTACAGGGGCCACAAGCTCTGTCTTCACACCTTTTGACACCGCCTTCATTGGTCCTGCCCGCCCTCCTTCTGCTGGCAGTACCTTGCCTACTATCTCTAGTCCCTGCTAGAGGAGGAAATCTCATATTCTCCTGCCAACTCATCTGCTGTGATTGTCTTGCCCCAGCTGCACATCTCTCATATTGCCATGGAAACACCTACCTTCAATCAATTAAAAGAAACTGTGCTTGCTCTGATGCAAGGTGATCATGCTACTGATACCATGGGCTCAAATCTCAATCCACATTTTGAAGTCCTGACTACCACTTTATGATAGTAGAACAAGGATTAGCTGAATTTCATACCTCTTTCTTGGTAGCTACAGGACACTTCCTTCAGCACTTTGTTCAGCCTGAGCTTTTCCACCACCAGTTACTCTTGGGTTTGCAATCCTTTCAATTGAACGCCATGCTGACTGCCTCCTGCAACAACTATGAACAGTTTATGGCCTTTGAATAATGGGCTCACAATATCATCTTGTTATTGTTGGCCAATCACCGTGACTCCCTACTGATCCAACAGCATCTACAATCAACTGTAGATATTATCTGTCAGGCACCCACCCACTAGGAAGTAATCTTCCTAGATGGTGAATGATGGCAGAGGGATTTAATCCGGTTACCAAGGATCCTACAGGCAAGGATACTATTCCTATATGAAATAATTCTCCAAACACACAATATCTTCCTAGCAGTGGGTTAAAGTGTCCCAAGAAGAAGTACACCCCCAAGTAACATAGGAGGAAGGCAGAAGCCAAAGGACAGAAGACCTGGGGTTTGGGAATCTGGGATGTGGATGGATAATTCTTGGTCTCTTCTCTGAGAGGTGGGTTATGTGATAAAGGTGTAGCAGTATACCATACTCTGGGTATAACCCGGCGCCAAGAGCTGTCTAAAAATTGTGCTTTGGTAGAGGCACCCAAATTTGTGTGCAAACCCATCAAAATGCTGGCCAATACAACCAGAAGCAAGATTATCCAAAACAACCATTTATACCCAAGAGAATCCATAAGAGGAGCCTTGGGTAATCTCATGGTTTTGGATTTTAAAGCTTAATTCAAGTTAAAAAGGTAAGTAAATGATTCACTTTAGGTGAATGTAGACTTTATTGATTGAACAAGTAAAAAGGTCATAAGATACCAACATTATATAGCATGTAAGCTAACTGATAGTCTGGAGATAAAATAAAGGAGATCAATCATCCGGGGAAAAATTGGGGAAATTTGAAGAAACCTGGAGACCTTGAGTAGTTAGGAAATTAAGCTAGAATTATTGGCATTATTGTTTAATTAAACAAGAACTAAAACCCCTTAAGTTTAAGCTTAACTTATTTGTTCCGTTGGGCAAACAGTGGGGGGGGGAACCCATCTTTTACCCAGTTAAGGCTGGAGAAGGAGTACCAGAACCAGCAGCAGAAGCCAAAACCAATGGTGAAACCAAGCCAAGGTCAGGGTTGAAACTGTCACATTTGTCACCAAAATGCTTAAGAACATCCAATAGTTTGATTGTTGCAAACTCTGATTGGCTAGAATTAGGCTTGTACGGTAACAATTTATTGTTAAACATGTTACTAATTTTTATCTTAGATCAAAAAGTGTATAGGTGCAAAAGAGACCTGGGTTTGAATCCCATTGATGAAAACACTGGCTTGGAAGCCATTTCCAGGCCCAATTCCACAGGTAATAAAGAACAGCTACTACTTACTAACCCATTCCCTTTAGAAGCTCCAAAAGAAGATGAAGGAGGACACAAATCTCCCTCTTTGCTTAAGAGTGAATTGATGTCAGAAATGTCTGAAAGGCATTCCTGACATTATTGGTGCCTCTCTCCCTACTTATGTACAAGATTGACTCCAAGCTTATAAAGTTGGCCAGCTGTTTGGTAAGAATCCATTGAGACCAGTCTCACTTCACAGAGAATTAACCTATATAATCTCATCCAACAGCTCAACCAATTCTGTAATCATTTGAATGACAAGATGGGACTATTGGAAGCTTATGTCACCTTTGTCTCTTCTTCAGCAAAAGAGGCCCTTGAATCTGACCTACAAGAGATGAGCAAACTTACTAGAGTTATGGATGAACGTTTCTCCCCTCTCATTGTTATTGTAACTGTGCTGTTTTAGCAGAGTTACAAGGGGAAATATTTAGAAACTCGATAATAATCTTTATTGAGAGATAGCAATTACATAGTCATTGTGAATCAAGGATAACAAGAACATGATTGTGTTGATCACACAGTTGGATAGTGAAGGGGATGGCTTGATCCTGGTAGTGAGTCAAGCGCCAAAACAAGGTATCCACCATAAAAGATCATCATCTGTTCATGTTGTTGGATTTGGCAATTCAAGTTGACTTCCTATTCTGGCTTCAAGTGGCCAGGTAATTGGATTGGGGGTCATGAACCCACTTTCTTGGAACCTTGCTGGCGGATTGAGCCTGCTGTTGCAACATTGTGAAGGTACAGGAGTTGTCCACTCAAATTGCTGGTGTCTGTGCTACTGCAGCAGTACAAAAAATTCAGATATATGATGCCCTCCAAGTGTCTATTGTCTCTAGAGACTCCTGAGTTCAGCAAGCAACCACTCTCAATACCTTGAAAGAGAGTGTACACCAACTTTGGATAATACAACCACCTGTTGAGAGTGAGGCTGATTTCATTCCTGAGGTCCATGTTCTCAACTCCAACTCTCAAGATAGTTCCAACAGGTCTGCTAACACTGGTGTTGATCCTAACTATAAGCTGTCTTTTAAGCAGGTGTTTGATCCCAAGACTTCACTAATTGCTGCTTTCCTCACCATTTATGAGACAGCCATGTGTCAGGCGCCTGACAAGCTAAAAAAGGAACATATACTGACATGTCCCCATCCTATATACCAAGAAGTGATAGTTCCCAAACTAGTTAACATCACTACTTGGGCCCAGATGAAAGAGATGTTGATCAACAATTTTTGAGGGGATTTGAGCTTAGAAGTCAAGAAGAACACATTTATGCACATTTCCTTTAAGCCCAAGGAAACTCTTGCTGAATTTGCCAATTTCTTATACATGAAAGGCCAACACTTATCACTAGTTGCCATCTAACTGTGAAGGAAGTGTACACCACCTGCGCCAATGCCCTTAAAGTCAATCAGCTTCTATGTTTGCACTTCAAGGCACATAAGCCAATGCTATCTTTAATGAAGGGAATCAAGACTCTCCTGCAAGATATGCATTTGACACATACCAGCCCAGTATTTAGAGAAATCACTATAACTTTTCTGGTTGTGATAAATTACCTTCCTGTATTATTGTCAGGATTCTCCTTTTTTAATTTTTGCTGCTACAATCTTTCAGGATCATCAATACCATTTTATCCAAAGCCTTGGTTTAATTCACAACAAATTTACTCCTCAACATCTTCCCCTTTCATTACCTTGCTCTACTGGTCAATTTTATCTATATTAACAGTTAAATTTTGTTTTTGAAGTTACCTTTAATCCAGGACAATTCTCAAACCCAGAACCCAACACTAGGGTTAGTTTAAACTAGTCCAAACACGCTTACCTTTTGCTTTTTTCTTTGGCTTATGCCAGCAGTTTGGATCCTGTTTTTCTGTCCTCTTGCTTGCTCTTTTGCTCAATCTTGAGTTTTCCAGACAATCCACCGCTTCCCTACTTTCCCTTTATCTTTTTGCTTAACTTTTAAAGGCTAAATTAAGCAGAAACATGTGTTTGTGTTTTTTTGCCTACCAAGCCATCTAGACACCTTTGGTTAGTTGTTTTTACCCCTATCAGCACCTCAATAATCAGACTTTAATAAAAAGCCTGAGTTTTATCCAATCTCAACTTAAGTTGAGATTGTTTGACTTGCACCCAAAAAATGTGCTTGTTAGGTTTTGTGGCTTATGTTTTCTCTTTAAATTTTATTCTTGTATCTTTTCCAGGTTAGTTCTATGATTCCATTTGACTACATCTTCCATCAGTTAGGAAATTTTTATAGTGGTACTCATACTTTAATTGTTGACAGTTCTAATCCCCCAGCTACTGCTGATCACTTCCCAGGCTTAGAGATTGATTTTTTAACCAAATCTTCTGTCATTAAAACTTTTATCTATTTTATTTTCTTAGGTTTAATAAATTGCCTTAGTCCCTATTACACTTCATATAAGATTTTAGAAGCCTTAGTGCAGTTATTGTTGCAAACCTTGCCTATCTTCTTATACTTAACAAATATAAATATTCTTGGTTTAAAGGCCTTAGTTTACAATAATCTACCTCAAGCCTTCAGACCTTACAATTATTACCCTTGACCACAATGGAGAACCCAAACGTCAAGGCTGCCATAACTGCAGGATTGTGGGTCATCACTCTCAAGTCTGCACTAACCCAAAGGTAGAGGGTGTAGGTCCTAGAAGTCAGTTGGGAAAAGCCCAGTCAACTTAAAGGTGAAGACACTCCCTGTTGACCACCCTTCCCAGTCTCCTTCTATTGATAATCTCTCCTCACCTCCTACTATATCTGGTGCTGCATCCTCTGCTGCTGCACCCTCCATCTTGCATCTCTTCCACAATATGCCTAGTTACTCTGGCTCTGACAATTATTAAGTGTGACTGTATGTGACTGTACTACAGTCACATTAGGCTGTGGTTTCACAGAGAGGTTGTATTGTAATGAATTTCATAGGTTGAAATTCAAAGCAATAGGATTGGCCTTGGAGAGATTTTCCAGCGTAATAATGGATTACCCAGGAATCAATTAGGCTGTACCAATTAAGGGCCAAAATGAATAATCTGAACGGTTCAGATTATGAGACTAGGTGTCTCAAATGCAATTTATTATCTGGGAAGATTAATTAATTGATACCCTTGAATATGATTAATGAGGATTTAATCATAGGGCCAAAATGGACTTGACTGTGTCAATTAAAGACTTGGTGTCTTCAAAAAATTAATTAACTAGAAAGGTTAATCAATATACAGTAGTTTTAAAAGCTATGGCAACAACCAAAATATCTCAGATTTAAACAAAATGATTTCAGATTTGAACAAAATCCAAGTTGCGCAAGATTCAGGATTCAAATAATTCAAATATTTTTAGTTAATAAATGAACTGTCAAACCAAAAACAAAATTTCACTAGCCCATTATACAAAATTATAGCAAATATCAAGCAGCGTTGTTTAAACCACAAACAAAATTAACTGACACAAAAAGTGAGATGAATGGATTCTGTTCCAGAGTATATTATAATCCAATCAGGATTCATATGAGGAATCAACAGAAGGGCTAAAATGAAACAAAATTTGGGTAATCTAGAAGCAAGATTAAACAAGCACAAAACAAAATGAAGTCACACAAGATGTGTAGTATGAGCAGCCTAAAATAGAAGTATAACAGTTTTACAGCCAATCACCAGCTATCCAATTTAGGAACATAGGCATTTTATTCATTTTGATGGCTCTTGATTTGTGTAAAATGGTTTTGAGAACCTCCCAAATATAGAATGATGATTAAAATAAAAATAAATCATAAAATTTTAAACCTCTACTTTTAGTGATTTTCTCCTAGGTTTTTTACAATGGTTTTTACTAGCAATATCTTTGACGGCGCCAGCAGCCAAGCCAGCTTCAATGGAGGCAAGGCTCAGGGCGTGGAGGCACCTGTTTACACCCAAGCCTTTGAAGCAGGTAACAAGGAAGCCAACCTATACCTGACCCCCAACCCCTATGGCTTTGACTTGTTCAGTAGTCACGTAGTGTCTAGCTTTGCCCCTGCTCCTGTACCCACCCCCACACAAGCTGCCCACCAACCAACCAATCAGGATGGCAACCTTGATTTGGAACAAATTCCTGCCATTAGCCAACCTGTCCCCCTATAGCCAATCAGGCTTCAGCTTCAGCTTCCACAGCCCAGCGCCCCAAGCAACAAATCATCACTGTCCAAATTCTCCAGGAAATTGTGGCACTGAACCTACAGGGTCTGTCCTGGGATCAGATAGCCAGCCAATTGAAATACACCCAGGCTACCATCATGTGTGAATTCAACAACCTGATGAACAGGGGGAATCTAATTGAGATAGCCAAGAAGCCCAAGAAGGCCCCTGAGTCCCAAATCAACAAGGCATACCCAATAATGCTTGACCTTCTTTAGTGGGACCCCAAGCTTCCCTTGACCCAGGTCCAGAAGCAACTTGCACACCATGGCATTTGGGTTTCTGAGCGCATGGTGCAGCTCTGGATCCATGGAAAGGCGGCTTCAATACGGGTTTTTACCAATGTTGCTGGCAATCAATGGGATGGCACTGAGGATTCCCTGTATGATCTTGAAATTAAATCCACCCTGGTCTAATTCTTGACTAGTCTAACAGATGACATCATCTTCATCTCCTGCTACAAGCTATCAATAGCTTTTGAAAATTTTAGTGAGCAAGGAAAAGCCACTGCCAAGAATAAAAGGAAGAAGGTCAAGAAGGGGACGTTCATTGGTGCATTTCTGGCTGTTTCAGCCAAGGGTTTTTTCTACTATTGTACAAACCCAGATTTCACCAATGGCTATAAGTACAGCCACATCCTTGGTGGATTACTTGACTCCTGGGACAGCTTGAATTCCAAGTGCTGGGTTTTCTTGAGCCACCAAATGAAGGGTAGCTCCACTGTCCTAAAATCCATCCAGAGACGCGGGCACCAGGACTCTGTGTACCCAGCCAGCCATGCAGGTATCCATCTGGCCGATGTAGTGTTCTTCAATATTAGAGACACAGTACGGCAGCACCGCCTCCAGGTGTTCATTGACCTCTATCTTGGTGTCCTTGACCTTGAGAGAAACAGTGCCCATGTTGACAATAATAATGTTGACAGTGGCCATGTTGACACTTTGTTGACATGGTCACTGTCAACTCAAAACTCTAAATATCCTATGTTTTTTGCTAGTTGTACTAGCTTAATTCTTTTTTTAAAGCGTTCAGGGGTGCAAACCCAGAAAACACAACAAAATTGTGGCCATTTTGACATAATTTAATATTAAGCTTATTAAAAAACTCAATTTAACCAGATTTTTCCTTTACGTTTACTAATAAAAATCAGTTTATTTTTTATTTGTTTTCACAACGTAAAGTGGCAATGTTGACACTTTTTAAGCCAAACTTATTTTTAATAGCAAAACTGAAACATCTAAAATAAAAAAATTATGTGCAAATTTAAAAATATTTTTTTATTACATTGTTATATTGAAAAAGACATTGCACATATAGCTGATTGTTGAAAAGTCCATATTATAAATATATATGTGGTACTTATTCTGGCTTTAATATATTAAGTGGATTGGTGGCTAACAGGGATCCAATAATTTAAGTATGAGTTACTATGTAAGTTACTATAGAATTTATTATTAAAAATAATGTCAACACTCAGAAATATTGTTTATTTGCTTGTGATTATCTGCCAGGGTGGAGTTAAGCAAACTAGAGTGGTGCAATTAAGCTTAAATTAATATGTCACCTCATATAAAGAATGCCGTAAGTGACATTGTTGACACTTTACCTTTTGATATCTACAAACAACTTTCTTAAGAACTTTCAGTATATGCAATGGTAAAATATCATATTACCACTACCCAAATATTATTTTTAATAAAGAAATAAAGAGCTTTGATAATTTTTTACTTATTTTCATATGTTTTTTTTAAATTTTATTATTTGAACAAAAATATACGGAAAACGGTTAATATTTGCTAGCCTGCGTAAATTTAATCAAGCCTACTATGTTTTTTCATAGTAAATTTTCAAAAAATGTCAACAGTGACAATGTTATCAAAAATAATGTCTACAATTTTTCTAATGGTCAGTGAGAATTCAGCTTTTTTTACTAATTGTCACTCATAATGTCAACACTTTTCAGTTCTCACATATAAAACTTTATGTTTTACATAATAAAATCATCTGATTTTTTGATATGTTGTATTTTTAACTTTTATCTTTCATATTTTTAAATTTTTAAAATAAAATATATATCTAAATATAATACTTTTACATATTTCTCTTAAATTTTAGCTTGTTATTTATAACTTTAATAAAATAAAAACTATACAAGTATTTTTTACCTTTTAAATGCCAATAAAAGCCATCTAAAGTTTACTTTTTATATATTATGTTTTTAAGTTCTTTTTATTGTTTTTTAAATAAATTGCTTTATTTTAAACCCTTTTACCTATTATTTTAGGACAAGAACACCTCTAAGCAGCCCAAAGGAACCAAGCGTCCCACTAAGCCCACCAAAGCCACCAAGAAGAAGCCTGTCTCATCAAAGAAGGCCACTCCCAAGCCCTCCCCTGAGCCCTCTCCTGAGAAGAGCCCCACTCACTCCACTGGGGGAGAGGAAACTGATGGTTCAGTTACTGACCACAGTTTCTACAACTTGGCTTCAGACAAGGAGCCAACCAAGAAGTGGCACCAGGCCAAAAAGACCCCACCCAAGGATAAGTCTCCTGCACATGAGGAGCACCAATATAAGCCCCCTTCTTCTTCCCCCACCACCAAGCTCCCTGTGACGGTCCACATTTTTGGTGGTTTGAAGGTGGAGCTAATGTTGGCCAAGCAAAAGTTTGGTTGTTTATTGCAGGTAGAGGCCTAGTAGGGAATGATGGCTACTAGGGATGGTAAGGCCTAGCTAGTAGGTGTAAAGACTACTAGAGGAAGATGTTGCCTCCACCCAGCAGAAGATATTAGCTGCTGTGGGCTAGAGTTCTTCACCTAGAAGGGAACTGTGGCTGCAAAAGGGTGAAGAATGAGATAGCTAGCAGGGAACTTTGTCTGTTTGAGGCGGAGAAGGTTTTGGACCCCTGGCGGGTAACGCGGGCTGCCAGGGAGGGGAAGAGCTCTGAGGGCTCTACATACCCTGATACGCTTACAGGAGGTCTGTGAGCAAGCATCCTACCTAACAGACTGATAGGGTGTCCTTGTTTATGTCCCCATGAGAGCTTTGGGGGGAACACAAAGTGAGCATTGGAGGGCATGGATTTGCTCAGAGGTGTCATCAAGGCGGTTTGCTTGGGGAAGCAAGCTGCAGAACTTAGTGTGATCAGGCCTCTGGGAAGGAGAGCTGATTACTCTGCAACTAAAAGCCCAGACTTAATCACCTGGGTGAGTAAAAACAATGACATAGGCTTTGAGGATCTATGGTTGGATGGCCTAAGTGGAATGTCACTTGCAAGGGCCCAGTCAAATGCTGGTTCAATGTAGACTCATGCCTGGGTCTACAGGTTCTGGTAACGGGGACTGAGATAAAGAACCAAGGTGGTTCACATAAACATCAGAGAAGAATAGTGAGAGGAACTATTTGATCACAGAGAAGGCTAGTTGAAGGACTGTTAAATCATATTGAAGTTTGGAACCAAAATGGTTTATTGTGCAGGTGGAACCAAGATAGTTCCTAGTGAGGATAAGTGGAAGGGCTCAAAGATCATGATGCAGAAGTAGCTGGTCATGACAAAGGAGTAGCCAGAGGACTGATAGGCCATTTAAAGACTGGAAAGGAGCTGTTCTGTGAACTAAGATGGACTGTTTGCTGGTTAAGCTGAAGAGCTGGAAGATGTGGTTGAAGAGCTGGCTGAAGAACCCAAAGATGATGATGAAGAACTAGTGGTCTGGAGAAATGAGCCAAGATTTTGCTGAATTGATTTGCCAAAGTGGGAAAATTTAGAATGTTTTGCCTTGGCTTAGTAGTAAAATCAAGAAGGAATGTGGATAGAAGTGTGGGCAAGATATTTATTTATTAAGTTCCTAGGATAGATGAAGGTATGTTGCTATGAGATCTGGATACAAAGTTGTTTTGATGGAACATTTTCCTTGGATTTTACAAGATTTGTAAATATATGGGGAAAACATTGAAGAGGTCCAGAAAGAACAGTTTAAATAGTATTCTACTATTTAAATTGGTTTTGGTTGAATGCAGGAAAGACTGGTGCCAGAATAATGGACTGGTTAACGCTTTGGTACATGAAGAGTTGTTGATTTGAGCGGTTTGAGCTGTGGAAATTAGTTTCCTGGTTGGATCCCAGTGGAACTTCAGAAATGGTCTATTTCTGCGCTCTGCATTCATTGGTTGAGTTCTGGCAGGTTTCCTGATGAAAATGATTGGTTGGAAGCCAAAAGCTTAAAGTATAAGCAAGGAAATAGTGAATTAATACTTTAAGCTTTTGAGAAAGTAAGTATGTAAGCTTAAGTTATTATAGGAAAAAGTGAGCGGCAATGGTTTAAGCTTCTGAAGAAAGCCATTTTGAAGGCGGAACCGTTGGGAAAAGGATACTATAAGAAGGTGGCTGGCTGGAAAGTTACAGGGTCTTTCCAGGTCTTTGACGGGGTCTTTCCAAGGCCTTTTGAGTTTCTGCCAAAAGGTTTTTGGAAGCCTTTTGATCACCAGCAGGAGCTTTATTGGACTGATAGAAGTGGAATACCAAGGCCACTAAAGATATAAAGAGAGCTGAAGCCCACAATAACAGAGCAGGAGCCCAAGAATAAGAAGCTGGATCTTAAGCACGGCGCCAGAGTCCAAATTTAAGGTGCAGGAGTCCAAGAACAAGTACAAGGAGTTCAAGATATTGTTGGAGGACTCCAAGTATTGGCAAATCCATATTGTTTCCTTGACCCCCTGGGCCATATACCAGAAGGTTTATAAGGGGATCTTCCTTCTGAGAGTCAACAAAAGCCCATTTTGACCCCTATACATATTTCTGAGATACATTTTTCCTTACTAGAGAATGACAATCCCTTCCAGCCGGTCCCTGGCTACAATCCAGGACACACTTTGGGGACTGGTGGACAGGAACCTCACACTCCCCCCTTCAAGTTCATCTGGGGATGATACAAAGCCCCACCCCAATTACTTTCCTGGCTTCTGCCATGCTCCTGCTGGCCCATGGGACCCTCTGTTGGCCCACAATATCTGCAATGTTGACGGGAAGTTTAAGATTCCTTCTTCCCTACAAAAAGTTTTCCCATCATGAGTGTCAAAGGTGGGCCAGCCATGGTGGCCAACAATTACATCTTCTCATGCAATAACGCCAACCAGGGCTTCAAGAGCTGGCACTATACCTGAAAGGACTGCTCCTTCCCAGTACAACTCAATACTGAGAGATGGGACTTGATCCAGACCATTAAGGGTGAGCATACCTGCATCATGCCCAACACAACCATTCCCCGTCTTCTCAAATGGTATCTGGTGCAGGTCATGCCCACCTCAAAGGACCTTTCCCTGGCCCAGCTGGCCGTGCTTGCGTGCAAGTACCTCTCCCCCACTAACCTCAAAAGGGTGACAACCCACACCCAGTTGGTCAAGTTTGTGAGTGATAGGCGCCAAACCTCAAACCCCCTGGCCAAGAGTGCCACCACAATTGAAGACCTGGTCCTTTCTGATGCCCTCAGAAAATTGAGGATGAAGAGATGTTCCTGCTCTATGACAATGTGCAGGAAGTAGAGGATAGAATTGTTGCCTACGCCACAACCCAAAACCTGGAGCAGCTCAATACTACTACCACCTGGCTGTGCAATGGTACGTTTGCAACCTGCCCAACCATATTCAAGCAGCTTTGGGTCCTGCACAGGAAATTTGATGCGCAGGTTATCCCCCTTATTTTCTTTTCACTGCCTGGTGCCAAGACTGAAGTCTATGCCAGAGCATTCTAAATTGTCCAGGATTCTTTGAGCTCCCTTCCCACCAATCAGATCCCTCTCCCACCCACACCACAAGGGCCAATCCCTCCTCTGCTGAGAAGGATGAGTCCACCCTAGCTGCAGAGCAGCTAGCTCATGCGCGCTCACTTGGGCCAAAGGTGGTCATAATGGACTTTGAGCAAGCTCAGTTCAGAGCCTTTGAGGCCACCTTCAATGGAGAAGTACAGGGATGCTTCTTCCATTTTAGGCAGGCCCTCATCAAGAATCTCAAGAGCAAGAAGGAGCTTTTTGACAAGTATCTTAATGATGGTAAGGGGAAGTGCCAATTTTCCATCACCCATTTTGCTGCCTTGGCTTTTGTGCGGCCAGAGCATACTGGGATTGGCTTTGAGGCCCTCCTGAAGGACGCTTACATCAAGAAGCACTCCACCATCTTCAAAGGTTACTTGGATTACTCCAAGTGCCAATGGGTGGGCAAGAAGGCAACTGCCCAGAGAGGAAAGAGCAGGGCCACTGCTCCTTGAAATTGCCAGGGTGCCTGCCTCAAGGGGGAGATGAAGACCAACTCTAGCCTTGAGGTTTGGCACAAGCACCTGAAGGTGAAGTTTGGGTCAAACCCCAAATACAAAAAGTTCTTTCAGAAGCTACAGGAGGAGCAGGCCTGGACTGTTTCAAAGTTTTATAACCTGGCCAACCAGGTGGCCCCCAAGAAGAGAAAGGGCAATGACCAGGACTACCAGGAGGACGTTCAGAAGGTGGTCAAGAAGAAGTAAAAGGTGGCAGAGATCAAGAAGTACCTAGAAGATATTGCAACTGCTCTTGCTGGTGGCTTTAATTAGCCCAATAAACCTTGCTTTGCTTTGCCTGTATATTTTTTACTTTTAAATTTTAATGTTTACTTTATTTTTTTGGATAGTAATAATTCTTTTAGGTATAAATGTAAGTTTCAGGTACAGTTTCAATGTGGTTTAGTAAGAAATATATTATATTTTGTTAATTTATCTTTAAGGCATGAGATTTTTTCAGTTATGCTTATATAAAGTATAATGAATTTAGATTAGAATTTTCTTATATTTTGTAGTTATTATGATATATAAAACATCTTTATTTTTGGTTCATTGGAATTTTAATTTTTATGGGAATAAAATATAACTTTAATAAAGAGTGTAATTTACATAGTAAATTGAAAAATAGTTGCTTATATCTCCTTGATCTTATTACTTAGTGTTTTTTATTGCATTTTTGAACTCTCTGGGGTCATTTTAGTACAATAAAGTATTTAAAAAATATTTTTTATATTAAAAATGTTCAAGATAAAGTGTGCTGTTACTTAAAAAAGTGTTGACATTCAGGAGATGACATTATGTAAAACCAGGTTGTCACTTTACTATAGTGTCAACATTAAAAGTGTCAACATGGGTGCTGTTGCCACCTTGAGTCTCTCTTTGGTTGCCGAATGATGGCTGACTTGTTTGAGCAGATGGTTTTCCATGTGAACATGGGCAACCAATCATGCAAGGATAAGCGCCTCCCACCCTGTGCCACAGCCACCTACCAGCCAATTGAGGCAATGACAGACAAGGAATATGATGAGCGGTATATGGCAGCCATCATGCAAAATCCTCCTACCCCTA
The DNA here is from genome assembly GCA_014839935.2 of Entomophthora muscae. Taxonomy (NCBI): domain Eukaryota; kingdom Fungi; phylum Entomophthoromycota; class Entomophthoromycetes; order Entomophthorales; family Entomophthoraceae; genus Entomophthora; species Entomophthora muscae. The sequence continues at coordinate 905,440 of QTSX02004264.1, forward strand.
CCCCCGCCACCACTACTACTAACCTTTCAGCCCCTTTCACCCAATCCCAGATCCCCCAGGCCAGCACCGCCTACATGTCTTCCTTCCTGTGCCATTCTGCCTACTAGGCATCACTCTTTCCCACCCCAATAAATCCCCTGTTGCCAAACATTTTCTATTTGTATTATCTTTATTTTGAATTTCAATTGTTCATGCTCTCTTTATTTATAATTGGTTTTATCTTTTATGTTCAGCTATTTTCTATAAAATCATATATTTACTATGTTATGTATCTAGATCCAGAACACAGTTATTTTTAGCACCCAAACACAGCCCCCTGTGAAAATTTTAACAACAATTTGATTATCAGCTAAATTTGAATTAGAAAATTATAGGTTAACTGTTTTTAGATAAAGTTATTGCTGATCCAGATTCAAAGCCTTAATGACAAACTTTAAGCTAATCAGGAGCCAAGTGATAAAGTGATTGTTGTGATATAAAGGGTTATTCAATAATTCTTTGATGCATGTGCACTAATTAATATGATTGGCTAGTTGTTTTGCTATTGTGCGCCATTGCTGCTGTGGCACATAATAGCAAAAAAACCAGCCAATCATATTAATTAGTGCATATGCATCAAAGAGTTATTGAATAACCCTTTATATCACAACAATCACTTTATCACTTGGCTCCTGATTAGCTTAAAGTTTGTCATTAAGGCTTTGAATCTGGATCAGCAATAACTTTATCTAAAAACAGTTAACCTATAATTTTCTAATTCAAATTTAGCTGATAATCAAATTGTTGTTAAAATTTTCACAAGGGGCTGTGCAAAGTGACAAAATTTATATATGGCAATTAGGGAAACAATGTCACCACAAAGCAAACAACACATATTGATTTGAGAGTAAAACATATACACAATGGGTAAAAAAATGGGATATTGGAGTAATGTGAAAACAAACAGGGATAAAGAAAGAGGCAATAGTATCAGAATAATACAGATTTTATTGGGATGAAAGCTATAAAACATATGAAAAGGTTAGTAAAAAATCAATGAGCAAATTGGAGAAGCTTTTGAAGAATCTCAACTTGGCAATTGCCAAAATCAAAGACATTGACTGCAAGGTCAAGACAAAAGTGAAGACCGCTGTCCTTACAGGGGACAAGATTGACAAGGTGTCTGCCAAGGCACTTATAGCCAAGATGCCAGACACCTCCAAAACAACAATTGAATGCCTTTTAAATGTCCATAAGACCATTGTGGAAGGCCTTCAATTCAAGTCCTTTGCCCTCTCTGCACTGTCTGTCTGGGTCAACAACCCTGAGATGTATGCACATCTCAAGCCAGCCAAGTGAGCCAGAACTGAGGACACAGAATTGCCAGTGCTATTGTTTGCGCCAAGAATGGCCAAGTCTGCCAAAGCTGCAGGCAAGGAGGAAACCTGCAAAGATAACCTAAAAAATAAAATAAGTAATTTTTTAAATACTTACCTGTTTTTTTAGAAAACATAAACAATGAAATCTGCTGGGTCCTGGTCCTGTTTGTCCCTGCCACGTTTTATGCCAACTACGCCAATAATATATCTAGGCAGCTGTTTCTGTCCCCCCTCTGTTGTGCAGGAGCTTGAAGACAGAATTAACAGGTCCTTTCCAATGACAAGGGATGTGCTAGCCAGGCTGACACATGCCAAGGGAGCATCCAAGTGGGCAGTTACTGCCTACAAGGATGCCCAACTAGTCCGCCTGGACCTGGTATCCCTCAATGGAGTTTACACAGTAAACTCCATTGAGCTTTTGAGACGTCCTGGCAACGCTCCCATTTAAGAATATACCAGAGATGGGCCAGGCCCATGTGGCTGCTTGCTTTTTGCTACCCCTTGGAGCATACCCTGTCTTACCTGTTGGAGAACTTTGGGCACAAGGTGCTGAAATTGACTGTTGCAGACGCAACAGCCATAAAGAAGACAAAAACACTCCTTGCCAACTTTGGGTTGGCCTGGAGTGCTGACAAGATGGGGGTCCTGGCAGTCATGGAGCTGACCTTCTTGAAGACCAAGCATGCAAAGAAGATTAGTGCCATGTATAATAATGTCAGGATTTACCTTTTTCTTATAGCTGCTACTCTTTATCTACACTTATTTGTCTTTATGGCTTTTAAGATTTCCCATGATTATTATATTTTAATCTATTTGCATTCTCCTCCTTCTTCCCTTCATGTTCCACTTTTTGGGGTCAAATTGGGGTTTTTAAGCCTAGTTTTAACCTAAATGTTGGTTAATATTATTTTTGAACTTTCCTTATCTTCTGCTACTGGATTCAAACCCTGGACCTACATGCAGAAGTTAATAAGTTGGCTCTGAACTACTTACTTTTTAATATACACTTGATTACGTTCTTTCAAGCTTTGGACTTAGTTTTTCCTTTACTTTTTGCTTGCCTTAACTTATCCAAGCATCACTGTAACTGAATTTTTCCTCCCAGTGTCTCCTGTCTGAAATTTAACTTTTTTAGTTAAACTCAAGCCATGTTGTGTCTCTCCAGACCTTTTCCTTTATCAAATACCATTAAAATTCTCAGGTTAAACTCTTCATTCTAAGTTGCACCTCACTTTCCTGAGCTTAATAAAAGGCTTGGTTCTCCAGTCTCAACAATAAGTTGGGATTGTTTGACTTGCACCTCCAAAAAGGTACTTGTTAGGTTTTGTGGCTTGTGTTTTCATTTTTACCTTTGATATTCTATCTTAGATCTATGATAACATTTGATTATATTTTCCAGCAGTTAGATAGTTTCTATAGTGGGACTCACTATTTGATAGTGAATAGTTTTAACTCACCAGTTAATGGTGATCATTTTCCAGACCTAGAAATTGACTTTTTGACTAAATTGTCAGTCATTAAGACTGGGCTTTATTTTATTTTCTTAGGATTAATAAATTGCCTTGGTTGTCAAAAGTGACAAACTCCTATTGACCATGCTTACTGGAAACCCTCAACTACAGGATTCCAACCCTGACACCCTGCGGGCTGCCAGCCCGCAGATTCTTAGACAGGAACCAGAACAAGATTTGACTTCAGAAAATCCTTTAACGCTTGATGAGTCAAAATCACCTTCATTGACACTCCCCACGTTAAAGGTTCCTGTTATCCCAGCCAATCAGTGGGCAGGCCTAGCCATAGAACCCAAAATAACTTGGGCCACCAGAGAAGGGGAAACAAAGAAATTTCCTATAGAACGCAGGCTGCCTAGAGATGAACAACCCTACAACCCAAAAAGGGAATTCAAGTATTCTCAGTTCAAACCAGCCAATGAATTAACTCCCACAATGGATGCCAGCAAGGACTGGAAACCCCTGGTAGACGGTAACACCCAGGCCAAAGAAATTTGTAAAAGTTCACTCATATCAGATGGGCATACTTATACCCTGGACTGCCAGGAAGTTTCCCATTGCTATTCTTGCAATAAATTGATATGAACCTTTGGTTCAACCAGGTTATTCCATATTTGATATTAGTTCTATTTCATTTACAGTCTACCTTCCGCGGTTCTGCACCTCATACCCATCAACACCAAGAAACTGCAGACTAGCCATCCAACCTTTATTGTCCACCAAGAGCTTCCTATGGCCCAGTACATTTCACCAAGTACCCTCCCAACCCTGCGTATTTGGAGTTCACCCTAGAGAAAATCCTAATCTATGACCCTGAGGCAAGAACTAGAGAGACTGAGACTGTTTACAGAGAAGGCCACAAAATCACTATACCTCCCCTGCTATTCTGCAACAAGTACAACCACCTGCCCACGTATTTGGTCCCAATGACTATGCCTCACACCCCACAGCCCAACTTCCCGCAAGAATCTGTTGCTTCCAATGAGTCCACTTCCACTCAGATATTTGGAGTGATTTACATCACTCTTACTGTCTTGATAGATTATATGGTACCTGCCAGCAGACCTTGGGCTCTCCTGGGAAAATTGTTATCTTATATTGTAAAGTTGCCCCCAATCTTGTGGTGGGCCCTTCCTGCCGGGCCTGTGGGCTGTCCGCCGTAAGTTCCCAGGAACCCCCCACAGGCTGGATCCCTGACATTATGGCAATCTACCTCAAACTTGGTAACCTGGGCCCCAAGATGTTGATAAATCTTGGGGCATCTTGTATGCTACTTTTATTGATTTCAGCTTACTATGCATACAAGCTAGCTACCAATCTAATTGCATCAGAAACCCAACACCAAACCAGTACAGAACAGAAAGACGCCCTGCTTGGCGTTGAGAAGACCAAGACCCCAAACTTGCAGATTCAGAAATTTATAGTAAATCATACCACAACCAAGGCAGACATGCCTCAGATGGAGAAGCTCACCCTAGAAGAAGCCAGAAGAGCCATGCCAGTCCTATGTCTCCATTTTCAGGCTAATGCAACCTCATATTCCAACAACATTGAGAAAGTCTTTGGAGTGGCCTCCATGCTCTCTGGCAGTGCCTTAGACTGGTTTGGGAAGGCTACCTCTGAGAACATCAAGTTCTTCCTGGACTACTCCCAATTTGAGAGTGAACTGATTGCCACTGGCAACAACTGAGACAACCGCCATCACGTCCTCATCAGTTTACTAGACATCAGACAAGGACCACACACTCTACAAGCCTACACCAACAAATTCCTGAAACTGAAAGTCAAAACCTAACTTGAGGATGAGTATCAGCCATCTTGTACTGCTGAGGAGCCTGCCCTACCTTGAAGGAGCTCCTTAAGCACCATCCCCCTACGCTTGGCCTAGATGAGTTACTCCTTTTGTGTAGAGGGTTGAGCCTCCACCAGGAAGGCACCCTCTCTTCCACCCAATGCGCAAACCAAGCCCCAATGCCTGACAGACCAGGAATGTCCCCTGATGAACTACAGCGCCACTACTGTGAAGGGTTGTGTTTCTACTGCCACAAACCCCAGCACCTCACTAAGGCTTTCCCCAAGAAGAGTGACCCTACGGTTTCTTTAGCACAAATAAACACCTCCACTCAGTCTTACAAATTTATCCAAGTTGAAGTATAAACACTCACAACATCCCAGACTGTGGAAGCTTTCATTGATACCAGAGCTGAAGAGAGTTTTATTGACGCCACCCTTGCAAAGGACCTAGGACTAAAGACTACCACTGAAAGTGTCAAAGTAATCATGAGAAACAGCTCTCACAACTTGGGATTCAGGTACGCAACCAAATTGTCATTGAAAATTGGTCAGAACACCTATTCAGCGCTCCCCATCATCCTGAAGGGACTTCCCCACCCCTTAATCCTAGGGGACTCCTGGTCCCAAAGACACACCACCCTTCTAAATTTCTGTAATAAAACAGTTGCTTTAAAGGGAGACAATTTGTGTGACGTGGTGCCATTCCAGCTGGGTCCAACAAAAAAAAGACCTAACACACTCCTGACCCTGAAAATAGAACCCAGTGTGGGGATCCTATCTGCCCCCTTAGAGAAGTGGAGCCATTTTTTTAGCAAGGAAGCAGCAATCTATCTCCCCAGCCACTCAATCTACAATCACGCCATAGACCTTTTACCAGGAACCCAACCACATCACAGCCCCATCTACAGCTGCAACCATTGTGAACAAGTAGCCCTGAAGACATATCTAGAGGACATGACAAAAAAAGGTTTCATCTGGGGGTCAAAGGCTCCTTGCTTGTCACCCATGCTGTTTTTAGGGAAGAAAGATGGCAGAATGTGTCCCTGCGTTAACTACCAGAAACTGAACAACATTATGGTGAAGAACTGCTACCCCATCCCCAACGCTGACAACCTTTGTGACGTACTGGCTGGAGCCCAGGTGTACTTGAAAATTGACCTGAGAGACGCCTTAAACCAGATCAGAATCAAATAAGGAGATAAATACAAGACAGCTTTCAAAACCAGATATGGGCTGTACAAATATCTAGTTATGCCGTTTGGCTTGTGCAATGCCCCCAGTACTTTCCAAAGGATGATCAACTCTGTCCTAGGCAAGTACCTCAACCAATTCTGCATAGCATATTTGGACAACATCCTCATATACAGCAAGCCACATGAAGAACACCTCCAACACCTTGAACAAATACTAGAGAAACTCTTACAGGCTAACCTACATGCCAAGCTGAAGAAATGCAAATTCTTTCAGTCTGAGGACAAATTCCTGGGATATGTGGTAAAGACTGGCAGGTTTGCTATGGTGCAGGACAAAGTGGAAGCAGTGACAGCCTGGCCAGTACCCAAATGCAGAAAAGATGTGAGAAGTTTTTTGGGCCTAGTAAATTATTGTAGGGATTTCATCCAAAATTTTGCTCAGATTACATTGCCCCTGACCTGTCTTTGCTCTGGCAAGGTCCAGTTTGTCTGGACTAAGGAGTTCACCTCCAAGTTTGTGATCCTGAAGAAAGCATTTACGTCTGTACTGGTCCTGGCCATGCCTGATTCATCTAAACCTTTTGTGCTGGAGACAGATGCATCCAACTTTGCGGTGAGCAGGGTCCTTCTTCAGGAAGGAGGGGATGATATGCTACATCCTGTAGCATATTGCTCCAAGAAGATGCTACCAGCTGAAGGGAACTAACCAATATACAACAAGGAGATGCTAGCCTTAATGAAGACATTAAAGCATTGGCGCAGGTACTTGTGCGGTGCTGAACACCTGGTGAAGGTTCTGACAGACCATAAAAACTTAGTCTACTTCTTCAAACCACGCCAGCTAAGCCAATGAAAAGCAAGATGGGCCTTATAACTGTCTGACTACACTTTGACCATAGACTACAAGCCAGGAAAAGTGAATGTGGTACCAGACGCCTTGAGCAGGAGAGCCAACCTGATTCCCTCCTCTGCAGAAATCAAGGATTGCAACACCCATACACTACTAGACCCTGTCAGCCTAGAAATACAACTGAAGTACTTGAAGATTTCCGCCAGCAAACCCAACGTGATAAGAGCTCAGAAAAAAGACACATATTCAACCAAACTAGTCAAAGCCCTGACAAAGGACTTGGATTGTCATCACTCAAAGAAAGGATATTCCCTGAAAGGCGCTACCCTGCTGCTCCAGGACAGAATCTATGTACCTGAAGGCCCAACCCAAACAAACATATTGATTGACCACCACAATTAAGAGATGGCAGGCCATCCTGGTAGATGCAAATCCCTCTCAAGTATCAAGCAGAACTACACATAGCTGGGTATGGACAAGAAAGTAGCTGCCTACATCAATGGTTGTGAAGCCTGCAGAAGAACCAAGACACATTGCTCAAAGCCAGAAGGACTACTGAGACCTCTGGACATCCCTGCTGGACCCTGGAAGTCAGTGTCAATGGAATACATAGTAGAGCTCCCCCTTCAAAATCCTTTGATGCAATCCTAGTAATGGTTGACCATTTCAAAAAAATGGCTTACTTCCTTCCAACCACTACCCACTGCACAGCAGCTGAGACTTACAGACACTTCCACAACCACATCTTGACACAACACGGCACTCCAGAAGAAATAATTTCCAACCAAGGACCCCAGTTCACTTCCCACTACTGGACCCAAATAATGAAAGACCTTGGAATAAAACGTTGTGTGTCAACCTCCTACCACCCACAGACGGACGGGCAAACAGAACAGTTCAACCAAATCTTGGAACAATACCTCCAATGCTACATCAATGCAGATCAAGACAACTGATTGGAGATGTTACCCATGGCACAATACACCTATAACCGCAAAGATCACACATTCACAGGCATATCCCCCTTTAAAGCTAACTACGGGTTTGATCCATCATGGGAACCTAGCATTGGCATCAAGGAGCAGAATACAGCAGGAAAAACCTGGATTGAACAAATACATACCACCCAAGTAACCTGCCTAAGGAACCTGATCTGTGCCGTTAAGACCTAAAAAGCATTTGCTGACAAGAAAAGAGTCCCCAGGAAACCCCTGGGGATAGGCAATGAAGTTTACCTTGACTCATGGAACTTCCCCCTACACATATCCAGTAGGAAGCTAGCTCACTGCTGCTGTGGCCCTTACAAGATTATAAAGCAAATAGGAGGAGTGGCGTACAAACTAGAACTGCTGCCTACTTGGAAAATCCACAATGTCTTCCACCAATCACTGCTATTCAAGAAAGAAGGAACCTCCCTTCCCAACCAGAAGATCAAGACCAACCCCCCGCCCATCCAGGAGGGACACACAACCAAATACAAAGTGGAGTACATCCATGGAAACTTCCTCCACTACAAGACCCCACAATACTACGCCAAATGGGTAGGTTACCCCCCCCAAAGAGAGTACTTGGAACCTGCCTCCAACCTGCCTAACACATATGGTGCCATACATCAATACTTGGACAAGAGGGCTAGGAAGGAGGAGGGCAACAGGAGAGAAGGGGATGATGTCACAAGTGACAAACTTCTATTGACCATGCTTACTGGAAACCCTCAACTACAGGATTCAAACCCTGACACCCTGCGGGCTTCCAGCCCGCAGATTCTTAGACAGGAACCAGAACAAGATTTGACTTCAGAAAATCCTTTAAAGCTTGATGAGTCAAAATCACCTTCATTGACACTCCCCACGTTAAAGGTTCCTGTTATCCCAGCCAATCAGTGGGCAGGCCTAGCCATAGAACCCAAAATAACTTGGGCCACCAGAGAAGGGGAAACAAAGAAATTTCCTATAGAACGCAGGCTGCCTAGAGATGAACAACCCTACAACCCAAAAAGGGAATTCAAGTATTCTCAGTTCAAACCAGCTAATGAATTAACTCCCACAATGGATGCCACCAAGGACTGGAAACCCCTGGTAGACGGTAACACCCAGGCCAAAGAAATTTGTAAAAGTTCACTCATATCAGATGGGCATACTTATACCCTGGACTGCCAGGAAGTTTCCCATTGCTATTCTTGCAATAAATTGACATGAACCTTTGGTTCAACCAGGTTATTCCATATTTGATATTAGTTCTATTTCATTTACAGTCTACCTTCCGCGGTTCTGCACCTCATACCCATTAACCCAGAGAAACGGCAGACCAGCCTCCTGACCTTTATTCTCCACCAGGAGCTCCCTACAGCCCAGTACATTTCACTGAGTACCCACTAAACCTGCATATTTGGAGTTCACCCCAGAAGAAATCCTAATCTATGACCCTGAGGCAAGAACTAGAGAGACCAAGAATGTTTACAGGGAAGGCCACAAAATCACTATACCTCTCCTGCTATTCTGCAACAAGTACAACCACCTGCCTGCATATTTGGTCCCAATGACTCCGCCTCTCACCCTGCAGCCCAACTGCCTGCAAGAATCTGTTGCTGCCAATGAATCCACTTCCACTCAGATATTTGGAGTGATTTACATCACTCTTACTGTCTTGATAGATTCTATGGTACCTTCCAACAGACCTTGGGCTCTCCTGGGCAAATTGTTATCTTATATTGTAAAGTTGGCCCCAATCTTGTGGTGGGCCCTCCCTGCCAGGCCTGCAGGCTGTCTGCCTTAAGTTCCCAGGAACCCCCCACAGGCTGGATCCCTGACATTAGTCCTTACTTTACCTCATACAAACTTCTAGGAGCTTTTATCCAGTTATTATTGAAGACTCTTCCCACCTTCCTATATTTAACTAATAGAAATATTGTTGGGCTGAAGGCTTTAGTTTACAATAATTTGCCCTAAGCCTTAAGACCTTAAAATAAACTCTGTGAGTTTACAGAAGACTTTGTAACAGTAAGTTCCATAATTCCAGGAATTAGTCATCTAAGAAAAAAATCTTGGAAATCCAGAAAACCTTTAACAAAAATGACTGCTTTAACAGATTTGAATCAAACAATTGATTGAAAATGGGTTACAACTGCTCCAGTTTGCCGGTTGAATATTATTACCACTGTAAGTTGATGTTGATAAATTGACATAATCTAAGGATCAACAGATATAAGCTTGTTAATCAGCATGGTCATCAGAAGTTGGTCACTCAAGGGCTATTTGCAACCTGGATTAGATATTCACTTGACAATGAGGAAGGAATAGGAGCCCAGGATCCAGGTGGTATTGCTTAGTTGATTTTTGATATATATTGAATAGTTTTTACTGTTTCAACTCTTAAGAGTTGAGTCCTCCCAAAATTTACTCACTAAAAATCACATATTCCCTGGTCTACCTTTACTTTTGAAAATGCATCCTGTAGTTGGCCTTTTGCGCTACATTCCCTACAGTTTAATCCTTAGCTGGATTATTATGGGAAGATGGGGGCCTGCTGTTGGTACTTTATTGTCATCACAGCCAAATGTTAATTCAATGCCTGTCCATCTTAGAGCTATTACTACTCCTGTCAAAGCTGAAACTCATGTGCTATCTCAATGTCCTGAATTTTATACTGAAGACACTCTGATTCTCTTGCAGGCTATTTATCTAGGTTTTTCTGGTTGGGGTTGGTTATTTTACTTAACCTTAGTATCTCATTTGGAAATTTCACAAAACGGTACCTGAAGCTATGTTGGTGGTTAATCATTAACTCTATGTGGATTTGGTGGGTGATTCCCCACCACATGGAGACAGCTTCTTATTATCCTGTTATTTCTGTCACACTTTTCTGGACAAAGGCTTCATCTTGTTGTTTACCTTGGGTATATCTTCTACTTCAGAATAGACGCCAGAGTGGAGGACCTAGACAGGGTCCTTCTTGGGATTGACAAAGCCTGGCTCTCATTGGACAGGAAGAAGGTCCCCCCAGGTACAACTTGGTTGACCACGTAAACCAAGACGCCCTGGTCCTGGTGGGAATCTATGGGTTTTCAGCCACCAGAGAAGCTGCTCCTGCATTCTCATCTAACAATACTCCCTTTTACCAGCCACTAAAAATATTTTAATCAGGGTGTATCCACTGTCTACAGTGTGGCAGTGGAGGTTGTGTGTCACCTCCATTGTCAGGTAGGTACATACCAAAGAACTAACTACAAGTGCTCTTAATAAATCCTCTCTTCCAATAAATTTCATTACAATATATTATTTTTATTATAATAAAATTTTCCAATTCTTATTTTAGCAAACAAGTTTTGCAAAATAAATCCCAGAGACGGTTTTCATAAAAGCATAATAACATATTTTAATAAAATATACTTCTAATTTGTACATTTTACATTTAATTTTTTAATCCCATTTTTCATTTATTTGATAAGAGTGATATAAATAAATTCACGTAATCAAGTATCAAGTGTTTGGGATAGCCTCAAATGCCATAATAAAAAATTAATATAAAATAAATAAATTACTAACCTTCATTGATGGTCCTGCTATATGTGTTATGGGCTTAGAAGCTTCTAAATATAAAATGATAATTAATAAATATTAAATAGTAAATTAGAGAATGCAAAAAAATTGGACAAACTAGACCTTTAATTGATTGACTGTTTGGCAAGGAGCGCAGGGATGAACAAATCAACATGGCCATAAAATTTGGCCACAGTATCAGCTGGGGGTGTGTGGATCCCGGCCTGCAACAAATCAAATATGTCCTCAGTCCCAGTTGGGGTCCCTTGCTTTATGACTTTCTTGAGCCACCCAAAAACTTCTTTGATGGGATTTAGGAAGGGTGAATAAGCAGGGAGGAAGAGAAGGCGCAAATTTGCCGTGGCCAATTGCTGGGGGCCCACTGCAATGCTGGTGTCAATCATTGGGAATTATTCAAGAATATCTGCCACCTTATGAAGACCAACATTATCCAGCATAATTACATTAGTGAAGCCCAGGCTTGTGCACCTCAGGTGCTCCTGGACCAATTAGAGAATGTTAGGAAGGCCTTACTATTGTGAGATCCCAAAATCATTTGGTACAGCTTGATCCCCTTTGGACCAAGGAGAGCTATCATTGAATAGGCTGTGGCACAGACTTCAGCATGCCAAGCTACCCCATCATTGGAGCCTTTTGGGACATACCCATATGCATTGCACATAGACAAGAAAAAAGCTAATTTGTCAATACAGTAAAATTTGACTATCCCCTTGGCTTTGAGGGCAGTGTACGCCTCAGCGTATTTTTTCCGGGTCTCAACATTGTGTTGTGGATCTGGATGTACAAGTATTCTGGCTACCACTAACCCACTTAACATCCAGTAAGTGCCCAATTTGGTGCCCTCCTAATATACAGTTTGACATACCAGAAATGGCAACCAAGCAATATCACATGACTGTCCAAATATCCAGTGACTTGAACCCATCCCTCACATGACCAACCCCTAGGTTCAATCCAACTAAATCTCTGCCACAGCTAAAGCTATATAAGTCTAAAGTATTATCCAATAAAATATACTTCTTGTCTTTCTCAATTCCATATTTGAAGCTTCCCCAAAAGGCGCTCCTCATCACTGGTAGCCGCTACGGGTTTTTGACCACACACATAAAAGAGAAAATGACAGACCAAAACCCGCCAACCTTTGCTAATGTAATCAAACAGGCCACATCCCAGGAGACCTGAAAAACGTACTTTTGTGCCCACAAAATTGATAAAGACATACATAGTGGATGCACCATATTTGAAGGTCAGGTTATGCCCAAAGCATGTGCCAAGATAATTCAATACAGTTGCGCTCTCTAACCACAAACAAACACATAACTATCTATCACAGGTGAAGTTACCAATACAAGATACATTGGTATCAACAAGTTCTTTGGTAAAAATAAAGAAAACTTCATCAACTGGCTAGACCACTCAGCCGCTAAACTCTGCGCCAGCTGCATCCCTCACAAAAAATGGGTCCAGAAAGCCAGAAAGCGCCTGTACAAGGCCACAGCTAACTGGTTTGCCACCTGGGTTGACTCACAAATGGACGACCAGCTTGACAACTGGGAAGAGTTCAAAGCAGACATCACACAAAATTCTGCGTCACTGAATCCCTATAAGACATTGCAATACAGCTCAGCAATCTTCCTCAGAAGACCACTATCATGGCTTACGCCAATAAATTTGAGGAACTACACTGCAAAATCCAAACCCCAGCTCAAACTGACAACATACACACTAGAGCCTCATTCATCAACAGAATGAAACCCTCTGTTACTGCCATCATCTGTCAAAAGGCCAACACCTCCACGCCTGCACTCATTGCAGAAGCCAAGTGCAGAAAAGAGCAAACATGGAATATTCTGCACACAGCAGCAATCACTCCTCAAACAGCAATGGGAGAGAAAACTCCAATGGCAATAAACGCCAAAACACCAATCATAGCAAAAACTACTCCTATTGCAACAATAGCAATCACAGCCAAAGCGCAAACCGCTCCTGTCCCAAGAAAATGGACACTGCCAAAGTAAACAATGCTGAAACAGCAACTCACTATGAACTGACCCCACATTCTCTGACCTCAAAGGTCTCAAAACAGAGGAACAGGGAAAAGAAAAAGGGAACTGACTTAAATGCCCCTGTCTCCCCCCAACTTGACAAGAAACTGTACCAAGGCACAAACTTTGCTACTTGCATCCCACATGTCCCGCAATCCTCCATTTTTATGAACATATAAATTAAATATCACTCACAACTTCTTGTCTACCCATGCACTTAAAAATCACATACACATAAAATTTTATTTGACTCTGGTGCGCAACAAGCCATGGTTAGCAAACTATTTGTAACCAAGTACAAAATACCAGTTATCAAATCCAACTTCAAATATGCCAGAATGGCAGACAAATCAAAGGTTCTACTCAAAGGCAAAACAAATTCCTTCAGAATTGACCTCCAAGGCATACAAACGTCCATCAAAGGACTTGTCATGAACAACATAAACTACAACATTGTAGCAGGCATAGACTGGTTCACCCAAGTGAACCCCAGCGTATGTTGGAAAACAAAAACAATGAACATCAAACACAATAAAGTCAACTTTAATATCCTCAAAGAGCCCAATAACCTCATTCTAAGAGACACAGTATTTGTCCAGATTATAAACCAAGACAACTAAGAACACCTGACTAAAGATAATACCCTCCATATAATAAGGTACACTGAATTTAATAACAGGCAAACAACCAAAATCCAATGCCCAGAACTTGTGGCACTCCATAACAAATACACCCATGTATTCAAGGAAGAGCTCACAGAGTAACCATCCAAACAGGAGGTCAAACATGGCATCAACCTGTGTAAAGCCATGCCTAAACCTGCACCTCTCTACATACTCTCCCCCATGGAGACCCAAAACCTCAAAAACCACATTGAGGACAATCTAGCAAAAGGATTCATTTTCCCGTCTGAATCCCCATAGGGGCAGCAGTGTTCTTTGTAAAGAAAGAGGAAGTCACTCTGCGTCTAGTAAATGACTACAGAGCACTAAATGCAAGAACATTAAAGAATAAATATCCCCTTCCACTCATAGAGGATCTGTTTGCAAGACTCTCTGGAGCCAAATTTTTCTCTAAAATTGACCTCACCTCAGGTTATAATCAAGTTGAAGTAAAAGAAAAGGACATACCAAAAACTGCTTTCTGTACAAAATTTTGATCCTTTGAATGCAAAGTAATGAACTTTGGGATGATCAACACTCCCACAACGTTTTTCACTATGATGAACCAAGCACTAAACAGCCTCTCAAATACATTATGCTACCCCAACAATATCATTATATTCTCAAAAAAAAGATGAACACCTCATGCATATCTGCAAGACACTCAATTGACTCGCAAAGCACAAACTATATGCCAAGCCTAGTAAGTGCCAATTTATGGAAAATGAACTCCTGTTCTTGGGCTACATTGTCTCTAACAGTGGCATCAAAGCAGATCCAGACAAAATAAAAGCAATAAATAACATGCAACGCCCCACCTCCATTAAAAAAGTTAGATGCTTTCTTGGTATGGTAGCTTACCTAAGGAAATACATCAAAGACTGCAGAAAGCTCACCACACCAATCAATAACTTAACCAAGGGTAATGCCAAAAAGAAATTCATCTGGACACCAGAATGCAACAAGAATTTCCAACTATTAAAACAAGCTTTGATCAAAGCACCAATCTTTCAATACCCTGATAACAACATGTGCTACAAGCTTGAGTCAGATGCCAGTGACACTGCCATTGACGCAGTCCTACACGTCTGCCAACTAGGGCAGCAAGACTTCCTGTCAGTATGTTACAAAAGTAGAAAACTAACCAACACTGAGCAGAGGTACCCAATACACGGTAAGGAATTTCTAGCAATATATAACAAATGCAAGAAATGAAGATGTTATCTAGAAGAACATTTAAACATCTGAGTACTAACTGACCATAAATCTTTAATCTACTTTAAAACTCAGAATGCACTTGAACAGCAACAAGCCAAATGAATGTTCCTTCTGGAATAGCTCAATTTGGACATCCAATACAAAAAGGGGGCAGAGATGATCACAGATGATGCTCTAACTAGGCTATGTCAGCCAAGAGAGAATCATCCTGACCACCTGGACCCTAACTGGTCAAACCTATATAATACTGAGTATAAAACCAAAGGGAAAGACACCTCAACACACCAACTGACCCACAATACATTAGCAAGGAACAAAAAGTATTTCCATGTATCAAATGGCACTGTATACCAAACATAATGACAAACATGTTCCCTACATTCCACTTGCACAAAGAGTTGGCCCCATATTAAGACATCACTGTCTACTAGGATATACAAAGGCTATCAACCTATAAATTACATTAAAAGAGATAGTATTTTGGCCCAATCTTAAGCAAGATATAATTGATGTTCTGAAAAAGTGCACAGTGTGCAAGAAATACGCCAGCACAAAGGCTCCCCAGCTAACAGTTAACCCAGTACCTGACTCTGAACCATTCAATTTTTGGGGACTGGATGTAGTGGGCCCCTTCCCAAAAACTAAGACAAATCAATGTTTCCTAATTGTAGCCATTGACTTTGCTACACACTGGCCCATCTGCTGGGCAACAAAGGACCACAAAGTAGAAACCATAAATCGATTCATTTACAAAGTAATCATAGCCAGCTACAGCACCCCAGACTACATCATAACTGATGGAGCAACCAAGTTATCAGGTCACATAGTAAACAACAACTTAAAATCCAAAACATTACACATTTCACAACCTTGCCCTACAGGCCACAGGCCAACAGCAGAGTTGAAAGCCTAAATAGCAGCCTTATCAGAACCCTAGAAAAAATAATGGATGACAAAGCCAAGGGCACATGAACACTATACATGAAACATGTATTATTAGTATCCTGTGTCTGTACCAATCAAGGGGCAGGCTACTCACCGTTTGAACTAACATACAGATACAAACCAGAGATAGTTACCTGCAACAAGCAACCATACATAAAGATCCTCTGGGGAAACCCCTCACAGTAGAATAAGTACCAACTCTACAACACATACACCTCAAAGCTAAAATAGCAGAAATAAAAAGACTCAAAACAAAAAGGGTAACCTCTACAGAGGAACCACTCCCCATCAACTCCCCCACCTGGGTCCTGGCTGGAAACAGAAAGAAGCTAGACTCAGTACACAGGGGACCAGGAAGAATCATCAATTACAGACCAGATAGAAACACCTATCTAGTGAAATTCCAATCTGCCAAAGACCCTGTTGTCAATAAATACCACAGAGCCTGCCTCCGCCAAAGCAAAGGAAAACACTTGACCCAACTGGTACCAACTAGCAAATAACTCCAGGAACATCAGGTGGCAGCCGTCAAGACAAAGCCCCCTCCTAATGTACCAGAGTAACCCCTTAAGGGGGTGTATGTCAAGGACCCAGATGTACAAGTATTCTGACTACTGCCAACCCACTTAACATACAGTCATTGCCCAATTTGGTGCACTCTCAATATACAGTTTGACATACCAGAAATGGCAACCAAGAAATATCACATGAATTAGCAAATATCCAGTGACTTGAACCCATCCTGCACATGACCAACCCCTTAGTTTTATCCAACTAAATCTCCGCCACAGCTAAAGCTATATAAGTATAAAGTATTATCTAATCAAATATACTTCTCTTCTTTCTCAATTCCATATTTGAAGCTTCCCCAAAAGGTGCTCCTCATCAATTAGTTGGGCTATTTTGATTGTATGGAGATACCCAAAGCTTTTTCCAGGAAAAGCACATTCCCTTCACCAGATGGTAGTAAAGGGAAATTGAGGCCTTGGCCCCAAAAGTAGATTTGACCATGGCCTGTATAATTGTCAGTTCAAGATGGCAATTTTGGGTTATCCACTGGCAGATTGCCCATTTGTGATCCTTGGTGAGCATGGTGGACATGCTCAGGGATTTCTCTGTGGTAAGGACATGGCCAGTATTGATGAACTTGTTGAAGATCTTTGAGGCGTACTTGGGATCCACCCCAACAAACTCTGTGGCTGCCTTGTAGTCACCAGATTTGTGCATTAACCAGAGAAGGATTATCCACTTGATATAAGGAATGCACTTCTGGGCAGGCTTAGCTGGCTCAGATGAACTGAGATTCTGATTGGTGACAGGTTTACAAGGCATGGGTACCTTGTTGTAGAAGGATGAAACCTTTTTTAACACCAGCTGTCTCTCATCAGTTCTGTAGAACTCAGGCTCTTTGTCCTCTTCCTGGTTGTCATTGTTGTAAATTTGCTGTTTTAGCAGAGTTACAAGGAGAAAAATATTTAGAAACTAGATAATATTCTTTATTGAGAGATAATTATTATATAGTTAATGTGAGTCATAGATAACAGGAACATGATTGTTAGGATATCACAGTGAGATGGTGAAGGAGATGGCTTGATCCTAGCAATGAGTCAAGTACCAAAACAAGGTATCCATTGTAAGTGATCATCATTTGTTCATGTTGTTGGATTTAGAAATTTGAGTCAACTTCCTAGTCTGGCTTTGAGTGACTGGATGATTGGATTGTGGGTCACAAACCCACTTACTTGAAATCTTGTTGGCGGGTTGAGCCTGCTGTTTTGACACCCCCCTGACTGAAGGTTGTCCTCCTCTGGGGACAGGTTGTTGGGAGCCCGGGTGCCATACTGGACTAACTTCTGTTATGTGGTAAAATAGGACAGTCTCACATTGTTTCTGTCTTGCCTTGCAGGGTCTCAGGCAATCATGGTGGAGGACCTTGTCTTGTTTACGTTTCCCAAGTCCTTGCACAAGGTAAGCGTTGTTTTTGTTTACTTTTAGGATGATTGTTGGGCCTACTTTCTCTGGTTGTAGTTTACTTTTATTGATATTCAAGACCCAAACTTTGTTGCCAACCTCATGTCTGTTTTGGATGGGGATTAATGTTTTTTGAAGACGCTTTTCTTCTCTTTCTAATTGGTTGCTGTTGGCTTTTATGACCTGGAGATCTGAGTAGTTGGAAGCTTGCTTGGCATTTCTAGCTTAGGTCCTGATAGTGCTTGGATGATGTTGGGCTGTGTGCCATAAACTAACTCAAAGGGGCTTCTCCCAGTGGATCTGTTCACACAAGTCCAGAATACAAGCAATACAGTTGTTAGCTACTTGTGCCATTTCTCAGGTCTCCTGGCAGTGAGATTGGCCAAGGCTTGCACAAGGCTGTCATTCAGCCGCTCCACACGTCCATTTGCCTGAGGATGATAAGGTGTTGTCACCGTGTGTTGGATCCCATTCTTGGTGAGGTATACATTGGTGTCTTCAGAGGTCAATTATTTGCCTCTGTCATTTATCAGGAGTTCTGGCTTTCCAAACTTGCTGATTTTTTCTCTTCCTATGAACCGCTGCACATCATTGCTAGTGTGTGTCTTTACTGCTTAGGCTACTGGCTATTGTGTAGCAAATTTTATTGCGGTGATGATGTATTTCTTATCATTTTGTTTCCCTGGTATGGGGCCAACAATGTCTAGGGCCCACACCTTGAAGGGCAGTTTTGTACAGATAGGTAGTACTGACTTAAGTGGGGGTTTTCTCCTTGCAAATTTATTGCATACTTTGCATTGGTCTAAGCCTTAATGAACGTCTCAGTACAGGGTTGGCCACCATGCTTTGTGTTTAAGGAATTTGTAGAGGTTGCAGCTTTTTGTGTGCCCTAGGTCTATATGGTAACGTAGGATTGTATCAACTTGCTGATATGTGGGAACATAAGGAATGGTGGTTCCTTTGGACATTTTTCAATGTAATGTTCCATACACATCTGCAAATAAGTGCTTGTTTTTAAGGAATGTTTCCTTTGTTATGTCTGTGGTGCCAGGGGGAAGCCTTTGTCCTTTGTCCAAAGTACCAAGAGGGGCCAGTATGGGTTGAGTCCATCCTCTCCTCTTGAGGCTTGGACGTACAGGTGTGAGAGTGCGTCTGCCATGGCAAGTTCTGGACCAGGCTTGTACTGTATGAGCATATTGAATCTCTCCAGGAGTTCCATCTATTGGGCCTGACAACAGGATAGATTTGCTTGGGTTTTGAAATATATGAGCAACTTGTGGTCAGTCAGTGTTGTGAATTCTTCCTGTTGTTCTAGATAATAACACCGTTTGACTAGGAAGTGTACAATTGCCAACAACTCTTTGTTGTGTACAGGGTACTGACACTTGCTTTCTGTCAGTTTCTGTGATTTTTAGGCTACAGGAAGGAAGTCATCATTATTGTTTTTGATTTTTAGTACTCCCCCAATGGATGCGTCTGAGGCATCTGTTTCCATTTGGTACTCCCCATTGTGTTTGGGGTACTGTAAGATAGGTGCTGTTGTAAGTTTTTCCTTGAAGCACCTAAAGCAAAGGTTGCGCTGGGGGGTCCATACAAACTTGGACTGGCGCCAGTTGAGGCAGATAGGGGTGCAGTCAGGACGCCGTAGTCAGTTATGAAACGGTGTACGTAGGCCACAATTCCTAAGAATGTGCAAAGTTCCAACTTGTCTTTGGGCAGTGGCATTTTGCAGATAGCCTGTATCTTCTGACTGTTGGGCTTGATGCCGTCTTTTGAGACTATGTGCCCTAGGAAAGGCAGTTGCTTGCAAAAGAACTGGCATTTGGAGGGTTTGGCTAGCAGCTTGTGTTGTGCCAGGGTAGCAAAGAATGCCTCTAAGTCCTTATGGTGCTGTTCTACCAAGAGACTTTAGACAATAATGTTGTCCAAGTAGACTAAGGCGTGCTTGCCTATGTGAGGGGCAAACACCTTGTTCATGAAGGTCAAAAAGGTTGCCAGGGCATTTTTCATATCAAAATTGAGCACCACACACTTATATGAGCTGTACTTAGTACAGAAGGCCGTTTTGGGGATATCTTCCTCTTTGAAAAAAATCTAATTGTAGCCTGAAGTTAGGTCAATCTTGGAGAAGACTGTGGCGCTGCCCAGGGCATCAAAGAGGTTGTCAATAAGCGGCAGCGGGTAACAATTCTTGATGGTAACTTCATTTAGGGCTTGATAATCTGTGACTAGGTGCAGGGTACCATCCTTCTTGGCCACAAAGAATACGGCAGCCCCAAAAGGAGATTGTGAGGGGAGGATAAGTCCTTTCACCAAGGCCTCTTTGAGATAGGAACTTAGGGTGTTGTCTTTGTTTGGGGTCAGGCAATATATGGGTTGCGCCTTAGGTATAGCTCCCTTGAGTTGGATAGAGTGTTGGATATGCTTTTTGGAGGTAACCCAGGTAGAGCCTCCTTGAAGATTTCTGGATGACAGGTTACACTTTTGCAATATTGAGGAGTAGTGGTGTCCTGGTGGTCTTTGAAATATATGATCTTGTACTGGAAGGAGTCCCATTCAATTGTCTTGAGTTTCTATTTTTTGTCCAGGGTTTCTGTAATGCGTACAAAGACGTGGTTGCTCAGGAGTTAGTCCACTGAGTCAGGATAGATCTGGTGATTGAAGCCTTTACGTTTGATGGTCAATACCAAGGTTGCCCAGTCTACGTGGGGTTTGTTTTTTTGTAGCCAGTACAGACCCAGTACAATGTCAAGCCTTGGAAAGTCAATGACAGGGCCTTGGATGATGGAGTGCAGGTTCTCAAGAATGACAGAAATGGTGGCAGTTTCCTTGTCACAGCAATGTGATGTTCATAAGCTAAAACCACGTTTTTAATTTGCAAAGAATTAGTTGTTAACTTGAACTTGTCCACAAAGCTGCTGTTGACTAGGGTTCAGTCTGCGCCCAAGTCCAGGAGTGCCAAGACTGTGTAACTTCAAAAACAGAAGGGATAAGACATCAGTTTATTGGGATGTCTGGCAATGGTGTAAAGTACCAGGTTCTCTGAGGGTACTTGGATCATTGGGCACTGGTCTATGTCCTTGTGTTGGTAATTGTTATTGGGCAAGTTGGGAATTGTTCAGGGAGAGCATGGCTTGCTTAGTGCTCTCCCCGGGCTTTTCCCTCATCTTGATTGCCTTGCGTGGCAGTGATACAGAAATGAGTATAATTTGACTGGCCATTGTTTCCATTCCCATGTCTGTTTGAGCTTGTGCGTTTATGGTTGGTGTTATTCCTGTTGCTTCCAGGAGGTGGTTGATTGGAACACCTGGCTGGGTGAGAGTCTTTGGGTCACTCTTGTTTTACAGTTTACACATTGTGGAGAGCGTTGGGATGTTTGTTCTACTTTCTCTACTTTGCAATACAGACTATGTAGGTTAGTTACTTGATACAGGTTCACATGTCTCATTACATGTGACTTGAGTGTGTTGTAGTACATGAGGTGTGTAGCTGGAGTGTCAAAGGCCATGTTGGAGGGGGCACATAGTCAGAGTTCCTGGGAGGCGCGGGTGAGTTCCTTCACAGTGCAAGTCTGAGTTAGGTTCTTTAATTAGTGTATGATTGTAGTGTTTGGCTCCTGGGGACAAAATCTAGGAGGACACGGCAGGAAATCTTTATAACAAAAGATTTGAGGTTTGAAGCTAGCCTTGGGTTAGCCTTCAGGGCAAAATTAAGGGCACATACCTTAATTTTCTGGAAAACAAGATATGAAAGTCCTTTTGGCAGAAGGTACAGGAAAAAGCTTAAAGATTATTAAAGCCAACACAAATGTGGATATACTTGTCTTTATTAGGAGATATTATTCTACTTAAATAGTAGACAAGGGACAGTGATCACTCATTAGGAAGACAGAGTGGCTGAGGGGGTCACGTTGAGATGAGGTTATACCAGGATCAATCACAGACAGTTACAATAATCCAGAATGTGTGGATATTGGACCAGACCCATTTGCAGAAGGCAAGGAATTTCCAAAATTGAAAGCAAACCCAGCCAAATCTTTGCAGCTATCAAAATTCAAAGGCCATATCAAAATAGCATTAATGGCGCAATTTCTGACATCTCCCTCCTCAAGATTGGACACAGGGAGTTGATATTTGGGGAGAAATTTGGAGTGAACACAGGCAAAATGACGTCCCAAAGACAGTAGTTTCACGGTATACTCAACACCCTTTTTAAAGGTGATCTCACAGGGCCCAACCCAGAGGGAATCCAGCTTATGAGCTCTACCACCTGGGTCATTATTTTTCTTGTTATTCCTAGGCGCCAGATTTATTCTTTTATAACTTAATTGCATTATTCATATTCAAATTATTCAGAAAGCTTAAAATACAATCAACAATTACCAAAACTTTAATTGATCTTGGGCCTAGATGATTTTTTTAAAAAATAAATCATCAATTTTAGAATTGAAAATTGCAACTTATAGTATTACTGAAAATATCTTAAGTGCTACTACAAACTACAAACCAAAAATATTTATGATGAGTTGCATGGGAGAGTAATAGCAGCCCCAAAGCTATAAATGCTATTATCCTATCTTTGGCTCATCATAAATATTCTTAGTTTGTTTCAGAAAAAAATGTTGTTGTTTTTGAAAGACTGATAACTCTATTTAAAATACACCCTCTAGTAAGCTGCCCTACTTCATGAACTTGCCCTTGTGCACCACTAGCATCTTCTGATATTTTTGTTTCTCTGGTATCATCACGTGATTTCAAATGATAATTTATCTCAGAATATTCTGAGAAACTTTCAAATGTTAAAGGTGAAGTATACAACTTCCCATTTTTCATCAAATATGAAAGATTAATGCACAGATTTTTAACTTTGAGCTCTTTCCTTATAGGCCTAACTTTTCTCTCATAAATATAAAATAATGACTTTTGAGAAATATTTGAGCCTGATAGCGCTGATTTATATAACTCTTTTCTTTTTTCTTCTTGCTCAAAAATATTTTTAATATCATTTATATTCTTAATATAAAATGATTTTCTTTCTCTTTTAATGTTTTTGATATTACACCAAAGTGACCATCAACAATGCTTTTTCCATGACATTCCACAAAACAATTATATTTTATAGAACCCTTAATATATTTAGGTGCCTCTTTAAACAAGTAATATAAAAATTCATATGATCTAAAATGATTTCCATTATCAGTCCATACTTTTATATTTTTTATTTTTTTAAATCTATCTAATTTAAGAATTTTTATAAAACACTCACCTGAAAATAAAGAATCATGTGATAATATTTGAGACAAAAAATCATGATATTCATATTTGGTTTTATTGTTTTTCTTAAAAACTAATGCAAACCCTAATAATGAGATTGGTTTTTTTGAATAAAAACAATTATTGGTCTCAATTGGACCACCTCCAACCTTTTAAGTTTTCTTTATAATCTATAACTACAACACAAGACTCATCATCTAATTCATTAATATCTTTTTTATATTCACAATTTTGATGAATATAAAAGTCTTGGTGCTGATTAATAGCCTTTAAGTCATTGTCTATAGATTCTGGTAATGGCAAGTTTTTACTTTCACATTCTTCCTTCTTTTTTTCTAGTGAATTTTTTAAATTACAAATATTGCACATATCAGTTTGTTTTTTACTTTTTATTATATTTTTAGGGATTAATTTATAGTAAGTAGAAATTGAAACCAAAATTTCATTTTCTATTTTCATATTTTCATATATTTCTTTTTTGTTTTAAGTAGAGAGTATTTAATTTCAGTTGAGTAATTACTCATCTCTTTTTCTATATCTTTATAAATTTTTTCAGGCACTTTTTTTGTAAACTGGCTTGTTTCAAAAGAATTTCCCAGCAATTTTTTAATTATTTTTTTAGTTATTTCTTTTTTTAATGAATAGTTATTATTTTTTTGGCTTTTTTTGTTTAAACTTAAATTTTTATTTTTATTTATTTTTCTTGAGTATTCAAACTCACTTTTGGTTATATTAAAACCCATATCATTAAGCTCTTTTAAAGAGTAACTGGAAGTAACCAGAGATTGCAAGGCTGGGAGATGTTTTTGGGGGAGAAGATTTCATGAGATCCTTTAAGTTTTTAATGAACTCATTGTCTTTTTGAATTCAAATAGTTGGCAGGAACTGAGCTTTCCCAAATTCAGTTTAAGTAAGAAAGTGCTTGATGAAATTATCAAGATCATCACCAGCAATAAAGAGGAATGCCTTTTTTAACATTGCAATTCTCTCTCTTTTTGTTGAAGCTCCCAAGGAAAAAAAGGGTAGCATGGCAGAAGTAAATTTAACTGAGGATATGTGGTATTTTGAATCTGTAATTAGGTCAGATCTCTGAAATGCGCCTTAATGTTGGAGTAGTTATGATCAGAATGTGGCCTTTGAATGGGGTCTTTTGGATTAGAAGCTTTGTGGTGCTTTAGCTCTTATATACCAAGCTAAATGACATCATTCTGAAAGAAATGGTGTGATAGCTTTTATTATAGTTTGAACTTGAATTTATGTTTGCAGAATTGATTAAATACCCAGTTTTCATGCACAAGTGATACATGTGAAGCAGCTAAACATTATTATTACATCATATCCTCTTTGTAATCAATGCAAATCAATTAAAATGATGTATTTAGTTAATTGTAACTCTTCTGCATATTTTTAAAATGATAAAATATTAAAGAATTCTATTTAAAGAATGCTTAATTTGAGGTTTGAAGCTCACTTGAACCTTAAAATCAATCTAAACAGTGATAAAAACACCCTAACTTCAAACTATCATAAAATCCTAAATAATTGAGCTTTTTAAGTAAAATAAAATGCGAAAATAAAGCTCTCAATCTTATCTTTAATTTGTTAAATAAAAAAAGCTGTTGTATATTAAAAAAGAGTATTTATTAGCTTTGAAGTGATCTACTTTATATCATTAGATATAATCATATAATAAAATCTGGATTATACTCTTTTAAATTACTTTTGCTTTAATATTGAGCATATTATACACATTAAAATCTTTCCACCAATAAAAAAATAAGATTTTTAGCTTCATTTTGATAGTTTAAAGTGTAAAAAAACATTAATTTTTCATTGAGTTATTAATGTTTTAAATTTAAAATATGTAAATAGTTACTTTTTCAAATTTGAACTGTGTTATGCTGTTACTTGAGCAGCATGTGCATTAGAAAATGGCCTAATCCCTAAAATAATGACCCACCTGTACAATTCTGGTAGTAGAGGATCAAATTGTCTATTTGATACTCAGGAAGGGGGGCTCTAGCAGCATTAGACAAGAAGAGCTCCAGGGCCTTAACCTTGTATGCAGTGGAGTAAGCTGCTGCTTAGATGTTGATGAGACAATTGATTAAGTCTTTAACATGGTCCTCAGAATTTGCAGACACATCAACTTTGATCAAGGGGGGTTCCAAGATTGAGGGGGTGGCGGCTTCACACCCATACAGAATGGCAAACAGGGACTGACCCGTTACATGGTGTCTACTGAGCCGGTAAGCAAAGAGGGCTTCAGCTAGCTCGGCTGCTTCCTCAGAAGAATCAACCAAGACAGGAGGTTGATGGGCTTGAGCTAGGTAAGGGCAAGACACCATGGCTTTAGCTTCACTTGCAGGTACTTGGGAAGTGGTGGTGCTCTTCCCAGAGCAAAGCTTGTATGGAACAGAGATAGTTTCTAGAACAGCCAAGACATAATAACCTTAACTATCAGAATCATCACTATCAGAATCTTCAGGGTCTGAATCACTAGAGAGATTGTGGAATAGGTGAAGGATAGTTGGGCCAGAGGAAGATGGAGCTTCCTCATCAGAAGGAGGATCAGGGGGAGACAGGGGAGATTGATCAGCAGAGAGAGTCTCCATTTCTAAGCTGACCTCTATTTTCCTGCCTGTTCCTAGGGGTCACAACCTTCTACTCAGGGATTAGTGCAAGTACGCAAGTGGTGCCCTATTTGGCCACAGTTATGATAACCTTGCCTCTTAGCCTGTTCACCAGCACCCAGCGTCATAATGCACGGTGTACAAGAAGTAGTCCCAGCATTACTGGCTTTATTTTCACGTACCACTGTACACCCATGAGTCAAATGTATGTCTTGCAAGAGCGTTTTAATACTCTTCATGGAAGTGAGTGAAGCCTTGTGTGCCTTAAATTGTAGGCATATAATCTGATTCACTTTAAAATCATTTGAAAAAGCTGTGTAAACTTCCAGGGGGGAGTTAACTGTCAACTAGTGATTAACTGCTGGCCTTCAATGTAGAAACAATCCGCAAATTCAGCCAGGGTTTCCTTGCCCTTAAAGGCAGTGTGCATAAATGAATCCTTCTTGACCTCCAAGCTGAGATCTCCTCCAAACTCCTCATTAAGGAGGCGCTTCATATCCTCCCAAATGACAATGGAGGGGAGCTTGGGGACATCTACTTCTTGGCAGGTGGGATGAAGACAGGTGAGGATATGTTCTTTTTTTAGCTTTTCTTTAGCCCTACACATTGCATTTTTGTAAATGGTTAGAAAGGCGGCAATGATAGAGGTTTTTGGATTAAATATCTGCTTAAAGGTTGGTTTGTAGTTCAGGTCAATGGACAAGGACAAGGACTGACTGTAATCATCAGGGTTGAGGACGTTAATGTGAGAGTTGCCTTCAAACTTGGATTCAGCAGCAGGTTGTCTAGCCCAGAGGAGTCAAAGGCTTTCCTCCAGGGTATCCAAGGTAGAGCTGTTCTGTCCACTAATATCCCTAGCAGTAGCAGCAACAGATCCTAATTTGTTAATCTTGATTTGTTGTACTGCCAAGATGCCAGCAATCCCATTGAGGCAAGTGATCAGGGATGTGGTTTGAGCAACCAAAGGGATAACCTGTCCATTCATTGTCTCGGTCAAACAAGGAAGATTTTGTACCTCTCTCTCCAATGTGTCCTGCCTATCAGCAACATCATTTGTTATATCTGCTAGCTGATCCAGGGCAAGGGCACAGTTGATCTGGGGTTGGTCTTCCAAGCCAGGGTAACAACTATGATTGCCATGAGCGGGAGTATTGACAACTTCACCTTCCTCTTCATCTTCAGATTCAGATGAAAAGTCCTCAGAATTAGAGAGGCGCTGTCTTAAGTCTAAATTTCACCTTGCAAAGTAGCCACTTGATCAGTGAGCAAGGCAATGCAAGGGCCAGGCATAGGTTTTACTGGAGGGGGGTTCTGAACAGAAGCTTGACATTGAGTGGTAGCCTTAAGTTCAGCTATTGCTTCCCATACCTTAGCTTCAAAATCAGATGGAGTCTCAACAGGAGGAGCGGGAGGAGTCACCTCAATAGACGCTACTCTATCATCCACATAGTTTTGTGCTTGATATAGAGTGTTGCCTAGTGCAGCCTTATCCAGGCTGTATTAATGCTGCAGATGGAGGCCCCAAGTATCAACATGAGCTCCCATCAATTCAAGTTTCAAATTGACATGTTCTCTGAATTGGTTAAGTTCACTAACCAGAGTCTCAAAATCTTGGCAATGATTTATCAGAATGGCCTCAATTTGCTCACACCACGCTGCTTGATGCTCATCCAATTTGCATAGTTGGTACTTGATGTATCCAGGAAGCAAGGAACAGAGGGAATTCAGGGAGGAGGTCAAGTACTTCTGAGAGGCCAGCAAGTTGTGCTGGTTATTGGAAATTCACGCAAAGAGACTGTGGGATCATTCTTGATATGCCATATTCTGAGCATGATTGTTTGAGACAGCAGTGGCTACAGCATTTAATAGTTGATTCTGGGATCCTAATACAAGTTGATGGTGAACCAAGGCGGGTTGAATGAACTGGTTGACCAACACACCAATTGTATCCATGGACTCCATCAACACAGGGGGGACACCAAAGTCTAAAAGGAAGGATTACAGGTTCTTAGAAGCGTACCTGGGACAGAGACCAGGGATAGTGTGCATTGCCACAGCGCCAGAGTGGAGAAGGGAGCAGGCAGCAGCACAAAATTGCTCATAATTGAGAGAGAAAACTGGAAGGGGGGCCCACATGGGCCCAGGAGACAGAACCAATACCATGGGAGCTTAGAGAGCATTGGTGATGTCTTCTTCTAAGGGAGGACTAGAAACTTTAGGTTGCTCAGGTAATTCAGAAACAAAGGGAGAAGGACCAGAGAATGCACATGGGAACAGGGTAACTGAGGGGCTTGCAGCCCCTGTAGTGAGCACCATTTTGTTGTGTTTGGCTCCTGGGGACAACATCTAGGAGGACACAGCGGGAAATCTTTATAACAAAAGATTTGAGGTTTGAAGCTAGCCTTGGGTTAGCCTTCAGGGCAAAATTAAGGGCACATACCTTAATTTAATGGAAAACAAGATGTGAAAGTCCTTTTGGCAGAAAGGACAGGAAAAAGCTTAAAGATTATTAAAGCCAATGCAAATGTGGATAAACTTGTCTTTATTAGGAGATATTATTCTACTTAAATAGTAGACAAGGGACAGTGGTCACTCATTAGGAAGATAGAGTGGCTGAGGGGGTCACAATGGGATGAGGTCATACCAGGATCAATCACAGACAGGTACAATAATCCAGAATGGGTGGATATTGAACTAGACCCATTTGCAGAAGGCAAGGAATTTCTGAAATCAAAATCAAGCCCAGCCAAATCTTTGCAGCTATCAATATTTGAAGACCATATCAAAATAGCATTAATGGCTCAATTTCTGACAATGATCATGAGTGCAGTGTCTTTAAGCACAAATATTGCCAATAAGTCTTGTTTGAAAGTGTCTAATCCTTCTCAGTGTGTTTTCATGCCACTTGTTGCACCAGGTGCCAGCGTCATGAATCAGCTGGATGGATATCTCTGCAATCTAGAATTGCTTCAGGCATTCCATTTGGGCCAGTTTGCTTTGGGAAGATTGAATCCATGCAGCAGCATTGTTGTCATTGGCCCCAACAAAGGATTCCAGGGCAGCACTTCAAAGTCTTTGGGCTACAAGGGCTGGCATAGTGTTTTCATCAGTTGTGTAAGGCATAGTAGAGGGAGCCTGGAAGAACCCTAGTGCTGATAGGGCATTGAATGTGGGGAGTGGTATCACCATGTTCTGGTAGAGGAAAAACCCATCAGGTATCTCAGAACCAGGTGTATGTGGTGTCCAGTCTGCTGGAAGGCCAGAAATGATTCTATCAAGGATTTGTTGGTTGCAGCAAGTACAGGCAACATGTGGAATTTTGAAAGATAAGATAGGATGGAGAGCCTGCCTGTGCTATAAATGTTGTAACTGTGCTGTTTTAGCAGAGTTACAAGGAGAAAAATATTTAGAAACTAGATAATATTCTTTATTGAGCGATAATAATTATATAGTTAATGTGAGTCATGGATAACAGGAACATGATTGTGTAGATCACACAGTGGGATGGTGAAGGGGGTGGCTTGATCCTTGTAATGAGTCAAGCTCCAAAGCAAGGTATCCACTGTAAGGGATCATCATTTGTTCATGTTGTTGGATTTAGAAATTTGAGTCAACTTCCTAGTCTGGCTTTGAGTGACTGGATAATTGGATTGTGGGTTACAAACCCGCTTACTTAGAACTTTGTTGGCGGGTCAAGCCTGCTGTTTTGACATCATCACTGACGTAAGGCTCATAGCTAGTGTCAAGTACAGGCTTAACCTTCTCCAGCATGGCTGACGGGACTGACTCTTGGCAGTAAACAACATTAAACATATACAAAGTAAGATCTACCTCCTTGTTTATAATTGTTTTTATTGTGGTAACCTTGGTGGGCTTCCAGGTCAGCTTGGGGACCCAAGAGTTGATGCTCTGCACCCTAGAAGTTTGTGCTCCTTGAACTAGCTGTGTCAGTGCAGCGTCACTATTGAGCTCTCCTCTCCCATCTCCTTCCTGAGTAGGCGCTTGGGTTCCACTAACTCTGTTCTTTGACCTGCGGGGGCAACCACAACCTTGGCGTACAACAGGTTCATTGGTACTCTGTTGTTGTGTTTGTTCCATATTAAAATTTAATAAAATACTGAATAAAACTCAAATAAGTACAACCCTGGTTTTAATTTTTGCTTTTATCTGAATAAAGGATATTTGATTAATATTTCCCCCATATCCCAATTATAGATTTTTTATTTCTTAATTAGTTGTTTTTGGTTTTACCACATTCATTTTAGAATACCTGAAATAATTTTCACCCTTTTCCCCATATTTTATGCCAAATTAAGCACCCAACACAATATTTTTAAAATTTATGTGTCAGATTGTGTGGCTTATTTTAGATACCTTGATATCATTATTGATTACAATTTATTGCACACAACATTTGAGTGATTTTGTTTACATAGTGAGTTGCTATTGTGTTTCAGCTTTGGGTTGAGTTTTGAATCACTGTGCTTGGGTGTATTTTGTCACTGATTCACATAGTAAAATATGCACACCAAAAGTCAACTCACACCATTTTGTTTGTTAGTCCATGTATTTTGGATTGTATTTTGAATGGTTTTGCTTTGCGCGTGAGCACTTCTTTGCTGTGTAGACCCATTTTGCCCACTAATGCCAAAAATACCTGTTAGCAGAGTGTATATTTTAACCTGATAGTTGGATTTTGTTCAAATCTGAAATCATTTTTTTTTAAATCTGAGGTATTTTTGGTTGTTGCCATAGTTTTTAAAACTACTGTATTCTGGGAATATAATTAATGAGGATTTAATTATATTGTTTAATTGCCTTGACTGTGTCATGAATTTTGGTTAAGGTTAACCAAAAATAAACCCCCAAATTGTGGTTTAAAAGTGCTGTTTGAGCAAATTTATTAGGTTAGAAGCGCCAAGGCACTTCCCACTGAATGTTTCATGAGCCACCTGGAAAAGTTCCTGGGCGCTGCAGTGGCACCTGGTTTGAGTTTTGAAGTGTTTTAATGGGTTTTTAACGCAAAAAATCTGTTAATGCAAAAAACAGCTAAATGTAGACAATGGTGTCTATGCGTTTAGGATTGATCAGCTGGCTCCCAGTTGGAACAAGATCAGCTTGGATCAGGAATACATATATTCCACAGGATTTTGGTGCCAGAAGTCCAGAATGCTTCAAGCCAAAACAATACATTTTTACAGAAGGAATCAGGTGATTCTAGAATGTATTAGGGTACATTCTCTAGGTTAAGAGTGTGAAGATCTTTTTGGTAAAGAACTGGATTAGATGACACTGTTATTTATAAACCACATGATAGGAATCCAGGTGTGATTCCAGAACTGGTTGGGTTTTCAGCCAAATATACCCCAATTGGTATATAATGGAAACATGATAATAATTAAAAAATATGCTTGTTTGTGATGATGGTTGCTTTCCCCTCAATAATTTTATATTTTATGCTTTTAGCTTAAAACTGAAATGAGACTACCATGAAATGAAAGAGATGGTCTTCAGCTAAGACTATGGGAAGTGAAAAACATGGAAGTGATCACCAGATGGCGCCAAGTTTAACGCCAAGATTGCTTGCCTTGAATCCAAGCTCATCAAAGCTTACATAAAGGATTACCTGTCAAACTTAAAAGAATCAGACCAGGATAATGAAAAAGCAAGCATTAATTTCCTGGATCCTCTACATGAAGAAAATAAATTTTTTGAGCATAAGTATACAGTTTTAGACGTTCCTGAGACTATCTCTGTACCCTACAAGCTACTCTCTGGGAAGACTACTACAACTCAGGTTGTACCTGAATCTTCTAATGCTAGAGAGATGATTACTTGACCTTATCTTGATCAAGCCAGCCAAGCTCCTGTGTGGGTCAAGTCCTCTGCTAAAGCTGATGAATTGGCCAAAGCAATACTCAAAAATTTATGGGTATCTTTGCCTCTAGAAGTTGTGTATAAGGAGATAACAATCTTTTGTTGCACTTTGGAGAAGTGGGAGAAAGAACTTGCCACCTCCAAAGAAGTTCTGGATATTCTTCCTCCCTTTGAAAGAGATATCACATGGGTAGAAGTAGCTGTCCAGAAAGGGAAGATTAAGGCCATAATAGACACAGGATCTCCTGTTAATGTGGTCTCCTCTAAACTCATGAAAAAGCTCAAGATTTCTCCAGACCTCACTTAGAACCAATCTTACGGTACTACTGGCTTGTTGACTACTCATGCTATTGGAGCTTACTCTGCCCTCCCCCTATGTTTCAGAAAGCTCCTCCTATCCTCTCTAGCAGTGGTTCTAGAAAATGAGAGCTATGATTTCCTGATTGGTGCTAATTTCCTCCAAGAATATAACAGTATTATTAATCTCAAAGAGGGGTTCCTATCCCTCTTGAATTATAATATGCCCCTTATATTTAAAGAGCCTGTTTGCCTTCCATGGAAGCAGTTAAAGACATGTGTGCTAAATATACTACAAAACTTTCTCCTTAAAGTTTAGACTGCAATCTTCCAATCTCAAGTACCCACTGCTGTCTTACCCTGCAGAGGGTGGAATCCCCCTACTAGATCATCATGCATTCTCCATTCCTCCTGGGTTATAAGTGATAGTGGACTTGCAGATCTCTTAAAATTTCCTGATAAGATGTTTATGAAAATATACACTCCCAAGTCTCTAGGACAAAACAATTCCTGTCTATGCCCTGGGATCCTAGACGTCACTCACAAAGATCCTGTCCAACTGTTGTTAGCTAACTTGACTGCAACTCCAATGCAAGTTACTAAGTGTCAGGAATGACAATTTAGATGCTCCTGGATCCTAAAATACTGAACAAGAGTCAAACCCTGGACACAAAACTTTGCAGACCACCAGACTCATAGGCTGGGAATCTAATAGCCCACCATCAATTGACAAAGTTGTTGCCAACCCACCAGGAACCAAACCTTTAAAGTCATGCAGGATTCTACAAGCAAACTGCCAGTGCAAGATGTCAGGAGTTTCCAAATGTAAGTTGTTCCAAACTTCCCCAAAGCCCAGGAAGAGGTACTGAATATGAAGAGGCACCCAATACCCAAATTGACAAACAGAAGGATTTACAGTATTCTCATCCCAAAGCGGCCAGTGGCAAACCACCAGTGCTGAGCACCACACTGCCATCTGAGACCCCCAATGCCAACCCGCCTGAGCCCAGAAAACCCAGCCAGGTAGTAAAGCCTGGCAGTGTGGTATAAATACCTGCCAGGCCAAGATCAACCCACATTGTCATTTTTAAATAAAGGTTATGAGATATTGGTTTCCCCAATTATTGCTGTATTTTATTCTTATCATCTTCCAGTTAACTTAAAAATCATCTAATCCTCCTGCCAGCCACGTACCTCCCACCAGGTGTCCCCTTTGCTCCTGTCTATTTCACAGAGTACCCCTTAAAGCCTGAGTACAAGGACTACACCGCCAACAATATACTAGCCCAGGATCCCTTGGCCAGAACTACCAAGTTAACCAGATACAACCAAGAAGGCCCTTGGTACGTTGCCAAACCCCGCCTGTTCAGAGATAAATACAACTTTCTTTCCACCTACCAAATGGACATGGAACCACCTGTCACCCCCAAACCAATGCCTGCCTCTGCTGCCAAGCTCCCACTGGACCATACCAACAAGCTTTTTGGAATTGTATATATTACTCTCACGGGAGTAATAGATAATATTGTCCCTGCTGCCAGTCCATGGTTGTGGGTGGGCAAGTCAATGTCTTTCTCATTAAGTTAGCACCAATCCTTTAGTGGGCCCTTCCCACCCAGTCTGCAACCCATCAGTTCCCAAACACTAGCAAGCCAGCAGATCAGGGCTGGTACCTTGACACTAAGGGACAAATACTTGGACATGGATAACTTTTGAGTGCACCAGCTGTTCATTCTCTTCACCCCTCTGGGACGTTAAGTGATATTGCCTTGACAGAGGCTGAGCCACAAGTCTTGTCCTTTTTTTGCTCAATATTTTCTGCAACTGACCTGTTCCAGCAATATGAGGTACTATAGCTACTAGATCACTTTACAGACATTTTTGATCAAGCTCTCAACAATTGTGGACTGGCTAAAGGAGTCATACATCAGATTGATACAAGAGATGCTCCTCCTTTTAGAGGAAACCCCAATTGATGCAGAAGAGTCAAGGACGCCTAGGTCTCTAAAGAGTTAAAGCAACTTTTGGATGCCAGTTTTCTTGTTCCTTTACAGAGTCCTTGGGCTTTCTCACTGTTAATCTTGAAAAAGAAAGATGGCAGGCATTGTATTGTGATGGATTATCAACAAATCAGCTCCCTTACTAAAAAGGATTTTTAATTCCTGCCTTGTATTAACAATGCTCTATGTAGGTTAGATGGTTTAAAGTTTTTCTCTACAAGGAATCTTGCCTCATGATACTAGCAAGTAGATCTATCTCCTGCAGATATAGAGAAGGCTGCTCTCATCATCTCTGAGGGGATTTTTGAGCCCACCTGCATACCTCAGTAATTATGTAATGCCCCTTCTACTTTCTAGCAAGCTATGGAAACAATCCTCTGCAACTTAAAGCTGTCATGTGTGTTGGTATATTTAGACAATATCACAGTCTTAAGCGCAATCTTCACTGAGCATCTGGATCATCTAAAAGCTATATTTCTCAATATCTTTGAAGCTGGTCTCAAAATTAAGTAGTCCAGATGTTTCTTTTTAAAGGACCACTTGTAGTTTCTGGGCCACAAAGTTATGCAGACAGGAATCCACCCAATGGCAAATAAGGTGGACACCATCAACAACATGCTGCCCCCCCCACTAATCTCTGAGAAGTCCAAGTCTTCTTGGGGATGATGGGGTGCTATAGAAAGCTTATCCACAACTTTACTGAGCTCAGTAAATCTTTAGTGCAGTTACTTCAAGGTATTCCTTTTGAATGAACAGAAAGTCAGCAATAATCTTTTGATGCGCTGAAGCAGAAGTTAAAGGAAGCGCCCATACTGGTACACCCCAACTATGACAAGGAGTTCATTCTGTATACCAACGTCAGCAGTATTGCAGTAGGAGCCATCCTGGAAAAACTGGACAACAAAGGTGTGGATCATCATGTTGCCTATTCTTCTTGCATCCTCAATAAGCATGAGAAAAACTATAGTGTGACAGAGAAAAAGTGCTTAGCTGTGTTGCATGCAGTCAAGCAATTCCATCATTACATATATGGCACACATTTTACCGTAGTTGCAGACCACTCCTTCTTTTGCTGGTTGAAACAACTAAAAGAGTCAGAAGGGCAACTTGTGTGTTGGGCCCTGCAACTACAAGGCTATGACTTTGCCATAATCCACCGCCCTGGAGTTCAATACCAGAATATGGATGGCCTATCTAAAACGCCTATCCTAGCTTTACACCCTGCTGAAGCAGACTAATTGTATAAGCTCATTGGTTTGCCTATAGCTTGGGAGTCAGAAAATGAAGAAACACAACTAGCTTTACAGAATTTATCAACAGATACGGTGATCAGAGACAACCAACTATTCAAAAAGGTTGGGACCTTATACTTGCCCTATGTTCATCCTAGCTTGCAAGTGTCAGTGGTACTTCAGGCTCATCTGGATAATGGCCATGGAGAGATATCTAAGACTCACAACTGGCTGACAAAACACTAATATTGGGAGAGCATGAGCATATTTATTCCTGATGTACTGCACTCCTGTCACAATGGACAGCTACAATGTCCTTGTCCCTCCCAACACAAGTTCAAGTTGGTACTACCTAAGCACGCTTTCCATACTGTCAGTGTGGACATAGTAGGTCCCCTTCCTTGCTCCTGCTCTTGATGCCTATTCATTTTTATTGCAGTAGATCATTTCAGTAAGTGGGTGTAGGCCAGAGCAACCAAAGATGTTACTGCCAAGACAACTGCCACTTTCCTCCTCCAAGACGTGTTTTATTTCCATGGCTGTCCTCCAGTGTTGTGAGGAAATTTTTTTCCTCTTACAAAAGTAGGTAAAAATCCTGAAAATAATAGCCTGGAAAAAATTAATGATATTAGTGCAGTTTTAAATGTGGATTCAGATTCAAACTCAGAAACCAAAGCCATTAACAAAGTTACGGCAAAACCACTTTCAGAAACCAAAAATGAATGTGTTTTTGCTTTACGCTTTAACTTTAAAATCAAAGGAAAAAACAACAACAAAATCAATTCAACACATATTTATTCTACTTTTAAATGATTCCCCTGACTTTGAGAAATGGCAACAACAACACAGAGAATATTAATAATCATCTGTCACCAATTAATGAGTCCAAAAATGCTCCTTTGATAAAAGCAACCAATCAGCATTGTAAAAGATGCAATTCAGATACCACTCCAGTTTCAGGGATCCCAACCAGCCAACCAGAGAAGATTAATTTACCAAGCCAAATAAATAATCCATATCCAAGAGAGAAAACCAATCCAGAGCCTATTAAAGAAGCCAACTGCACCTTAAAAGCAGATCTGAGCCTCACTTCTTCCAGTTTTGCAGCCTGCAGCCTGCTGCAGGCCTGTAAGGCAATACTTAATCACTAATACTTGCAGGTTCAAATGGTAAAAATTATTCCACTCTCCCACTTTCACTTCAGTATTTAAACTGAAGCCCCCTTTTCTGAGCAATTGCTCCAACAATATTATTTCTCTTGATAATCTCAAATAAAGTCTATAATTTCAAATTATAACTGATTAGTAGATACAAAAGGATCCCCTACAACAAAATGAAGCTCATTCTTATGGTTTGGGCTTTTTGTGTGTTAATTAGACATGGCCAGGATAACATGAAATTTGAAACTCCCAAACCAACTCCTACCAATAAATCTGAAGACTCCAATTGGTATTGATTTGGTCTATGCCGCCATGCCCTCTATGTTGAAACTGCTTGCTTTCCTCCTATCATTAATCCCAAGGCCCCTTGGTTGGTCTTTGGATACACCAGTGTATACTATTTGTTAAATCACTTCACATCCTTCTTGGGAAGAATTCAATTACTAGGTCATCTACTTCATATGCTAATGATAGGAATCCCAGTAGGCTTCACTCTAGTTAAGTTTAACTTGGGAGCTCTTCTCTATTCAATAAGGGAAAAGCTCACTAATAATTGTATCCCTGACAAGTGCTCCTTTCTGACAATGGCACTGATTTCAATGCTTTCCTGATTACTTTGTTGGTGGAAGCCATGGGTACCCATCACTCCTTTGCTGCTATTTATAACGCCTCTACCAATGGCACTGTAGAACATGTCAATTCCACTCTGGTCTCTATAATGTGCAAGTTAACCCGTTCAGATGCTTCTAACTGGGACTTATACATGCCTGCTGCCCTCTTTGCCTAAAAATTGAGCAAGCACTGCACAACTGGGTTCTCTTCCTTTACAATGTTATATGGGCAAGAGGCCACTAATCCCTCAACATTGTGACATACATTGGTTGAGCTAGACACTGAGCTTAATCCCAAACAACAATTCAGAGAGATAGCCAATAAAGTCATAGACATCCAGGCTACTGCCTATAACTTCGCTTAAAAGACTAAAACCTTGGAACCATTGCCTTCTAATGCATCACGTGCCCCTGTCTCTGAATTCAACATTGGAGATCAGGCCATCTATTACCAACATTGGATAGGTGGCTGTGCTCATAAGCTTGACTTTCTCTGGGTTGTCCCTCTTACTGTAATCTTTAAGAAGGGCCACAAGTACACTGTGAAAATGAATTCCTCTGGATGTCCCTTTGCTAAGGTCCATGATTAGTTTCTTTGCACATACCATCTCCCTGAGTCTAATCTTGAGCTGGGATATATTGTGAATTCAAATTCACTAGAGGTTGAGATTGACCTAGTGAATGGTGGTTCACAGAATGACTCATGAAAAAGCCTTAGTTTTTGGTTTCAACTTGCTGAGGTCTCTTTACCCAAATATGGGTTGACGTCAATAACTGAGCCTTCCAGATATTTACCTGCCTCTTTCCACTTGGAGTATCTCTACTTGGGCTACTAGGATCAAATCCTTGGTTATAAAATTGAATGCTCTTTTCTCCAATAAAATAAGTTCATCTTTGCTCATTAATTTTGACATTGAATCTTTGGTGCTCATCTTTCATTCACTAGGAAGATATCTATTACTCATACTCATATCAAACAGGATTAAAGCCAGAGCCTTACGTCTCTCTTATTTAAGACTTTTGCCCTAGTTCTTTATTATGTCAAATAATAAAGCACAACTTGACAATAATTTTAATTGATAGAATAAGAAAAAGTTTAAATAATCAAGGGCCCTGACAAAGAGAAGTCTTCTTGGGTTGGACAGAGTATATTCATATGTTTATTTATTATAGAAAAGGGGGAAACAAATAATTTAAGCCCAGAAAAGAAAAACAGCTCAGAGGGGGATCAGACTGAAACAAGGAGCTGTATAAGTAGTGATTAACTGTACCAAGAAAAAGATAAGAAGAATCCAAAGAATAGTTAATCCAGATCTATATCCAGAGAAAGGAAAAGAGCAAGGACAAGACAGAGCCCATAACAAGCTTTACTACAGAAGGTTTCTAAGAGGATCTTTCTTCTGTTTGGATAAAAGCTATTTACAATCCTCAAGCATTACTTCTCTTATTCCAGAATGAATCCTCTTCCCCATATAATTTATCCTAACACAGGAGAGGAGATCTGTAACGTCATCTCTGCATAAAGTTTTGAAGAAGCCTGACTACTGAGGAAGAATGAGAGTGAATGGACAAAATACTGAAGCTGATAGCCAGAGGCTGAGAGTTCTTAGGCAGTGATCTCAAGCAACTCTTTCAAGAACTGTATAGTCCCAAAGAAGGAAGTACCCATCAGAGGTCATGATAAATGGAAAAGATGCCAATATGCTAGTAAAAATGGTCTTAGAAGAGTTCTCTGTCCCGCAGGCCTAATACAACGCTCTAG
The DNA here is from genome assembly GCA_014839935.2 of Entomophthora muscae. Taxonomy (NCBI): domain Eukaryota; kingdom Fungi; phylum Entomophthoromycota; class Entomophthoromycetes; order Entomophthorales; family Entomophthoraceae; genus Entomophthora; species Entomophthora muscae. Next base: position 944,391 of record QTSX02004264.1, read on the forward strand.
CCTTGGACCATTGTTACTTGAAAAATGAAAACCTCACCCAGTTAGCACCTGGCTTTGAGGACATTTTCAGTGTCCTCAAAGCATGAGTGCCACATTCAGGACCATAAAGTGTCATTAATTGGCAATATCAAGAGAATGAAATTATATTTTAGGAAAAGGGTATAGTTTTAAAATAAGTACATGGGAAATTTTTATTAGTCTATTTGCTTCCTTTCTAAGAGATTAAATGGGGTATTTTTAGAGATTCTAATAATTATGAGCTATCAAATAAACCCTTTGGCTCAGGAATTGACTTGATTTTCCAATCATCTTCATCTTCTGAGGCATTTGTAGAGGTGGGTACAGCCTTTCTCAACAATGAAGACACAAAGTGAATATCTTCTTCCAAGGCAATAATAAAGATACAGTAGCTTTATGAACTGTTGAGGGAAGTGAAATCAACTCAGTCTAAGAACAAAAGAAAAAATCAAAGAATTTATACTAAATTACAATAGATTTTGATCCACTTCAGTTTTTTTAGACTGAGTTGATTTTGTTTATCTCAAAAGGTTATAAAAGTACTGTTCCAACTATAAAAGTGTCAACTTCTATGAATCCTTCATCTTCTTAAACCCATGTGTCCTCTACTACTACAGAGAATACAGTGGATGAATACATTACCCTTCCAGATCCTGCAAGCCTGCAAAGACTATAAATATTGTAGATTCAGAACCTGTTGGGGAAAATGTGGGATTTTCAAATTTTTTTTCATGAACTTACCAACTTAATGGAGTAATTTTTATCCCAGAACAACTTACTTTTGTGTATAAAAGGATGAAAAATATTCCAGCAAGTTGATGAGTTTACACAAAAGAATTTGACAATCCCAAATTTTTCCAACAGGTTCTGAATCTACAGTATTGCTTCCATTTAATTAGAAGCAAAGTTATTTTTATTGCTCTAATTTTATCATTTGAGTGTAATCCTTATAAATTGTAAGCATCATTGATCTTAATTTATACACCTAATTCACCTTTAATAAATCTCAGAGAGGATTTTGGTTCTAGGTTGCAAGCAATATTTTAACCTACACAAATATTAGCAGCTGCATTACCCTACTTTCTATTTTTCAGTACTTTCAAAGAGATGGTTTATAATAACTGAAGTTTACTCCTTATTGTGTAAAATCCCCAAGAATTCAACACTTGACATGGTCTTCTTGTAGTCATGGGTGTCTGTGATGATCTTAATGAGGATTTCATGTTTGGTGTTTGGGATCACCATGTGCCTGGTTTTTTGGAGGCACTTAAAAACTCATCAGGCCCAACCAAGATATACTGCATGAGCACTTGGTTGTAAAAGGCAGTGATCCTTTTAAGCATGTTCTTCCTCTTCACAGTTTGATAGTACTGTGACTCCTCCTTGTTTTTCTCTTTATTACCATTGCTTATGTAAGGTACTAAGCTTGTATCCAGAATAGTTTTCACATTCTCCATAAGGCTGGCTGGTGCAACATCCTGGTAATACACAGTGTTGTATACCATGGACACTCCATCAATAATGGTACCATTCACTGTTCTAGTAGTAGCAACTTTGGTAGATTTTCTAGACAATTTGGGTACTATAGGACTGATAATACCTGTTCTCTCAGTCTGAGTGACCTGGTTCTGTTGCTGTGTCTATTTGGCTTGGGTTTCACTCCCCAACTAAGAGCTAATCCCTCCTTCTACCTCCTGGACAATAGCTATTCTGTTTTCAATCCACATAAGTGTCCTTGTCTCCAGTGTACTCTATCAGCGCTATTAATCTGTTGCTGATTCACATTTATTTTGGTATAAAATAAGATTCAAAACCAAATTAAATCACTTTAACTAGATGCTTTATTTAATATAATTTTATCTGTCCATATATAGCAACCCCAAAGCTTGTAGCCCCTAACATTCATTTTACATTAGGCTTTAAATTTTCTATATTTATTATTTTTGTCTGTAGATGTGTAATTTTGGTTGTTCATATTGATATGGATTGATTTAAATGATAATTTTTATCCAAAAACAGACACTCAGAATATTAAATTCCCACTTTTGGCTCTTTATTTTATATCTCAATTATGATGTACTGGTAGCATTATTTTAGATCCCTTAATTTTTTGACATTTAAATTTTTTGTTGCTTGCTTCAGTTGCTATAGGGGTTTTTTGTTGGATCAATATTTTCACTTCAGTAACTGAGTTTATTTTTGTTCTTAGGAACTTTAATAAACCTAGTAGCTCTGTATGGTGACTCAAACCAATTCTTTCTAGTGATTAGAATACTTGCTGTGAAAAATATTAATTTTCTCTCAGTTTACATCATTTGTTGTGTGTCTGGACATTTTTGCCAATTACTACTCTTTTTCTGTGGATGAGCCCATATTTCTACCAAAAAGCGGATTTTTTATAGACTGAACCAGTTCTATTTTTATCTGAGATATTTTTATTTATCTTAACAGGCTGTAGACTACTGTACTCACTGGAGTCAATATAAAGATAAAGCTACAACAAAAGCTCTTTTTCACAGTGAATATATTAGTTTTTTAGAATTTAATTTAATCCTTGTTTAAACAACTTCAACTGTAAAGCTACTTCTGTCACAGTAAGTTCCATAATACCAGGCATTATTTGGCCAAGTAAGAAAGAGCAGTAAGCCCAAAAACCTTTAATAAAACTGACTGAATTAGAAGATTTCAATCAAACAGTTGATTGAAAATGGGTTACAGCTGCTCCAGTTTGCCAGTCAAAACTGATCCCCCCCGTAAGTTGTCGTTGATAAATTGACGTAATTTAAGGGTCACCAGATATTAACTTGTTAATCAGCATGGCTGTCAGAAGTTAGTCACTCAAGGGTTCTTTGCAACCTGGACTAGATACTTACTTGACAATGAGGAAGGAATAGGAGCCCAGGATCCAGGTGGTATTGCTTAGTTGATTTTTGATATATATTGAATAATTTTCCCTGTTTCAACTCTTAAGAGTTGAGTCCTCCCAAAATTTACTCACTAAAAATCACATATTCCCTGGTCTACCTTTACTTTTGAAAATGCATCCTGTAGTTGGCCTTTTGTGCTACATTCCCTACAATTTAATCCTTAATCAGATTATTACGGGAAGATGGTGGCCTGTTGTTGTCACTTTGTTGTCGTTGCTGCCAAATGTTAATCCCATGCTTGTCAATCTTGGTGCTGTTCCTTCCCCCTCAAAGCTGAAACTCCTGTTCTAACTCAATTTCTGGATTTTTATGCTGAAGATACCCTGAATCTCTCACAGGCCATTTATCTAGGGCTTTTCTGGTTGGGGTTAAATATTTTACTTAACCCTAGTGTCTCATTTGGAAATTTCACAAAACAGTATTTGAAGCTTTGTTGGTGGTTAATCATCAACTCTATGTGGATTTAGTGGGCAATTCCCCACCACATAACAACAGCTTCTTATTACCCTGTGATTTTGCTGTAAATTGCACCATTAATACCATTTTGATATGGCCTTCAAATATTGATATGTGCAAAGATTTAGTTGGTTTTGCTTTTGATTTTGAGAATTCCTTGCCTTCTGTAAATGGGTCTGGTTTGATTTCCACCCATTCTGGAATATAATACCTGCCCTCAACTGATTCTGGTATGACCTCATCCCAATGTGACCCCCTCTGCTACTCTTTCTACCTAATGAGTGATCATTGACCCTTGTTTACTATATAAGTAGAATCAATTCTACTAATAAAGACAAGGTTATCCACATTTGTGTTGGCTTTAATATTCTTCAAGCTTTTTCTTTCCTTTTGTCCAAAAGGAATTTCACATCTTGTATTCCAGGAAATTAAGGTACATGCCCTTAATTTTGCCCTAAAGGCTGACCCAAGGCTAGCTTCAAACCTCAAATCTTTTGTTATAAAGATTTCCTGCTGTATCCTCCTGGATGTTGTCCCCAGGAGCCAAACACAACAAAATGGTGCTCACTACAGGGGCTGCAAGCCCCATAGTTACCTTGTTCCCCTGTGCCTTCTCTGGTCCTTCTCCCTTTGTTTCTGAACTACCTAAACAACCTAAAGTTTCCAGTCTGCCTCTATAAGAAGACATCACTGATGCCCCCTCAACTTCCATGGTACTGATGATGTCCCCTGGGCCTGCGTGGGCCCCCTTCCAGCTTTCTCTCTCAACTACAAGCAAGCTTGTGCTGCCGCCTGCTCTCTCCTTTATTCAGGCACTGTGACAATTCACACTATCCCTGGTCTCTGTCCCAGGTATGCTTCTGAAGACCTGTACTCCTTTCTCTTAGACTTTGGTCCCCCCCCGTGCTGATGGAGTCTATGGATATTATTGGCATGTTGATCAACCAGTTTATCAAACCCACCCTGTTCATCATCAACTTGCATTATGATCCCAGACCCAGCTTCTAAATGCTATAGCCACCATTGTCTCAAACAACCATGTTCAAAATATGGCATATCAAGAATGGTCTCACAGTTTTTTTGCATGTATTTTGGCTAATCAGCGTGACTTGCTGGCATCCCAGAAGTGCCTGTGACAGATCCAGGTCCAACCAGTCAAACTTGCAGTTATCTTGCCCTTGACTCTTATTACTGTTACCTTTCTGTGACAAAGCTTTGAGGAGCTTTGCCTCCAGGGAGGCAACTTTATGGGGCAACACTTTATTGTCATCCCACCAACAAGCCATGATCTCAACACTCTTTTCCTCCCTATTTTTTAATGCCTCAACTTCACAATTGGCTCTGTCCTTCACCTGTTATAAAATTCCATCAAACCCTAACAGCAAGTTCCAGGAGTCCTATGCATAAACTTGGTTTCCTTGTGCAGGGGTTCCCTCTTTGGCAATTTAGTTGGAATATAGTTCTTTAAAAGCCACTTTCACTTCTACCAAAAGTTCCTCAGGTGCTATCTTAGGGACCTCCCAACTTGCCCAAGCCTCCTTGAGTAAACTGGTAGGAACTTCCTTCCTAGCAGCAGCGGTTTCTACAAAAAGCACCCCAGATTTAGCTCTTGAAAATGATAATAAAGAAGACATGATAATTAAAAGCAGTTGAAGGGAAAGAGTCAAAATTGACAATATATCTTTATTAAAGTTTAGCTTTTTTGCTTTTATACCATTCAGGGCATATTCAGCTGAAACCACCTTGGTTCTTGAATCAACCTATGATTCATATCACGTGGTATATGACATTTAAGTCATTCAATCTTAGATCTTTACCTAAAAGATCTCCTGTAATTCTCAGCCTATGAGAATTAACCTGCAATGAGGAGGAGTCACCTGACATCATTTATCTCAATGTATCAATTTGGCATGGAGCTTCCTCAGTTCCTGGCACCAAAACCCTATGGAATATACACATTACAAAACTCAGCTATTGATGTTCCAACTGGGAACTAGCTGATTAAACCTGAATCCCTAGGCATCATTGACTTTATTTAGTTATCTTTGCATTATATGGTTTTTTCCTCAAAGCTCATTAAAACACTTTGAAACTTGAACCAGGCGCCACTGTAGCGCCCAGGAATTTTCCCAGGCAGCACCCCAGCGCCTGAAAAAATCACTGGGCAATGCCTCAGTGCTTCTTAAATCAATTAGATGGCGCTTCTAACCTAATGAATTTGCCAAAATGGCAATTTTAACCCAAAATTTGGGGGTTTACTTTTGATTAATCTTAACCAAACTTCTTGACAAAGTCAAGGCAATTAACCAATATAATTAAATCCCCATTAATTATGTTCCCATGTCTTTATTAATTAATCTTCCTGGTTAATTAAATTGTTTTTGAGGCGCCTAGTCTCCAAGATTGATTTGGCCAATCTTGCCTTCTGTTCTTTTATTGAATATAGATACTAAGTTTTCAGGAATCTTTATCTGAAAAATTCCAGCTAAAACTATCTATATAAAACAAACAGCAAAAACAGAGCAACTTTATATTTTGGAGTATTTATTTGGCTAAATACTTAACAGCAACTGTTGTACGGTCAAAGTACCTAACCTCATCACTGAATTCCCTTTTCTCCTTGCTCCCTGGATATATCAAGGACCAACTGTTTGAATTAGATGAGCACCAAGCAACATGGTGTGGCCAAATTGAGTTCTCTCTTCTAAAGCATTATCAGGACTTTGAGACTTTGGTTACCAAACCCAACCAGTTTTGAGAGCATGTTAATTCCCAGCTCAAATTAGTTGGGGCTCATGTCAATACCTGAGGCTGCCACCTACAACACCAATATGGACTGGATAAGGCTGCATTAGGCAATACTCTGTATCAAGTACAAAATTATGTAGATAATAGAGTAGCGTTCATCAAGGTGACACCTCCTGCTCCCCCATTGAGGTCCTGTCTGACTTTGAAGTCAAGGTATGGGAGGCCATAGCAGAGCTCAAGGCTACCACTTTGAGTCAATCTTCTGTTCTAAACCCTCCTCTATTTGAATTTATGCCTGACCCTTGCATTGCTTTTCTCACTGATCAGGTAGATACTTTGCAAGGAGAAATTGAGTACTTGAGACAACGCCTCTCTAATCCTGATGACTTGTCCTCTGAGTCTGAAGGAGAAGAAGAAACTGAAGTTGCTAGTACTCCTGCTCATGGCAATCATGGTTGTTGTCCTGGCTTGGAAGACTAACCCCAGGTCAACTGTGCTCTTGCCCTGGATCAGCTAGTGGATATAACAAATGATGTTGCTGATAGGCAGGACATATTAGAGAGAGAGGTAAAAAACCTCTCTTGTTTGACTGAGACAATGAATGGGTAGGTTATCCCTTTGGGTGCTCAGACCACTTTCCTGACAACTTGCATCAATGGGATTGCAGGCACTTTATTGTTGCAACATATTAAGATTGATGAATTTGGAGCTACCACCTCTACTGCTAGAGATGTTTATAGACAGCATAGCTCTACCCTGAATACCCTAGAAGAAAGCTTTGACTCCTCTGGACTAGAAAGCCTGCTGCTGAATCTGAGTTTGAGGGCAATCCCCACATTAACGTCCTCAACCCAGGTGTAAACAGCCAGTCTACCTCCTTGGATATTGACCCCAACTATAAGCCTTATTTTAAACAGATATTTGACCTTAAAACCTCTACCATTGCTGCCTTTCTGACAATTTATGAGACTGCAATGCGTAGGGCCACCAATGAATTTAAAAAGGAACATATTCTTATCTACCTGCATCCCACGTGCCAAGAAGTTATGGTCCCCAAACTCCCTTCCATAGTCACTTGTGAGGACATTAAGCAACTCTTAATTGAAGAATTTGGAGGAAATCTGAGCCTGGAAGTCAAAAAGAATGAGTTTATACATATTGTATTTAAACCCAAAGAAACCTGGACTGAGTTTGCCAATTGTTTCTACATTGAAGGGCAACAGTTAATCACTAGTAGGCAGCTAACTCCCCGGTTAGCGTACACAACATGTTCAAATGCTTTGAAGGTGAACCAACTCCTATGTCTACACTTCAAGGCCCACAAGGCTTCCCTTACTTCAATGAAGAGTATCAAGTTTCTCCTTCAGGACATGCACTTGACCCATGGTGGTACTGTTGTACATGAAAATAAGGCCAACAATGCAGGAACCACCTACTGTACTCCGCGCATTTTCACCCTGGGCTCAAGTGGGCAGTCTAAGAGGCAAGGATGCCACAACTGCGGTCAAATAAGACATCACCCACTTACCTGCACCAACCCTCAGGTAGAGAGTTGCAATCCAAAAGAGCAGGCGGAAAAGAGAGGTCATCTTAGAGGCAGAGACGCTCTCTGCTGACCAATCTCCTCTGTCCTCCTGATCCTCCTTCTGACAAGGAATCTTCCCCCTTGGCTGATTCAACTATCCTCAATTGTTCTATAACCTCCGCAGTGATTCTGAACCCAAAGATTCTTACTGTGATGATTCAGATGGTTATGACTACTCTGTGCTGGAAGTTGCAGAGAAAGTCTCCATCCCTTACAAGCTACGTTCAGGAAAAACCACAACTACAACTTTCCCATCTAAAAATGGAGCTAAGGCTGTAGTAGCTCTCTCTTACCTAGCTTAGGCTCATTGCCCCCCTTTTCTGGTAGATTCCTCTGAAGAGGCTGCTAAACTAGCAGAAGCTCTTCTTTCAGAATGTGACTGTATCCCTCCCCTTGCAGACTGTGTATAAGGAAATTCCTGCTTACAATGCATGCTGACCAAATAGGAGAAAGAATTAGAAGCTACTCAAGACGTCCTAGCTGTCTTGCCCCCTTTGGGAAAGATACTACCCATGTGGAAGTGTTGATCCAGAAAGTTAAAACCAAGGCTATATTGGATACAGGCTCTCCAGTCAATATGGTATCATCCAAGCTGATGAAGAAGCTTAAACTTGCCACTAACCTCAAATACACTCAATTATATGGTACAGCTGGCATGGCCCAAACCTGAGCCATTGGTGCCTAATCTGCCCTGCCAATGAGGTTTGGGAAGCTTCTTATTGCCTCTCCTGCTGTTGTCCTTGAAAACAAAAGTTATGATCTCCTGGTTGGTATGCAATTCCTTCAAGAGTACAATAGAATTGTGAACCTTTGAGATGGATACATATTGCTCTTAGGGTATGAGATCCCCCTAATCTTTGAAGAACCCCCGCATCTCCCAGGTAACTGTCTTAAGACTTGTGTGCTCAAGTACCCCACCAGTATCTTCTCACCCAAGTACAGGACTCATTCTTCCAATATGTGTTCCCCTCCTACTTCATGTCCCGCAGAGGAGGGTGTGCCTCTTCTTGCCCCTGCAGCCATCATCATCCCCCCAGGCTCCCAAGTGATTGTAGACTCCTAGATATCCTACAAACTGCCTGAAAAATCATTTCTGGAGCTATATCAACCTTATTCCTTAAGTTGTAAAGAGCCTCAGTTATGCCCAGGGATTTTGGACCGGACTCATAAGGAGCCTGTGCAGCTGTTGTTGGCTAGCCTGACTTCCCTATCTATGCAGGTGACCAAGGGCCAGGTTGTCAGGCATGGTCACATATTAGGTTCAGAGCAAGTGGCGTCCCTCTACCCCTTTGGAACATTTAGTGATTTCAACTTACCTGAAAGACCATCAGGTTCTCTCCCTTTTCACTGCCTCAGAATTCCCACAACTGTCACCCATTCAACAAAAAGATGTTCTGGAAATTCTAGACCATTTTAAGGATATCTTTGCCTCTGTACCCACCAACTATGGTCTAGCAAAGAGGGTTATCCACCAGATAGATACGGGTGATGCCCTGCCTTTTGTGCTAAACCTTACTGCCACAGCAGAGTAGAGGATGCTTGGGTCTTTAAGGAGCTTAAAAAGCACCTAGATGCTGTGCTCATAGCTCACTCTCAGAGCCCTTGGGCCTCCCCATTATTGATCCAAAAAAAGAAGGATGGAGGCCATTGCATTGTGATGAATTACTGCTACCTAAACTTTCTCACAAAAAGGACTCTTACCCTTTGCCTAGAATTGATGATGCTCTCAGACAATTAGGAGGATCAAAGTTTTGTCTCTGCTATTGATCTAGCATCAGGATACTGGCAGGTCAAATTTTCTCCAAAAGATAGAGAAAAGGCTGCTCTCATTACCTCTGAGGGGCTCTATGAACCTACTCATATGCTCCAAGGACTCTGCAACGCCCTGTCTACATTTCAATGGGCTATGGACTCCATCTTACAAGATCTGAAACTCTCATGTGTCCTTGTATACCTTGATGATATTACTGTGTTCAGCTCCACCTTTAACAACCATTTGAATTACCTCAAAGCCATCTTTATCAAAATTTGGGAGGCAGGCTTAAAATTCAAACCCTCTAAATGCTCCTTCTTCAAGGAACAACTTGAATTCTTGGGCCACGAGGTCCCCCAAACTGGAATACACCCTATGAATAATACATTGGAAGCTATTGACAAGTTGCTGCCTCCCACAAACCTAAAAGAGGTCCAAGTTTTTCTTGGTATGATGGGGTACTATTGACAGTTCATCCCTGATTTTGCTGAACTAAGTGAACCCCTTGTCCAGCTCCTTTGCAACGTACCCTTTGAGTGGACTGACAGTCAACAGCAATCCTTTGAAGCACTGAAAGCCAAACTCAAAGATACTCCCATTTTATTCTACCCTGATTACAATAAGATGTCTATATTGTACAACAACGCTAGTGGAGTAGCTGTGGATGCTATCTTAGCCCAGCTTGACAATGAAGGCGTGGACCAACCTGTAGCCTATTCTTCCTGAGTCCTCAACAACAACAAGAAGAACTATAGTGTCACAAAAAGGGAATGCCTAGCTGTTCTGCATGCAGTAAAACAGTTCAGATACTACATTTAATGAACTAAATTCACAATAGTTACAGACCACTCCTCTTTAAAGTGGCTTCAACAATTAAAGGAGCTCAAGGGCTGCCTAGCTTGTTGGACCTTACGCCTGCAAGGATATGATTTCACCTTAGTAAATTGTCCTGGTGCACAACATCAGAATGCTGATGGTCTGTCAAGGATGCCCATACTAGCCATCCATCCTGATGACACCAATTGCCTATACAAGTTGATAGGGTATCCTGACTCTTGGACCACTGAGCCAGAAGATATTTATCTGGCACTGCAAGCCCTATCCAAGGATACTGTGATTTGAGATAGACAACTCTTCAAGAAAGTCAACTACGCTTATCTACCCTATGTTTGTCCTAGCATGAGGGTTGTCATTATCCTCCAAGCCCATATCAACACGGGACATGGAGGCATAGCAAAGACTCATGACTGGTTGTGCAAAAACTTCTATTGGGAAAATATGCACCTCTTAATTTCTGACGTCCTTGCCTCCTTTCATCTTTGTCAGATCCATTGCCCCCAACTTTCACAACATCAGTTCAAGCTCATCCCCCCTAAGTACGCCTTCCACACAGTGAGCATTGACGCTTTTAGGCCTCTCCCACGTTCTAGATTTGGATGTCAATTCATCTTGGTAGCTATAGACCACTTTAGCAAATGGTTTGAATCCAGAGCAACCAAAGACATAACTGCCAAGACCACTTCTAATTTCTTACTGCAAGATATCTTCTACCGCCATGGTTGCCCTCAAGTCCTGCTTTCTGACAATATGACCAACTTTAATGCTCACCTCATTACGTCCATTGTAGAGGCTATGGGTACTCATCAATCCTTCTCTGCACTGCATAATCCATCAACCAACAGGACTGCAGAACAAGCTAATTCCACCCTATGACAGTCCACATGTTTGGTGGTTTGCAGGCGGGGCTAATTTTGGCTGAGTAAAAGTTTGGTTGATTGTTGAAGGTAGAGGCCTAGTAGGGAATGATGGCTACTAGTAAAGGTAAGGCCTAGCTAGTAGGTGTAAATACTACTAGAGGCAGATGTTGTCTCCACCTAGTAGAAGATATTGGCTGCTGTGGGCTAGAGGTCTTCACTCAGCAGGGAACTGTGGCTGCTTGGGGTGAAGAAGGAGATAGCTCAGCAGGGAACTTTGGCTGCTTGGGGTGGGGAGTGGTCTAGCCTGATGGGTAGTGTTTACTGCTAAGGATGGAGGATGTTTAGACCCTGGCAGGTAATGCAGGCTGCCATGGTAGAAGTGTGTGCCAGCATGGTAGGTAACTTGCCTACCAGGGCTGTAAGTTTTAGACCCCTGGCTGGTAGTGTGGGCTGCCAGGGAGGAGAAGAGCTCTGAGGGCTCTACGTCCCTGATACACTTGCAGGAGATCTGTGAGCAAGCTTCCTACCTAACAGACTGGTAGGGTGTCCTTGTCTATGCCCCTATGGGAGCTTTGGGGAGAGCCCAAAGTGAGCATTGGAGGGTATAGATTTGTCTAGAGAAGTCATCAAGGTGGTTTGCTTGGGGAAGAAGCTGCAGAACTTGGTGTAATCAGGCCTCTAGGAAGTAAATCTGATTACTTTGCAACTGAAAACCAAGTTTTAATAATCTGGGTGAGTAAAAACACTGCATAAACATTGATCTATGGTTGAATGGCCTAAGTGGAGTGCCACTTGCAAGAGCCCAGTCAAACGCCAGTTTAATATAGACTCATGCCTGGGTCTACAGGTTCTAGTAACAGGGACTAAGATAAAGAACCAAGGTGGTTCACAGAATCAGCAGAGAAGACTAGTAAGAAGGACTGCTTGATCATGGTGAAGACTAGTTGAGAGACTATTGGTTCATATTGAAGTTTAGAACCAAAAAGGGTTCTTTGTGCAGGTGGAACCAAGGTGGTTCCTAGTGAGGATAAGTTGAAGATCTCAGAGATCATGATGCAGGAGTAGTTGGTCATGATAAAGAAGTAGCCATAGGACTGATGATCTGTTGGAGACTGAAATGAGCTGGCCAAAGGACCAGAAGATGATGGTGAAGGACTAGTGGTCTGGAGAAATGAGCCTGGATTTTGCTAAATTGATTTGCCAAAGTGGGAAAATGTGGAATGTTTTGCCTTGGTTTAGTATTAAAATCAAGAAGGAATGTGGATAGAAGTGTGGGTAAGTTTTTATTAAGTTTCTAGGATAGAAGAAGGTATGTTGCTATGAGAGCTGGATACAAAGTTGTTTTGGTGGGACAATTTCCTTGGATTTTACTAAATCTGTAAATATATGGGGAAAACGTTGAAGAAGTTCAAAAAGAACAATTCAAATAGTATTCTTCTATTTAAGTTGGTTCAGGTTGAATGCAGGGAAGACTGGTGCCAGAATAATGGACCAGTTAATGCTTTGGTGCACAAAGAGTTATTGATTTGAGTGGTGGAAATTGTTTTCCTAGTTTGATCCCAGTGGAACTTCATAAATGGTCTATTTCTGCACTCTGCATTCATTGATTGAGTTCTGGAAAGTTTCCTGATGAAAATAATTGGTTGGAAACCAAAAGCTAAAAGTATAAGCAAGGAAATAGTGAATTAATACTTTAAGCTTTTGAAAAGTAATTATGTAAGCTTTAGTTATTATAGGAAAAAGTGAGCGGCAATGGTTTTAGCTTCTGAAGAAAGCCATTTTGAAGGCAGAACCGTTGGTGTGACTGTACTACAGTCACATTGGGCTGTGGTTTCACAAAGAGGTTGAATTGTGATGAATTTCATAGGTTGAAATTCATAACAATAGGATTGGCCTTGGAGAGATTTTCCAGCGTAATAATGGATTACCCAGGAATCAATTAGGCTGTACCAATTAAGGGCCAAAATGAATAATCTGAACGGTTCAGATTATGAGACTAGGTGTCTTAAACTGATTGATTAACTGGGAAGGTTAATTAATTGATACCATGGAATATGATTGATGAGGATTTAATCATAGGGCCAAAATAGACTTGACTGTGTCAAGTGAAGACTTGTTGTATTCAAACGGATTAATTAACTGGGAAGGTTAATTAATATATGCTGGGAATATAATTAATGAGGATTTAATTATATTGTTTAATTGCCTTGACTGTGTCAAGAAGTTTGGTTAAGGTTAGCCAAAATTAAACCCTAAATTTTGGGTTAAAAGTGCCATTTTGGCAAATTAATTAGGTTAAAAGTGCTGCTGCGCCACCTAATTGATTTTTAAAGCACTGAGGCGCCGCCCAGTGAATGTTTCAGGCGCTGGGGCGTTGCCTGGGAAAGTTCCTGGGCGCTGCAGTGGCGCCTGGTTTGAGTTTTGAAGTGTTTTAATGGTTTTTAAGGCAAAAAACTATTAAATGCAAAATAACTAAATAAAGACAATGGTACCTATACATTCAGGATTAATCAGCTGGTTCCCAGCTGGAACAAGGATAGCTTGGATCAGGAATATGTATATTCCACAGGGTTTTGGCGCCATAAGTCTGGAATGCTTCAAGCCAAAGCAATACATTTCTACAGAAGGAATCAGGTGATTCTGGAATGTATTATGGCACATTCTTATAGGTTAAGAGTGTGAAGATCTTTTTGGCAAAGATCTGGATTGGATGACACTGTTATTTCATAAACCATGTGATAGTAATCCAGGTGTGATTCCAGAACCAGAGGAGTTTTCAGCTGAATGTACCCTGATTGATATATAATGAAAACATGGTAATAATTAATAAAAAAAGGATACTTATGTGTGACAATGGTTGCTTTACCCTTGTTATAAATTAGACGGCATGTGTATAATGGTCAAGGCTATCAGTGGAATTAATCCTGATAGTCAAGACTAAACTGGTTTGCACTCAAATCTGTTGGATCTGACGGATTTGTATTTCTGATTGTATCTTGGACGTTAAAATATGACAGCTGTACTGTTACACCCAGATTGAATTAGGTTCAGGAACTAAAAGTAGCTTCTGTAATGGGCAGCTGCAAGCTGCAGCCACTCTGGGGCAATGTGCATCCACTCTTCTCTGTTGGATTATCCGGATCATCCCAAGATGGAAAGAACACAGATGCAGGGCCTGGTGGACACCAGAAGATCCTGTAATGTTCCTGACAATGGTGCAGGTGTTAATAACACTTCTGCATTCATTTTACAGCCAGTATAGTATATAAAATTCCCTTCTTTCTAAATAAAAGATATAATTTCACATATTAAATCTTGACTTTTTACCAAAATTAGTTTTTACCTAGTATTAAAAGGTAAAGACTACAGAACCATTAGACCTTTATTAATTTGTGTTTAGGCCTGCTACCATACTTGACCACAAGCAAACTACAGACGTTAAACCACAAAAGTCAACCAAGGCCTAATTCACAACATTGGTGCTCACTCCTAGAATGTACTATCCAAACACACCAAACCTGCAGGACACCCCCGCTGTAGTCCTGTTTTAGCCCAGGGAGAGAATGGTCCACTCTCTGCTTCTGCTTTGGCATACCTGCAAAGCATACTCCAGCAGTCACCTAACTGTCATTCCTGGAGACCACTAACCAGGATGGTTCTCCTCAAATCCCCAGTAACTGCCTGTACTGAGCCAGTTTATGAGAGATGTACAGAGATTTCCTTCCATTCAATGCTATCAAACCTTGAATCTGAATGTGGCAATCCCTAATCCTGTGAATGCTAATATAGTACCCTCCTCCCAAACTTTGGACTCTACTATCCAAGGAATGGATGAGGGAGCAGTACAAGATGGGGAGAACTTGGCTTGCCTGGCAATCCTGCCAGTATATGGACCCTCCATCAGGGAGAGATTCCAAACTTTGAGCCATATCACTCCCAACCAGCTCAAGAAGGACATGAAGACTATTGACCAGATGAAGGAGTACCTATATTTCTTTGTACACCCTGCTATCTGTCAAATTGTGTCCATCTTGCACGTCAAGAGAATTTTCTCCTGCATCAAGGACAGTTGATTGCGGCCCAACAGAACTTCTTACAAACCCTGTACTCCAATCTCAGTTCAAAATTAGCTTGGTTAATCAAAAGATTGCTGAGATGGTCAGAAACCAGGTGTCTTCAACCCAGTTCATAGAGACTATGGTCCAATCCTTCCACAACTACATCCCCCAGGTGGTTCAACAAATCCTTAGCAATTATTAATTTGATCCACATTGGATCTCTGTAGTAACTGGACACATCAAAAGTTCCAGAGACATCTTCCAAGCCATTGTACAAGAATTGGAAAAGATAACCATCACACTACAACAGATGAACCACTGGGAATGATAACAACATGCTCCATAATGAGGTGATGGAACTCTTTGGTCATTTCTGCTCCTTGGAAAAGGACGTCCAGGAACTCCAACAGGACAATACCTTGTATGGGGACCTACACACTTTCCAGGCTTAATTAGCTGAAGGTCTCAAGGATCTTAATGTCATCCATGCTGGTCCCAAGCATGACCAACAGAGACAAGCAGCCTTAGAAAAGGTAAACTGGACCTTTGCTGAGACCACCTGTCAGCAGATCCAAGGCTAGAGGATGAAGTGGATGGACTGGTAAAATAAAACCTGGTCATCAGAGAGGAGCTCAAGGATACCAGAACCACTCTCTTCACTCTTAAGATCAAATTGACCGACTTACTGTTTGTCTACCAACCTCCCCTCCCAGAGTAAGGACTGATCACTTTGAGGAACCTAGGTCAATTAGTAGACTTTACTTGGGTAGCCAGGCACACTCCTCTGGCAATGAATCTTACCATATCTATGATGAAGACAATGACGCCCAGAGAAACGTCCCTAGGAACATTATGATGACTGAAGCAGTACTAGAGAGTAGTGAGATATCCTGGCTACTCCTGAGAAAACCAGATTGCAGGAATTTCAGGCTTCCTTAGAAGCTAGGTTTAAGCTTCCAGAAGTAACTGCTCTCCCATCCAACAATTGTTCAACACAAGCAATGTGATACCTAACTTCAAACCTGTCAACTTGCCAAAATTTGATAGGAAGAGTAATTTCACCATGTTTTTGAGATTTTATGAGAAAACAATGTATGGGGCTGATGAGGCAATGAAGAACTCTGCCATCTTTAACTGCCTAGACTTCCAGAGCGTGGATAGACCTTTGCAACGTCTCAAAGGCGTTAATGGATGAGTTTAGCAGCAAAGTGGCCCTCAGCAGCCAGAAATGGACTTTGTGGAGGGAGGCATCAGAAAAGGAGAAACCAAGAAGGAGTTTGCTGATAGGTTTTATCTAGAGGCCCAGACTTTGATCTCTCTGAAGGCTTCTTCTTTCAATGACT
This sequence comes from Entomophthora muscae, assembly GCA_014839935.2. Classification (NCBI taxonomy): domain Eukaryota; kingdom Fungi; phylum Entomophthoromycota; class Entomophthoromycetes; order Entomophthorales; family Entomophthoraceae; genus Entomophthora; species Entomophthora muscae. The sequence continues at coordinate 960,976 of QTSX02004264.1, forward strand.
TTAAATCTGCTTTTCTCAATGCAGTACAACCTAACAAGAACCTCTCTCTTGCTCTGAAGTCTGAAATCTATGGAGCCCACAATGTCTCCAACCTGATTTGCCACCTGCTCAAATTAAAAGATGAATTTGAAGTGCCCATTCCCTCTGGACCAAGAGCATTCCAGGAGAATAGAAACAAACCTTCTTTCTCTGACAAACCTAAAACAGGTGAAATCTCTACCACTCAAGGAACAACTGTTACCAATAGCAATTGCACCTGCTATAAGTGTGGGAAACTAGGACACATGTCTAGATAATGCAAGTAATCAGCACTCAAGGTGCACCATGTAAGAGCAGAGGAGTATGACTCAGAAGGAGATCAAGAGGATGAGGAGGCCTCTCAAGATGAGGAGCCAAAAAACTGCTAAGCAGCCAGGATGAGGAGAAATCCCTGGTTGCCCATGTACATGTACCTCCCCTCTCTCCACCCTCTCCCCTCCCACCTGAAAGCCTGGGTGCTCCTGGCTGTGTCCCCTCACCTGACACAGCTCTGACTTTGAAAGCCGCAGACCCCAAAGTCCTCACACCAGAAAGCCCTAGCCTAGGCTCTACTGACCCTGACGCTAGCCCCTTGCTCTGCTATCCTGACTCCCAGGAGATAGAAGAAGACCAGCTGCATAGAATTCTTGCTATTAGCCCTCACCAACGGCAGGAGAATAAGGAAGGAACCCTTGATCACCCCTGAAGCCCGTGAAACAGTTGCACTTTCTTACGCTGAGCAGCTGATCCTCCCTACTACTGAAGTCACACATGAGAGTGATAGTGCCAAAAAAATGACACAAATCCTCAAGTCTGTTAGTGTCTCTGCTTCTCTGGATGCCTTGAAAAGATTCAGTCCTATCTTGTGTACAGCTTTGGAGGAATTCCTTAGTAAATAAAAGGATATGGATGTCTATTGAGTAACATCTCTAAGCAATGGAACAGATAGAACAGGCTGTATCTACATTGATATGATGGTTCACAAGGTTAAGGTCCAAGCCATTATTGACTCCAGTGCACCAGGAAATATCATCTTGCAACCTGTCAAGAAATTGAAGTTGGCCCCAGACTTGGACTACCAAGAGGTATTTATAAAGCAGGCCCACTTACCACTAAAGCCATGGGCGCTTACTCATCATTGCCCCTACAGTTTGGGAAGTTGATTGTAATCTCCCCTGCTATAGTTCTGGACAACCACAGTTATGATATCCTTATTGGCACAGGGTTCATAACAAGGTATGGGACTATATACCAACCATGGTGATAATACCTTCAAAATCCTAGGTCAGACCATCCCCATGTACTACAATGGTGCTAAGGTGGTTGACCTTCCCAAGAAGAAGCTTCACTTTGTCAATATGGAGTATGCCAACAGTGATATTCCTGTGGCCTATACCTTACGGCACAGTAGGCTTAGGATGCTTCCCCTGTCAACCAAGGAGTACAAAGGAATTCCCTTGTACGCTTCCTTCATCTTCACCATTTCTTCTAGGTCTCAAGTGATTCACCATACTGATCTGTCCTTAGAGATTCCTTCTGGGTTACAAGGTGAAGTCTTTGGCCATCATGGTGCCTCTCACCTGGAACCATGGATCTGTCTTGGACTAGTCATGCCTGGACTGGAAGAGCTCCAGGTCCTTCTAGCCAACCTTGGTCCCATCCCCTTGACTGTGCAGAAAAATCAGCTATTGGGATACATCAGACTAGAAGACCATGCCAACTTGCTCCAAGCATCACCCCTTGCTGGACTTAATGAGCTAGGACTTCCTGTAAACCAGCCCTTGGTCTTGCTCTTGATTCCTTGTGACTCTCTGGTTGGTCTCATTGAACCAGAAAAGGACCAGGCTCTGGCTCTTTTTGACAAATACAAGGGAGTATTTGCTGAAGATGACTTGGACCCTGGGAAAGCCATTGGAGTAGAGCATACCATTGACACCCAAGGACAACCTCCAATACAGTCTTGTCCTATTTACTGTAGCCAAGCAAACCAAGCTATTGCTAACAAAAAGCTTCAGAAGTTACTAATCTCTGGGTTATTGGTACCCAGAAAAAGCCCTTGATCTTCTCCCCTCCTTATTGTCAAAAAAAAGGACGGCTCTAATAGAGTGGTCATTGACTATAGAATACTGAACTCCATCACTAAGAAGGACTCCTACCCCCTTCCACATATTGATGATACTTTGGACCAATTGGGAGGAGCTAAGTTCTTTAGTACCATGGACCTAATCAGTGGTTACTGGCAGATTGATCTTCCACCTGAGGATCAAGAAAAATGTATCATCATTACTGAGAAAGGGCTTTTTCAGCCCACATGGATGCCCCAGGGACTAACAAACGCCCCTGCCACTTTCCAGAGAGCTATGGATGCAGTTATGGGCGACTTAAAGCTCACATTAGTGCTTATATACTTGGATGACATTAATGTCTTTTCCAAAACCTTCACTGAGCATGCATAATACCTAGAAGAGGTCTTCCAACGGTTACTTAAAGCCAATCTGAAGCTGAAGCCACGGAAATGTAGTTTCTTTAAGGAACTCTTGGAATTCCTAGGGCTTGTAATAAGCAAGGATAGCCTACGCCCTGTACCTGCTAAAGTGGAGGCAATTGCCAAGATGCAGATATCAGCCAACAAGCGTGATATCCAAGTTTTTCTGGGAATGATTGGTTACTACTGCAGGTTTATCCCAAGCTTTGCTACACTTGGGGACTCATTGTTTAACCTTCTATGTGCTGATGTGGACTTCTTTTGGAGCTCTGCTTGCCAAAAGGCCTTTGACGCACTGAAACAGACTTTGATATGTGCCCCTGTACTGGCCTATCCTAACTTTGAGAAACCTTTTGTGATGCACACAGATGCTAGTCTTACTGTCATTGGTGGTGTCCTTTCACAAATAGATGACAATGGATTAGAACACCCTGTTGGCTACTGTTCTTGCACCTTGAACTATCATGAACACAACTACACAGTGTCAGAAAGGGAATGCCTGGCAGTAATTTACTCTTATCAGCAGTTTAGGGTATACTTATATGGTGTACACTTTACTGTGGTAACTGATCACACCTCCCTCCAATGGCTGAAAATATTAAAGGATCCTGAAGGAAGACTTGCTTGCTGGGCCATCAAACTTCAAGCCTTTAATTATGACATAGTGCACCGTTCTGGGGCAGTCCATCAGAATGCAGATTGCCTCTCAAGATTACTTACCATTGCCCTTGTGTCCTCTATTGCCAATGAGCTTTATGAAAAACTACTGGTTGACCAATCTTTATGAGGGGAAGATTCCACTGAAATCTAAAATGTTCTTAAGAAGCTTTCAGTGGACATCAAGGTTAAAGATGGTCAACTCTTTAAGCTTTACAAGGACAACTGGTTGCCATATGTACGCCCCTCACTCAGAAAAGACTCTGTAGTTGCCTCACACAAGGCTACAGGACATGGAGGAATACAAAAGACCCTTTCTCAGTTACAGCAGCATTGCTACTGGGAAGCAATGCCCTCTGATGTCTCTGAGATTCTGGCTGCTTGCCATGACTGCAATGTTGAACGGCCAAATTTAACAAGATTCCAGCACAAGCTGATCCGCCCAGGATTTGCCTTCCATACTATGGCCATTGATGTGGTGGGACCCTTGCCAGTCTCAAAAGGGAAAAACAAGTACATTATAGTGGCTGTGGACCAGTTGACCAAATGGGTTGAGGCCAAGGCTATCCCAAATCAGTCTGCACTCACTACAGCCATGTTCATCTTAGAACACATCATCTACTGCCACAGATGTCCTCAGATGCTGTCAACTGACAATGGAACCAACTTCACTAGCTATATGATATCCAGACTAAATCAACTGATGGGTATCAGAGGCACATTATCCACCCCATATCATCCCAAAACTAATGTAATGATTGAACAGACTAATGAAAGTTTGGTGCAGATCCTCAGGAAACTAGCGCATCAACATGAGTCAGAATGGGACACTTACCTGCATGCAGCCAACTTTGCTTACACCATTGGCTATCATAGAGCAACAGGCAAAACTCCCTTCCAACTCCTGTATGGACGTCAGCCTGGTTTACCTCCTCATCTATACTCCTTGGTGAAACCTATTCCAGCTGTCACCCCAGAAGCCTACCTTCATAAGCTGGCTCAGACTTTGATCAGAATCCAGGTTGAAGCCTACACTATCAATCTGAGCACCAAGCAAAAGAATGTGGAGCATGCCCAGGCTAAACACCCTTCCCTCCCCAGCTATCAGATTGGAGACATAGTCTACTTCTATAGCAACAGAGGCTATGGACGTGAAAGCAAACTTGCTTCCTATGTCAAGGACCTGTTAAGGTCATCCAGAAAGTAGATCCTGATAGTTATACATTGAAGGAACCCACCACTGGACAACTGGTCACTAGAGTCCATGTGCAATACATGTGTATGGCTTCTAGTGATCAGGAGTAATTTCCCTTTAGGACACCAATCCAGAAAAAGAAAAACCTAATAAAAAAATGCCATGGGTTGTTTTCTACATCACAGAAAGAAAGGAATAAAGCAAATATACAAAAAAGGCTTTATTGGAACTTTCATTGTTTAGAAATCACTGCTTTCAAATGCCAAATCATTATGAGAAGGACCACACAGGCCACCATGTACTCCACAGTGTAGTCCTCCTTGAAGTGCCACAGACAGAGGATAGGGTAATCAGGGTATTTATCCCAAGCCTGCTCTTGGTTGAGGCCCATCCAGACTGGAAACCAAATTCCCACTACCAAGGCATCCCAGAACAGATGCTCTCTGCTCCAGTACTTCCGGTTCAAGGCAATGTCTGGCTTGTAGATTTCCTGCATGAGCCCCTCAAATAACATGGGAACATCCTCCACTGCAGCCACTGCTGGATTATCTGAAGGAACTTTGAAAAGATGTCCAAGCAAGGCCAACCTGGTATACATATCTTTGCTCTTAAGATTCAAAGCTGTAAGAAGACCAGCCATTACTCGTTGAATAAGGAAGTTCTTACAGTCTTTATCAACCCAACTGGCTACCTCCAGGTCTACTTTTGCTTCATAGCACCAAGCTCTTATTATCTCCAGAGCACCGCCAAAACAAGATCTATCTGTTCCTGTTTAAACTTCTTCCCTTGCCATTCAAATCCTTGAAGCTGACTCTCAGAAAACTTCAATGCTGCTTCTTGGTCAAAACAGAAATGATAGAAATTCCCCTCCTTGACCTTAGCTTGAGTTAATACAGAGGGATCCTTAAGCACTTCATGAAATAAGGCATGAATGTGGGGCCCTTTCCCAAGTTTGACCTCCTTGGCTTCCTTCCAGTCCAGAACACTGGAAAGATCAAACCAGGTGACTCCTTCTTTCTGTTGAGCTTCTAGTTGAACCACTGGCTCCTGTGCCTGGGAAGTTTGAACTTGCTTGACCAATTGTTCAGCTCTCATCTGGCACTTATTCTAAGCGCTCTTCTCCTTGGCCAACCTGGCAGCCTTGTTAGCTTTTGGTCTGGCTCTATGGTAGTAGCTCTGGAAGCCCTTATTGATTTAGTTTGGTTATCTGACATGTGCAACCCTTGAGTACTGTGCCCTCTATTTATACCCTTGCCCATTCTAGTGGTGGGAAATGCTGTAAATTAAACAGCATGTGTATAATGATCAAGGCTATCAGTGGAATTAATCCTGATAGTCAAGACTAAACTGGTTTGCACTCAAATCTGTCAGATCTAACAGATTTGTAATTCTAATCATATCTTTGACGTTAGAATAGGATGGCTGTACTATTACATCCAGATTGAATTGGGGTTGGGAACTAAAATTAGCTTCTGTAATGGGCAGCTGCAAGCTGCAGCCACTCTGGGGTAATGCACATCCACTCTTCTCCATTGTATTGTCCGGATCATCTTAAGATGAAAAGAACACAGATGCAAGAGCCTGGTGGACACCAGAAGATCCTGTAATGTTCCTGACATGGTGCAGGTGTTAATAACACTTCTGCATCCATTTTGCAGCCAGTATAGTATATAAACTTCCCTTTTTTCTAAATAAAAGATATACATTCACATATTAAATCTTGCCTTTTTACTCCACTTTGTTATTACCTAGTATTAAAAGGTAAATACTACAGAGTCATTAGACCTGTATTAATTTATGTTTAGGCCTGCTACTGTACTCTACCAAAAGCAAACTACAGACGTTAAACCACAAGACGTCAACCAAGGCCTAATTAACAACATCCCTCAATCTTTTTATGCTTTGTGTTTTGGCGTTTAACTGAAATAAGACTACCATAGAATGAAAGAGATGGTCTGCAGCTAAGACTATGGGAAGTGAAAACTGGTGAAGTGATCACCAGATGGCACAAGTTTAATGCCAAGATGGCTTGCCTGGAATCCAAGCTCATCAAAGCTTACATAAAGGATTCCCTGTCAAACCGTAAAAGAGTCAGACCAGGATAATGAAGAAGCAAGTATGAATTTCTTGGATCTGTCATACTACTGTCCTCTGGCTGTCCTTTTGCCCAGGTACACTTCAAATTCCTCCGCAAATATCAACTCCCTGTGTCCAATCTTGAGGGGGGAGATTTCATAAATTGCACCATTAAAGCCATTTTGATATGGCCTTTGAACATTGATATGTGCAAAGATTTAGTCAGTTTTGCTTTCAATTTTGGATTTCCTTGCCTTCTGCAAATGGGTCTGGTCTAATTTCCACTCATTCCAGAATATCATACCTGCCCTCAACTGATCCTGGTATGACCTCATCCCAACGTGACCCCCTCTGCCACTTTTTCTACCTAATGAGTGATCATCTACCCTTGTCTACTATATAAATAGAATCAATTCTCCTAATAAAGACAAGTTTATCCACATTTGTGTTGGCTTTAATATTCTTCAAGCTTTTTCCTTTCCTTTTTTCCAAAAGGAATTTCACATCTTGTATTCCAGGAAATTAAGGTACATGCCCTTAATTTTGCCCTGAAGGCTGACCCAAGGCTAGCTTCAAACCTCAAATCTTTTGTTATAAAAATTTCCCGTCATGTCCTCCTGGATGTTATCCCCAGGAGCCAAACACTGTAATTTCTGTCACAACTTCCCCCTTTGGCCCTAGATAAGGATCTTTTTCCACAATGAACTAATAAATCCTCTCAAATTCTTGATAAGCCCCTAAACTCACAGGAAGATTTGGCACATACAGTGGACAAAAGATTTGTGCTGGGATTTGTAACTGTGCTATTTTAGAAGAGTTACAATGGGAAATATTTGAAAAATAGATAATATTCTTTATTTAGATATAGGTATTATATATTCATTGTGAATTGTGGGTAACAGGAACATGATAGTGTTGATCACACAGTGGGATGGTATAGGGGGTGACTTGATCTTTGTAATTAGTCAAGCGCCAAAACGAGGTATCCACCATGGGGGCTCAGCTTTTTTTCATGTTGTTGGTTTTGGAAATTCAAATTGACTTCCTAACATGGCTTTGGGTGAATAGATAATTGGATTGCAAGTCACAAACCTGCTTACTTGGAACTTGCTAGTGGGTCAAGCCTGCTGTTTTGAAACCCCTCCCCTAACTGAAGGTTGGCCTCCTCTGGGAGTAGGTTGTCAGGAAAGTTGTTAGGAGTCTGGGATCCATACTGTACTAACTTCTGTTTGGTGGCAAGTATAACGGTCTTGCATTGTTTCTGTCTTACCTTGCAAGGTCTCAGACAATCATGATGGATAACCTTGTCTTGTTTACGTTTTCTGAGTCCTTGCACAAGGTAAGTGTTGTTTTTGTTTACCTTTAGAATGATTGCTGGCCTACTTTCTCTGGTTGTAGTTTACTTTTGTTGATGTTCAAGACCTAAACTTTGTTGCCAGCCTCATGTCTGTTTTAGAAGGGGACAAATGTCTTTTTTAGATGCTTTTCTTCCCTTTCTAATTGATTGCTATTGGTCTGTATGACCTGGGGATCTGAGAAGGGTGGAAGCTTGCTTGGTATTTGCCAGCTTAGGTCCTGATAGTGCTTGAATGATGTTGGGCTGTGTGCCATAAACTAACTCAAAGGGGCTTTTCCCGGTGGATCTGTTCACACAGGTCTGGTATACAAGCAATGCAGTTGGTAGCTGCTTTTACCAGTCCTCATGTCTCCCAGCAGTGAGCTTGGTCAAGGCTTGCACAAGGCTACCATTCAGTTGCTCTACGCATCCATTATCCTGTGGATGGTAAGGTGTTGTCACCCTGTGTTGGACCCCATTATTGGTGAGGTAAAAATTGGTATCTTCAGAGGTCAATTCTTTGCCTCCCTTGGCTATCAGAAGTTATGGCTTTCCAAACTTGCTGATGATCTCTTTCCCTATGAACTGCTGTACGTCATTACCTATATGTGTTTTAACTGCTTGCGCCACTGACCATTATGTGGAAAAGTTTATTGCAGTAATGATGTACTTCTTTTTTTATGTTTCCCTGGAATGGGGCCCACAATGTCTAGGGCCCACACCTTGAAGAGTAGTTGTGTGAAAATAGGTAGTGCTGATTTAGGTGGGATATCACTCTTTGTAAATTTCCCACATACTTCACATTGTTCCAAGACTTCCTGGATGTCCTAGTATAGAGTTGGCCAACATGCTTTGTGTTTGAGGATTTCATAAAGATTGCAGCTTTTTGTTTGTCCTAGGTTTCTGTGGTAATTTAGGATTGTGTCAACTTGCTGATGTGTGGGAATATAAGGGATGGTTCTGTTGGACATCTTCTGATGTAAGGTCCCATATAAGTCCGCAAATAAGTGCTTGTTCTTAATAACTGTTTCTTTTGTTATGTCTGTGGTGCCAGGGGGAAGTCTTTGTCCTTTGTACGGAGCACCAGGAGAGGTCAGTTTTGGTTGAGCCCATTCTTGCTTATGTTGCTCTGACATACAGGTGTGAGAGTGCGTCCGCCATGGCAAGTTCTGGACCAGGCTTATATTGTATGAGCATATTAAACCTCTCCAGGAGTTCCATCTAGCAGGCTTGACGGCAGGATAGGTTTGCTTGAGTTTTGAAGTATATAAGTGACTTGTGATTGGTCAATGCTGTGATTTCCTCCTATTGTTCCAGATAACAACGCCATTTGACCAGGCAGTGTACAATTGCCAACAACTCTTTGTTATGTATAAGGTATTAGCACTTGCCGTCTGTCAGTTTGCATGATTTGTAGGCTATGGGCAGGAAGTCACTGTTATTTTTTTTATTTGCAGCACTCCACCAATAGATGTGTCTGAGGCATCTGTTTCCATTTGGTACTCCCCATTGTGTTTGGGGTACTGTAAGATAGGTGCTGTTGCAAGTTTTTCCTTGAAGTACCTAAAGCAAAGGTTGCACTGGGGGGTCCATACAAACTTGGACTGGCGCCAGTTGAGGCAGATAGGGGTTGCAGTCAGGACGTCACAGTTGGGTATGAACTGTTGTACATAGACAACCATCCTCAAGAATGTGCAGAGCTCTGACTTGTCTTTTAGAGGTGGCATTTTACAGATAGCTTAAATTTTCTGGTTTTAAGGTTTATGCCATCCTTTGAAGCAATGTCTCCCAAGAAGGGCAGTTGCTTGCAGAAGAACTGGCATTTAGAAGGCTTGGTGCAGCTTGTGTTGCGCTAGGGTGGCAAAGACTGCCTCCAGATCTTTGTGATGTTGTTCTACCAATGAGCTATAGACAATAATGGCTTCCAGGTATACCAAGGCGTGTTTACCAATGTGGGGGCAAACACCTTGTTCATGAAAGTCACAAAGATTGATGGGGCAATTGTCATTCTGAAGTTGAGTTCCACACACTTGTATGATCTGGATTTAGTATAAATGGTTGTTTTAGCAATATCTTCCTCCTTGATGAGAATCTGGCTGTAGCCAGCGGTTAGGTCAATCTTGGAGAAGACTGTGGCGCTGCCCAAGGCATCAAATAGGTTGTCAATGAGTGATAGTGGGTAACAATTCTTGATAGTAACTTTGTTTAGGTCTCAGTAGTCTGTGACTAGTCGTAGAGTACCATATTTCTTTGCTACAAAAAATACAGCACCACCTAAAGGAGACTGTGAGGGGCAGATAATTCCTTTCTCTAACGCTTCTCTGAGGTAAGTCTGTATGGTGTTGTCTTTTTTTGGGATCAGGCAGTAGATGGGTTGCGCCTTAGGTACAGCTCTCTTGAGTTGGATGGAGTGTTGGATGTGTTTCTCTGGTGGCAACCTGTATAGAGCCTCTTTGAAAATTACTAATGGAGGGCTACAATTTTGTAATCCTGAGGCATAGCGGTATCCTGGTGATCCTTCAAGTGTATGATCTTGTACTGGAAGGAGTCCCAGTCAACTGCCTTTGTTGTAACTGTGCTGTTTTAGTAGAGTTACAGGGGGGAAATATTTGGAAACTAGATAATAATCTTTATTGGGAGATAGTGATTATATAGCTATTATGAGTCAAGGATAAGAGGAACAGGATAGTGTTGATCAAACAGTGGGATGGTAAAGGGGATAGCTTGATCCTGGTAATCAGTCAAGCACCAAAACAAGGTATCCATTGTAAGTGATCATCATTTGTTCATGTTGTTGGATTTAGAAATTTGAGTCAACTTCCTAGTCTGGCTTTGAGTGACTGGATGATTGGATTGTGGGTCACAAACCTGCTTACTCAGAACCTTGCTGGTGGGTTGAGCCTGCTATTTCAACACCTTGAGGTTCTCCTTTTTGTCCATGGTCTCTGTTATGTATACAAAGATGTGATTGCGTAAGAGCTTGTCCACTGAGTCAGGCTAGATCTGGTGATTGACGCCTTTGCATTTGATGGTCAGTACTGAGGTTGCCTGGTCTGCGTGGGGGTATTTCTCTGCAACCAGTCCAGTCCCAGCACAATATCAAATTTTGGGAAATCAATGATGGGACCCTGGATGGTGGAATGTAGGTTCTCTAGCATGACAGAGAATGAGGCAGTTTCCCTTGTCACAGCAATGTGATGTTCATCAGCTAAAACCACATTTTTAATCTGCAAAGGATTAGTGGTTAGATTGAACTTATCTACAAATCTGCTGTTGACTAGGGTTTGATCTGCTCCCAAGTCCAGGAGTGCTGAGCCTGTGTAACTGCAAAAGCGGATAGGGTAAGACATCAGTTTATTAGGATATCTGGCAATGGTGTAAAGTACAGGGTTTCCAAGGGCAATTAGATCATTGGACACTGGTCCACGTCCTTGGGTTGGCATTCATTTTTGGGCAAGTTGGGAGTTATTCAGGGAGAGCTTGGCTTGTTCAGTGCTCTCCCTGGGTTTTTCCCTTGTTGTGATTGCTTTGTGTGGCAGTGATACAGAAATGAGCATGGTTTGATTGGCCGTTGTTCCTGCTTCCATGTCTTTTTGAGTCTGTGAGTTTGTGGTTTGCACTGTTGTTGTTCCCAGGGGGTGATTGATTGGAATGCCTGGCTAGGTGAGAATCTTTTGGTTTCTCTCTTTTTCCAGTTTGCGCATTGTGGAGGGCTTTGGACATTTGTTCTGCTTTCTCTGCTTTGCAATAAAGACTTTGCAGGTTGGTTACTTAGTCCAGGTTTATGTGTCTCATTACATTCAGCTTGAGTTTGTTGTAGTACATGAGGTGGATATCTGGAGTGTCAAAGGCCATATCTGAGGGAGCACATAGTTGGAGTTCCTTATACGCGCAGGCAAGCTCCTTCACTGTGCCCGTTTGGGTTAGATTCTTCACTTGGTGTATGATCATGAGTGTGGTGTCCTTCAGCACAAATCTTGCCAAGAAATCTTATTTGAAAGTGTCCCAATCCTTCTTGGTGTGTTCTTCATGCCACTTGTTGCACCAGATGCCAGCGTCATGAGTCAGTCAGATGGAGATCTCTACAATCCAAAATTGTTGCAGGCATTTCATTTGGGCCAGCTTGCTTTGGGCAGATTGGATCCATTCTGCAGTGTTATTGTTTTTGGCTCCAGCAGAAGGCTCCAATGCAGCGCTTTGAAGTCTCTGAGCTACTTAGGCTGGCATGGTGCCTTTTTTGGTTGTTTGGGGCATGGCAGCAGAGTGCCTGGAAGAACCCTTGTGCAGATAGGGCGTTGAAGGCAGGGAGAGGGATCACCGTGTTCTGGTACAGTACAAAGCCATCAGGTATTTTGGCATCTGGCATTTACAGCCTCCATTCTAGCAGGAGGCCAGATGCTGTGAAGTGATTGGTTAAACTAGCCATCACTGTAATGTACAATTAATCCATTAAGCTCAGTGAGCAAGGAAGCAATGGTACTTTTGCACTGATTATAGGTAGTCCTATTGATCAACTAAGTTGTACTCCAAAGTCATATTAACTAATTATCATCCAATCATAAGATTAATAGTGGGCTAAGCTGAAAGAGGATCCTGGCGCTCTGTGGCTCCTATTAATCTCTCAATAACTATATAAATCTCTCCTTGATTTATGAATAAAAGATTGAAATTACAAAACTTAAACATTTATTATACGCATTAGGCTGAAGAGCTATCTTAGCTTAGTCTTTAATAATTAGGTTGTATTTGAGTTAAGTGCATTATATTAAACCACCCCACTATACCCAAAGTTACAACATTTGGTGCTCACTCAAGCATGCAACAGTCCAATGCTACTTGTTGCCCTGCCAGGGACTTGTCTTTTGTCCAGGGAGGAGATGGAGACAACCTTCTCCATACGTTCCTCTGCCATCTCCAAGACCACTCTGATGGGCTTTTTACAGAGATCAATTGCCTTTCTGGTACAAGGGATAGTCTACTTAGAAAATTCATTGTGTTTAGTCAATTCATGACTGACATGCAACACCCTCACCAGATTGAGGACCACTCATCCTTGCACCTTGACGTCCCTATCTCACTAGAAGTGAATGGGAATGCAGAGCCTACCCAGCAGCAGCTGGAGCAGGCCATAGGCAGCATGGGCTGCAGTGCTTACCAAAATGAGGAAGCGCACAAGAAGCTGGTGGTATTCTCATCATATGGCACAACAGCAAAGGAGAAATTCCAAAACTTTACAGGGATCACTCCTAACCAGCTTTAGTTACAGATAAAAATAATTGAGCAAGAAAAGGAGTGCATTCATAGCTTTGCACACCCCGCTATTTGCCACAATTTTATCCACTTGGGCTATCAACTTCCTCTCATCTCACATCAGGGAAACTTGATAAATAATCAGCAAGCTTTCCTCCAACACCTTTACAATGAGCTTTTAGGCTTCATGACCAGCATCAGAAATCAGTTAAATAGTTTGGCTGGACACCAGAACTACACTGCAAATTGGTCAGCACAGCTAGAGGAACGCCTGACTAACTATGAGGCCACAATGATTGGAAATATTCTGGAACACAAAGGACTGGATAAAAATTGGCTTGGCACAGTGACCCACCATGTCAAAGGGGCAGAAGCCACATTTTGCTATCTATGCAGTGAGGTTGAGTTGCTCTGCTGTTAAGTAAGAATGATCAAGGATGGGCCTTCTAGAGAAACTAACAAGGAAGCCACTGCCATTATCCAACAGGACATGGAAGTGTTGTCCAAACATGTTAGCAGAATTGATAAAGGCCTTTGACAATACATTTCTGATTGTAGCCACTTCTAGATGGAATTCTCAAAGCTTGCAAAGATGATTGACCACAACCACGACCACACAGAATAAAATCATGATAATCTGGAAAGATTAAGTGATAGTCATTGGGCTATGCAAGAAAAGAACAACATGTTGTTCAGGAACCAGGAATCACATATGGAGAAGTTTGAGGACAAATTACACAAAGCCAATCAGAAAATTAAGGATCTGGCTTGAGAAGTACAATTGCAACGCAGCAATATTCTGCATCTACAAGGGCAAGTAGAGCAGCTACTTCAGGTGTATGCCAGCCAGATTGTGTTAGAATCAGGACCATAGACAACCATAAGAAGAAGTCAAAGCGTCTTGTTCACTTCCAGTCAGGAAATGTCAGAAGACCGTCACTCCTTCCATAGCTACAAGAGCAATGAAGACAACATATGTTGTACAATGAGGAAGGTCTATGTAGCGGAACCAGTTCTGTATAGCAGTGAAACACCTCTTCCTGGCGCCACTGCTTCAACTTCCAGGACCAGAAACAACGCCATAGATGCGGCTTCTGAAGCATAATTCTGCACCTTAAACCAGAGAAATACCTCACCTCCGCCTAGGAGAAGCTATAACTTTAGCACCTCTTCTGTGATTCAGAACTTTAAGCCAACAAATCTGCCCAAATTTGACAAAAAGGAAAATTTTCACATGTTCCTCTGTCTATATGATAACTCAATGTATGGTGCAGACAATGCCATGAAAAAGGCTGCCATTTTTAATTGTCTATATTCAGAAACTCAGACAATAATAATGTCAAGACTGCCAGAACAAGGCTGGACCTACAAGAACGTGTCCAGGGTCCTTATTGCTGAGTTTGGTAGCAAAGAAGCTATATTTTGCCAAAAAAATGAAGTTTACAGAAGTAAAGATTAAGAAGGGGGAAGCCTAATGGATTTCTCTGAGCATTTTTATCTGGAAGCACAGACTCTAGTTTTGATGAGAGCAGCTACTTTTGTCAATGTAAAAGGAGCTCTTATTAACTATGTACATCCCAATAGAGAGCTTTCTATTGCCCTCAAATCTGGAATCTATGGTGCAAGAACAGTCCCTGAACTCATACACCATTTGGGGTCTTTTAAAGAGCAGTTTGAGGTTCCTTTCCCAGACTACAAGAAATCTACCTCCTTCTCTTCTAATGAACCCAAATGCAAGACTTGTGAAAAGGATTCTTGAAGAAGTCAATAACTGTTGCTATCCTCCAATCAACAACAGTGCAAATAATTGCACATGTTACAAGAGTGAACAATTAGGACACCTCTCTCAGGATTACAAGCAAACCAAGGCCAATGTCTGCCACTTGGACCAGGAAGACAGCAAAGATGACAAGCAAGAAGAAGACAAAGGCAGAGAAGAAGATAGTGAAGATTCAAAAAAATGCTAGGCAGTCAGGTTGAGGAGAAAACCCTGACTGCTAGTAGTAATCAATCCTCTCCACCTATTGACCCAGGGCCCAACATCTCTGATTGCAACAACTGCCTACTGGACCAAGAAGTCTGCCCCAAAAAATACTTGCCTGATACAGAAGAAATAAATGAAGACTTGCTTTATAAAGTTTTGGCTGTCAACGCAGTCACAAGGAAGCAGGTAATTTGTATGTAAAGCCTACCATCCCAAGAAGCCGTTGA
Source organism: Entomophthora muscae (assembly GCA_014839935.2). Classification (NCBI taxonomy): domain Eukaryota; kingdom Fungi; phylum Entomophthoromycota; class Entomophthoromycetes; order Entomophthorales; family Entomophthoraceae; genus Entomophthora; species Entomophthora muscae. The sequence continues at coordinate 976,204 of QTSX02004264.1, forward strand.
TACTGTCTCTATACTTTACGCTAACAACTTTCCACTCCATAAACAGAGGTCATCCACAAGAGCAACATTGTTAAAAAGTTGTCTCAACTATTGAAGTTGGTACAAGTCTCTACAAACTTGGATACCTTAAAATCTCTGAAGCCTGAGTTAACAACTGCGCTAGAGTCATTTCTTGCTCAGTTTAAAGGGTTAGACATTCATAAGGTTACCAAAATCACATTTCCTCATTACAGAGAAAGACACAATTGCACTTACATTGAACTAGTTGTTCATAAGCTCAGAGTAAGAGCAATTTTGGACTCTGGAGCTCCTGGGAACATTGTGTCAACCAGACTAGTCAAAAAGCTGAAACTTGCACCTGACTTAGACTACAACAAGGAATTTGGAACTGTGGACCCTGACAGAACAAAGGCATTGGAAGCTTACTCATCATTGCCATTGTGTTTTGGTAAATTGGTGGTAAAGGCCCCAGCAATAGTGCTGCGGAATGAAAGATACAATATTTTGATTGGTACCAGTTTCATTGCAACTTATGGAACTATTATTAATCATCAAGACAGCACTTTCAGCATTTTGGGCCACTATGTGCCTATGTTCTACCACAGTGACGGACCTAGGGACCTTCCTATCAAAAAATTTCACTATATTAATATGGAGTATGCTGATGGAGACATGCCAGTAGCGTACACCTTACAACAGCGTAAAATTAAGGTCTTACTGCTGGCCACTAAGGAGTAAAAGGGGATTCCCTTATATTCCTCCAGCAAATTTTCCATCCTAAGTGGGTCCCAAGTGATACAAAATACAGGTTTAAGCCTCAGCTTCCAAAAAGAATTGCATGGAGAAGTATTGGGACTCCATAATGATTCACAACTGGAACCATGGATTCTACCAGGTATTGTCATACCATGTTTTGAAGAGATCCTGGTACTCTTGTTAAATCTTTCTTATAAATCTCTAAAGTAAAAAAACATCAGCTTCTGGGCTACATGAAGCTGGAGGAAAACTCCAGTCTTACAGATGTCACCCCTTTTGATAAATTTATAAAATTTGCGCTACCGTGCAATCAGCCAAGTGTTTTATTGCTAATTACATGTGACTCTCTCAATGGACTGACAGAAGACCAGAAGGACCAAGCCATTCCCCTTTTAGATAAATACAGGTACATCTTTTCAGAACACAATCACAACCTAGGGAAAGCCCTAGGATTTGAACATGTATTGATACTCAAGTTACTGCTCCAATACGCTCAAGACCAATACAACACAGCCTGGCTAGCAAAGCCATTGTCAATGAGGAGCTACAAAAACTTCTCTCTGCTGGACTATTGGTTCCTAGCAAGAGCCCCTGGTCTTCACAAATGTTGATTTTAAAGAAGAAGGATGAGACAAATTGCATGGTAATGGATTACTGCAAGCTGAACTAAGTCACAAAAAAGGATTCCTATCTGTTACCACTCATTGATGATATGTTGGATAAACTGGGGGACGCAAAATACTTTAGCGCAATGGATCTGATAAGTGGATACTAGCAGATTGAACTTCCAGAGGCAGACCAGGAAAACTGTGCCATTATTACAGAACAAAGCCTTTTCCAGCCAACTAGAATGCTGCAAGGGCTTGCAAACGCTCCTGCAACATTCCAGTGGGCCTTGGATACTGTAATGGGAGACCTTAAACTGTCTTATGTACTGGTCTACCTTGATGACATTAATGTCTTTTCCCAGACTTTTGGTCAGCATTTGGAACACTTAAAGGCAGTTTTCTAATGCCTCATTTCAGCTAACCTCAAGCTGAAGCTGAGGAAGTGTAACTTTTTAAGAAACATCTGGCATTCCTTGGTTATATTATCAGCAAAGATGGCCTACAACTAGTCCCTGCTAAAGTTGAAGCCATCACACACATGCAAACACCTTCTAACAAACAAGATGTTCAGTTTTTTCTAGGACTGATTGGTTACTAAAGAAGGCTCATACCAAATTTTGCAGGTCTAGGAAGTACACTTTTCCACTTGTTGAAAAATGAGGTCAAATTTTCATGGACAACAGGATGCCAAAAAGCCTTTGAGGACCTGAAGGCTACATTGGTGTCAGAGCCAGTACTGGAATATCCTAATTTTGATCACCCCTTCATTGTGCACACGGACACTAGTTTGACAGCAATTAGTGCTGTTGTTTCTCAGATGGACAATAATGACCAAGACCATCATGTAGGGTACTTTTCCTGCACACTCAATAGCCATGAACGGAATTACACGGTTACTAAGAGGGAATGTCTGGAAGTCATCTATGCCTGTCAACAATTCAGAGTGTACCTACAAAGAGTACACTTTACGGTAGTAACTGATCATGCCTCACTTAAATGGTTGAAACCCCTGAAGGACTCTGAAAGACAACTGGCACATTGGGCTATTAAGCTGCAGGCTTATGACTACAATATAATCCATTGCGCTGGCACTATGCATCAGAATTCAGACTGTCTTTCACGTCTCCCTACCATAGCTTTGGTTTCCTCAGCAGCAGACAAGATTTATGATAAGTTGATGCTGAAGCCTTCTATGTGGAGGGAGGAGCCGCTTGAAATTCAGAAAATTCTGAAGGATCTTGTGGCAGACACTTGTGGCAGACACTTGTGTTAAGGATAATCAGCTTTTTAAGTTGTATAAAGGGAAGTGGTAACCCTATATTTGGCCATCATTACACACAGATGCAATAGTATCTGCAAATTGTACTGTGGGCCACAGCAGTATCCAGAGGACCCTCAACATGTTACAGTAGCATTGTTAATGGGAAGGAATGCATTTGGATGTAGCAAAAACACTGGCTGCCTGTCATAACTGTACTATAGAGCAACCAAAAGTTTTGCACTACCAACATTGTTTAATTCAACCTGGCTTTGAATTCTATACTGTTGCTATAGATGTAGTAGGGACCCTTCCACTGACTGCTAGCAAGAACAAGTTCATTATTGTAGCAGAGGATCAGCTCACCAAATAGGTGGAAGCAAAGGCAATTCTAAATCAGTTGGCATTGACCACAGCCAAGTTCATCCTAGAGATTATCCTCTATAAACACAGCTGCCCACAAACATTTTTAACGGATAACAGGACAAACTTTACAGGATACATAATACCTAGACTGAACAAACTCATGGGTATTTGTGGTATCCTGTTGAAACCATATCATCCCCAAAAAATGGAATGGTAGAAAGAACTAACAGAATTCCTGTACAGATCTTAAGGAAGCTGAGTCATCAGCACAAAAGAGAATGGGATACTTATCTTCCAGCGGCTACTTTTGCTTACAATATAGGATTCCACAGTGCCACCAGAAAAAGCCCTTTTCAGATTATTTATGGCCAACAACCAAGTCTTTCTCCCCATCTCTACAGTTTAGTTAAAACTGGCAAGCCTCTTTCTCCTGAAGCCTATTTAAAGAAACTAGCACAGACACTGATCAAACTACAGTCTGAAACATACTCTACAAATCTGACAACTAAGGAAAAGGACATGTATTGTGCGGAAAAGACTTGCCTGGCTCTTCCTGTATACAATATAGGAATAATGGTATACTTCTACAGCAACCAAGGGTATGATTGTGAAAGCAAACTTGCCTTGCTATGACAAGGCCCAGTCAAAGTATTTCAGAAATTGGGAGTAAATAGCTACACTCTCAAAGATCTTGAAACAAGCCAACTGATCACTTTATTCCACATGTAGTACATGTGTGTTGTGAATGCCGCCATTTGCTGTGTTTTGATTTTGCCCTCAATGGGTTATTTTGAGGATGAATCTCTTTCTTTTGCTTTTGCCCTTTAAAATGAGGCTGGCTCCAAATTGGGAAATACAATTGTTCAGTTTTCTGATTCTGCGCTACTCACTTGCCCCACTCATGCTTGTGGCAAGTGATACTACTGTCCATGTACTATTTTGTGGATAAGCTACACTGTATATATTCCCAATCTTTTCACCCAATAAAGTTAAGTTATATTCACATTTTTTGCCTTTGTGTCTTCACTTACTTTGGCGCATCTCTAGCCATGTCTAGAAGATACTATTCAATTCAGGGCCACAAGGTAATCACATAGCCTTTCCTGCCATTCTAACCAAGACTTAGTCAAATTCAATCCTAAGGTTAGGATTTCCTGTTGTGAATCTGTGCCGCGCCTCAGATCACAACTAAAATGGTGCTCACTACAGGGGCTGTAAGCCCCTTGGTTATCCCTTTTGTAACCACGTTTTCAGGACCTTTGTCTCCTCCCATACAAGAGCCAACTTTGCCTGAAATTACCAGTCCTCCTGTTGAAGAAGACCTTGCCAAATTTTCTATTGTTCCTACTGTACTGACCTCAGGAATAGTCCCCGCCTAGTGGCCTACCCTTTGGGTACCCCTGACTTGGAACAAGTCATGGCGGTAGCCCTTGGGTTAGCCCGTGATGAGGCCATCTCTTGCCTCCAGCTTCAGTTCAGCCAAGCAGAATACTACAAATTAATTGTGGCTCCACAATTTTCACAGCATTGCACTTCAACAGCTGGCTCTGCTGAACATCTATTGTGATCCTTTGTAAAACCTACCTTAGCCCATCATCAGATGGTGTTAGAACTCCACATATGGGATATTTCATCCCTACAAGCGGCTGTCACTCATCACTGGGATCAGTTTGTAGCCTACCAGCAGTGGATCCACTCCCTGTTTTCCTTGGTATCAGACAATCAGTGTAACTCTGTCACCTCCCAGGCCTGCTTAGTCAACTCCATCAATCAAATGTGCCATTCCATCCCTGAGTATGTCAGAGAGCATCTACATGAGTTTCACCAGTTGGAACAGCCCTGGCGCACCCAAGTAGATTTCACTCTGAATGTCTATCTCTCCAATTTTGAACAACTTGTGCAACAGCTTAACAAGTTCAGTGCTTACTCCTTTAACCAACTACAGCACGTAGCAGCCCTTGCTGCTAAAGGCCTCTGCAAACTTGGCAAGGAATTCAATCAAGAAAGGGCTGCTGTTGCCGCTACCATTGCCAAACTCCAGACTCAAGTAAATGAACTGTCTAAACCCAAACCTGATGCCCCGCCTTCTTCACCATCCGATGAGTTAACAGATAGAGAACAGAGGCTCTGGGATGCCATTCAAGAGTTAAGAGCATCCACCTACAGTCAGGATTGCCCTACCAAAGCCCCTCAGCCTGATCCTCAAGTGCTTGCTCTGACAACTCAAGTTGCTGACTTACAACAAGAGGAGCTACCTTGCGTGAGGTGATGGCCTCTGCTTTTAGTTCAACTGGGGTTATCAATAAAGATGGCTGTTGCCCTGGCTTGTCAGAAGCCCCATATTAACTGTGCTAGGGAGTTGATAGCTCTAGCTAATGAAGTGGATTACTTGAAGCAAGATCATTCTGAGCTTGACAAAGGCGTACAAGAGCTGAGTGAAGTAATTGATTTGGTAAATGACAGGCTTGTGCTTGCCTCTTGGTGGGTCCTTCTCTTACTCTTTGGCTGGCTGAACTTTCCACAGTAGTAACAACTCAGGGCCAGCGCCTAGACGTTACTGAGCAGCAGACCGCCTTGGTTAACAATTTGGCCGCCCGCACTTCTGAAACCTTGACTACTCTTGAAGAGAGTGCTTGTCAACTGTGGGCCAAACAGCCACCCTCTGAATCTGAACCAGAGTCATCAACGTATAAACATGCTCAAAAGTAACAATGGTGATCCTTTTCCTGAGGCCCACTTCAAACCTACCTTTAAGCAAGTCTTTGACCCCAAAACATTGACCATTACAGCTTTCCTAACTATCTATGAAACTGCCATGAGAAGAGCCTTGGATGAAGTCAAGGAGGAACACATCCTAACCTATCTACACCCAGCCTGTCAAGAGGTAGTAGTACCAGAGCTGCCCATAATTGAGACCTGGGAAGATATGAAGCAACTTTTGATTGACAAATTTGGTAGTTACCTTAGTTTGGAAGTGAAGAAGGACGCCTTCATGCACATTGCTTTCAAGCCAAAGGAGACCCTAGATGAATTTGAAGATAGACTCTACATGGAAGGACAACAACTGATCACAAGCCACCAGTTGACTGCACATGAAGCGTAAATGGCTTGCGCTCAAGCTCTCAAGGTCAACCAGCTTTTGTGCCTTCACTTTAAATCCCATAAGACCATTTTTTCCTCTATGAAGAGCAAAAAGACGCTTTTGCAGGATATGCACCTTACCCATTCTGGAGAAGTTGTGCAGGAGAATTATGCTGCCTCTAATTTTGTTTCATCTTCACATGGCCTCTGTATCCTCACCATCAACTCACAGAACCCTCCTTGACGCCAAGGGTGCCATAACTGTGGGCAGATAGGTCACCATTCTTGAGTCTGCACCAGCCCTTGGGTTGAAGGGGCTGATCCCAAAGAGCAGGCGGGAAAAGAACATTCAACCTACAAGCAGAGATGCTCTCAGTTGAAAATTCATCCCAGTCTCCTTTAATCCCCCCTCCATTGCTGACCCTGAGTCTGTCAACACTTAGGCTCCTCCCATCCTGCTGTTATTCCACAACATATCTGATGACTCTGACATGGACAATTCAGATATAGACAATCCCAACGCCTATGGGTATTCAGTCCTTGCTGTCCCTGAAACTATTTCATTCCCTTATAAACTATGTTCTGGTAAAACCACAACAACCTTCAAGCCTCTACCTGAAGCCAAGGAGGTTGTCTCTTGCCCATACCTTACTCAGGCTAAGAAATCCCCCATGCTTGTAGAGTCATCTGAGGAAGCTACTGAGGTTTCTGATGCTATATTTAAGAATTTCTTGGTCTTTCTTCTTCTCCAGAAGGTTTATAAGGAGTTTCTGGGCCTCAGATGCATGATTAAAAAGTGGGACAAGGAACTGGCAGAAGCCCAAGACATTCTTGCAGTTCTCCCACCTGGTTGTACTACCACACATGTGGAAATATCCATTCAAAAGTTGAAAATCAAGGCCGTCTTAGACACTGGATCTCCTGTTAATGTTGTTTCCTCAAAGCTTGTCAAAAAGCTCAAGTTTGCCCCTGACCTCAACTATCACCAGTTTTATGGCACAGCTGGGATATCTATGACTTGCTCTATAGGGGCTTATTCTGCTCTTCCCATGCAATTTGGAAAGCTACTCTTGGTTGCGCCTGCTGTTGTCCTAGAGAACAAGAGTTGCAACCTCCTAGTTGGTACTCAATTTCTTAGGGAATAGAATGGTATTATTAACCTGAAGGATGGCTACCTCTCTATCCTAGGGTATGAAGTTCCCCTGATCTTTGAAGAGCCTGTTAAAGTTCCCAAAAAGCATCTCAAGATGTGTGCCTTGGAATATCTCACTGGTGTTTTCACTTTGAAATACCAAACCCATTCCTCCAACATGAAATGTCCTCCTATGGCTTGCCCTGCGTCTGAGGGGATTTCTCTCATGACCACTTCTGCAGTTACTATCCCTCCTGGATCTCAAGCTATCCTGGACTCCCAAATATCATACAAACTTCCTGAGTGTACGTTTCTAGAGTTATACTCTCCTCCCTAACTAGGATGCAATGAGCCCTATTTATGCCTGGGAATCTTGGACGTCTCTCATAAGGACCCTGTTCAATTGCTGATTGCCAACTTAACTGCCTCCCCATACATGTGTCTAGAGGGCAATTGTTGGCTATTGCAAGTTATTGAATGCTTATGATGTCCTATCATTACATCCCTTTGGTACGTTCCAGGATTTTAATTTACCTGAAGACAAGCCCCAAGTCTTATCCTTGTTCACTGCACAAGATTTCCCACAGCTATCTCCAGTACAACAGAAGGAAGTGCTTGAATTTCTAGACCAATTTTCAGCTATCTTTGCTAAAGATAACACTGATTACAGTCTAGCTAAAGGCATCATTCATCATATTGACACTGGTGACGCTCCCCTCTTCTGTGCTAAACCATATTGCTGCAGTTGTATAGAAGACACTCAGGTGTCTAAAGAGCTCAAACAACTTCTAGACGCTGAACTAATAGCTCCTTCCCAAAGTCCTTGGGCCTCCCCCTTTCTCAGACTAAAAAAGAAAGATGGAGGTCATTGTATTGTGATGGACTACCAACAATTGAACTCTTTAACCAAAAAGGATTCCTATCTCTTACTATGCATTGATGATGCTCTCTGCCGCCTTGGGGGCTCCAAGCTCTTCTCTGCTATGGACCTAGCCTCTGAATACTGGCAAGTCAATCTCTCTCCTGAGGATAGGCAAAAGACCGCGCTTATCACTTCAGAGGGACTGTTTGAGCCAACACACATGCTGTAAGGGCTCTGCAATGCCCTGGCTACTTTCTAACAAGTCATGGACTTCATCCTCCCTGATTTGAAGTTCTCCTGTGTCCTAGTGTACTTAGACAACATCACAGTCTTCATTGCTACCTTTACAGATCACTTGGCTTACCTTAAGGAAGTGTTCATAAAGATTTGAGAGTCTGGCCTTAATTTTAAACCATCAAAGTGTGCTTTCTTCAAGGAACGCCTTGGATTCTTGAGTCATGAGATGCTCCAGATGGCTATTTGTCCAATGACCAAAAAATTTGAGGCCATAACCAAATGCTCCTGCCCACCAATCTGCAAAAAGTTCAAGTCTTTCTGGGCATGATGGGATACTACAGAAAATTTATCCCCAACTTTGCTGACACTAGCAAGCCCTTGGTCCAGCTTTTCTGTAATGTCCCTTTCAAATGGACTTCCAGCCAACAACAAGCCTTTGAGACTCTCAAGCAAAAACTCAAAGAGGTTCCTGTCCTAGTATATCCTGACTATGATAAGGAATTGTGAAGGATCCAGGAAATTAATACTTGCTTCTTCATTATCCTGGTCTGAATCTTTTACAATTTGATGGGGAATCTTTTATGTAAGCTTTGATGAGCTTGGATTCCAGGAAAGCAATCTTGGCGTTAAACTTGTTGTCATCGGGTGATCACTTCCACGTTTTTTGCTTTCCATAGTCTTGGCTGCAGACCATCTCTTTTATTCCATGGTAGTCTTATTTCAGTTATAAAGCAAAAACACAAAGCATAAAAATATTGAGGGGAAAGCAACCATTATCACACATAAGTATCATTTTTTATTAATTATTATTATGTTTCCATTATATACCAATTGGGGTACATTTGCCTGAAACCCCCTCTGGTTCTGGAATCACACCTGAATTCCTATCATGTGGTTTATGATATAATGGCATCATCCAATCCAGATCTTTACCAAAAAGATCTTAACACTCTTAACCTATAAGAATGTGCCATAATACACTCCAGAATCACCTGATTCCTTCCGTGGAAATGTATTGCTTTGGCTTGAAGCATTCCAAACTTCTGGTGACAAAACCCTGTGGAATATACATATTCCTGATCCAAGCTATCCTTGTTCCAACTGGAAACCAGATGATCAATCCTGGATGTATAGGCACCATTGTATATATTTAGTTATTTTTGCATTTAATGGTTTTTGCGTTAAAACCCCATTAAAACACTTCAAAACTTGAACCAGCGCCACTGCGGCGCCCAGGAACTTTCCCAGGCAGCGCCACAGCGCCTGAAACATTCACTGGGCAGTGCCTTGGTGCTTTATAAATCAATTAGGCGGTGTGGTGGCGCTTTTAACCTAATTAATTTGCCAAAACAGCGCTTTAAACCCACAATTCAGGGGTTTACTTTTGGCTGACCTTAACCAAACTTCTTGACACAGCCAAGGTAATTAAACAATATAATAAAATCCTCATTAATTATATTCTAAGCATATATTAATTAACCTTCCCAGTTAATTAATCCGTTTGAATACAACAAGTCTTCACTTGACACAGTCAAGTCTATTTTGGCCCTATGATTAAATCCTCATCAATCATATTCCATGGTATCAATTAATTAACCTTCCCAGTTAATCAATCAGTTTAAGACACCTAGTCTCATAATCTGAACTGTTCAGATTATTCAGTACAGCCCTCAATCAGTACAGCCTAATTGATTCCTGGATATCAATTAACCTCCATGGTTAATTAGACGGTTTGAGGCACCTAGTCTCATAATCTGAATTGTTCAGATTATTCATTACGGCCCTCAATTGGTATAGCCTAATTGATTCCTGGGTATCAATTAACCTCCATGGTTAATTAGACGGTTTGAGACACCTAGTCTCATAATCTGAATTGTTCAGATTATTCATTACAGCCCTCAATTAGTACAGCCTAATTGATTCCTGGGTATCATTACTACTCTGGAAATTCTCTCCAAGGCCAATCCTATTGTTTTGAATTTCAACCTATGAAATTCATCACAATTCAACCTCTTTGTGAAACCACAGCCCAATGTGATTGTAGTACAGTCACAGGAATTCATCTTATATACTGATGCTAGCAACCTGGCCATTTGAGCCATTTTGGCTCAAATGGATGACAAAGGTGTAGATCACCCTTTAGCTTTTATCTCTTTTGTCCTGAACAGGCATGAGAAGAACCACAGTGTAACAGAGAAATAGTGCCTTGCTGTGCTGCATGCTGTCAAGAAGTTCTGCCATTATGTGTATGGCATCCATTTCACTGTGGTCACTGACCACGCTTCTCTTAAATGATTACAACAACTTAAAGAACTAGAAGGGCAACTAGCTAGATGAGCTCTCTACATGCAAGGTTACAACTTCACTGTGCTGCACTGTCCTGGGATTCAACATCAAAACACTGACGGATTGTCCAGAATGCCCTCCTTGTACTACACCCTGCTGAGGCTGATCAACTATATGAACTAATTGGATATTCTTCCTCTTGGGAGAGCAAGACAGAAGAAGTCCAAATTGCCTTATATAAGCTATCTGAAGATACACTCATTTGTGACAATCAGCTTTTCCAAAAAGCACAAGACTGCTACATGCCTTATGTACAGCCTAGTCTCTGCCTTTTGTTGGTGCTTCAAGCTCATAAGAAGACAGGACACAGAGGCATTGCCAAGACCTATGCCTGGCTCCAGAAAAACTACCTCTGGGAAAACCTTTGCCTGCTGATTCCAGATTTCATTGCTAGTTGCCACAATTGCCAGCTCCAGCAACCACAAGCTGCCTCACACAAGTTCAAGCTAGTCCCCCTGCAACATGCATTTCACACTATCAGCATAGACACTGTAGGTCCTCTTCCTTGCTCCTTCTTTGATTGCTGCTTTATCCTAATTGCTGTTGATCATTTTAGCAAGTGGGTAGAAGCTTGTCCTACTAAAGACATCACTGCCAAAACAACTGCCACCTTTCTGCTGCAAGATGTATTCTTTTGCCATGGTTGTCCTCAAGTGTTGCTATCTGATAATGGGACCAACTTTGATGCTAAGTTAGTGGCCTTGGTTTTTGAGGCTTTGGGGTCTCACCTGTCTTTTTCTGCCCCCTATAATTATTCTACCAATGGAGCAGTTGAGCGTGCAAATTCCACTCTGGCTTTTATCATGAGGAAACTGACCTACTCTGATGCTGCCAACTGGGATCTATACTTACTCACTGCTCTTTTTGTCTATTGCCTTAGCAAACATTGTGTCACTGGGCATTCCCCTTTTGCTATGCTGTATGGCCGTGAAGCCACCACTCTGTTGCTCCTGAGGGCCCCCTACTCTCCTCTGAGAAGTCTATGAATCCTGATAACCATATCAAAGATCTAGTCAATTGTATCATTGATATTCAGGCCACTGCCTACATGTCTGCATATAAGACCAAGATGCTTGAGCTCTCTCCCAAAAATTATGGATGGTCCCCTTTCCTGAGTTCAACTTTGGGGGCCATGTTCTTTACTGTCAGGATACTGTAAATTCAGAACCTAAACTTAAAAATGTGGAATTTTCAAATCCTTAGTCCAAATTTCAAATCACATTTGCGGGCAACTCAGCTGAGTGAAAAGTAAATTATTAAATAAAATCAAACATTTAATTTGACAAATTTTGAATCTCTTGAGCAAATAACTCAACCAACAAAAGAAAAAACTCAGCAAACAAATGTGGGATACATGAATCAGAAATGCGGGATTCTAATGTACAATTTGAGATTTCCTGTATGTCAAAAAAATCATAGACATCATGTAAAATTAACAAATCTGAAATTGCGGGATTGTCAAATCCAAGAACTAAGTTTCAAATCATAATTTCAAGGAATTTGAAATAAATATAATTTATGGGCATCTCAAATAGGAAATCAAAGGATCTAGAGTATATTTGTGATGATTCTTCTGGGAATCATAGGCATTCTCAAAAATCACCCTATTCCATTTTAGGATGGCTAAAATTTAGATCATAATATTCACAAAATTAACATACTTAACAGTAAAATTGACTAAAATATACATTCCTCTTCTTGAGTTTAAAATTTTAATAAAAATTTATTATGTCTTCTTTTAATAACAACCAAGTCAACGAGCTGCTCCCTGGCCTTGAAAAAATTATGCAGGGCTACACTGGGTCTCTTAACGGGGAAGCCTCTGTCTATGGCCACTTCCAACCCACAGGCCCCTCCACAAGCACTACCCAGGAGTCTGTTCTTTCTCCTGCGTCCTCAAGCATGGTCCTGTTTGCCCATCACGCACAGGCAGCTGCTAACCCAAATCATATAGCAACACTAGCATCCATAATTGACCAAGTAAGCCATGAGACCACCAATGGAAGCCAGAATCCAGAAATAGCCAATCAGATGGCACTGTCTGGTTCTCAAGGCAGACACACCCTGCCTCTAGCCAATCAGCTTACAAGACGCAGAAGAAAATTAATCACTCCAGAGATTGTTCTTGAAATGGTTGAAGAGCAAGAGATGCTTATGTCCCTTGGAGAAATTGGGGCCGCAATGGGTTTTGCAAAGTCCACTGTGGCTGCAACCCTGCAAGCCCACACCAACTGTGGCCCCCTACCAAGAAGACCCCAACTGGTGCCTGCACTTCAACCAAAGGTGACATAGCCCATCCCCTTATGATGGTTCATTATAAAACGTGACCCGTGGATGCCCCTGGTCCAGGTATGTCTCCAGCTGGGACTCCACAGCATCTTCACCAACAAAAGAACAGTGAATTTGGGATGCACAGAGTTGTGGTTGCCGCCAGACTCCTATCCAATCAGGTTCTTGGTGGCCCCAGTTTGGTGGACACTGAACCCTATGATTGTACTGCTGTCAATTTCATCAAAGGAAGGGCAATGAGGGCCCTTAATGATGTCATCTTCCTATCATATGCTAAGATCTCAGCCAGTATCCAAGACTTTGAAGAGAAGCGTGTCAGTCTGACATATACAAGTGCAACCCAATCTTGTATTGTTTTGTTGGGGTTTTATTGGCAGTTTCCCCATTGGGCGTCAATTATTACTCAGCAATATTGAACACCACAGATGGGTATGCCTACCAGACGGAGCTCAAGGCCATGCTGGAGGAGTGGGCCACACAAAACGCTGTGCACACAGTTGTACTGAGTGCTGAGATGGAGCAGCGGTAATGGGTAACCCAAGAAATCAGGGCTGTGGGGCATACCTGTTGGTCCTATCCCATCAACCACGCCAACATGCATCTTGCAGATGTATGTCTCTACAATTTCAGTTCCACTTTCAGGTGCTTAAAGCCTTCCACCTACAACAAACTATGCACCCAAATTGATAAGGGTTATGAGATTTTCTCTTCTGTGTTCATCCAGGACTTATTTAATCTCATCATCTTCTATGCAAGTGATAGTGAGAAGTCCAGAAAGGACCCCCGCCTCCCCCCACGCCAGCCCATCTGTTTTTTCAAGCCAGTATATGTGACAGAAGAAGAATTTGAGCAATTGAAGCAAACCGCTCTTGCTGCCCCTTCCCAGTCAACAAACCCTACCTCCCCAACCCCCCTCAAGCCACCTGTGTTCTAACCCGGAGTCCCAAGCCACTACCAATCCCCCCACCATCTCTGATGCTGTCCCTTTCACAGGCGCAGATGCAGGAATGTTCATTCTGCCTGTTCCCTCCCCTTCCTGTCATTTGATTAGTAAATTAAACTTTTCTTTGTGACAACTTATTAAAATTAATGGCTCTCTTTCAATTCATAATTAATAATATTTTCTTTTTACATTATCAACATTTCCCATAATTAATACAATGTTGTACATTTTATGAATAGCTTAAAATTATTAGCATACATATTTTTCATCATTATTAATAAATTAAAGACCATAAATGTAAATATTGCATTAGAATATAGCAATTAGATGTCAACCCTTGATATTTAGAAATTATGCATATAACTCAATGCATTTTGATTAATAAAATCCATTGTAAACTTGGCCTTTTTTATTGTAAGTTATTAAAACAGATTGTGTTTATATTAGAGAGCCATTAATGCTTAGTACAAATATTGATACATAGTGCATTTTACAGCCTGTATATTTACCTATTGATAATGGTTCTGTAAACTTTTTAGTTGGATTTTGCAAGATATCACTAATGTAATGTGTTAATAAATTACTGTTTATTGTCATTAATTGGCTGATTTTCTTTGCTGTGGCAATTGTGCATTTTCTGATATTTACACACTAGTATCCAATTGGATGTGAAACCAACCAATTGGATACTAGTGCGTAAATATCAGAAAATGCACAATTGCCACAGCAAAGAAAATCAGCCAATTAATGACAATAAACAGTAATTTATTAACACATTACATTAGTGATATCTTGCAAAATCCAACTAAAAAGTTTACAGAACCATTATCAATAGGTAAATATACAGGCTGTAAAATGCACTATGTATCAATATTTGTACTAAGCATTAATGGCTCTCTAATATAAACACAATCTGTTTTAATAACTTACAATAAAAAAGGCCAAGTTTACAATGGATTTTATTAAACAAAATGCATTGAGTTATGCACATAAAATCAAAATATCAAGAGTTGTTGTCTAATTGCAATATTTTAATACAATATTTACGTTTATTTTCTTTAATTTAGTAATGATGATGAAAAATATTCACATGTTGAAGGTAGTACTATAAAAACCAGTTTTTTGATGTAATTCAAACAAAATGTCAAATATCTATAGCTTAATAAACAAATTAGAGTCAGCCCTCCAAAAGGTTGTTGAGCTTGAATACAACATAAGGGAAATTGTGGTAAATCAACTGGGAAATGAGGGAAGAGCCTTGGTCCAGCAAAATGAAACTGCAAAAAATAGCCTCAGAACAATGGTCAATAAAGAACACAAATAAATATTTTTAAATCTTCAAAAGGAAATACTCAAGCAGCTAGCTTTCAAAATTGAAAGTTACAACTTGTGGGAATTTGCAAACACCAATAGAAAGAATGCTCGAAAAGTCAAACTAATTGAAGGAAATAAAATCCCAGATTAAATAAACACAAATGAAGAGGAAACTGACCAAATGGAAACAGATGAAAAGAAACTCAGTCAAGAAGCAGGAGAGTTTCAAGAAATACAGAAAATTTATCAAATGAAAACCAAGAAGAAACACAAGCTGTAAGAAAGATAATAAAAATTAAGCCTAGGAAAATTAATGAAGAGCAGCCAATGTTCATGAAGTTTGCTGAGGTGGCGCCTGTGACTGAGGGGGCTGCAGGGGAAACAATTAGTAAGTCTTTTTATGTATTACCTATATTTATTTTAGTTATCACTAGTAATGGGGACAAGGTTGCAGAAGCAGTGGCTTTTACACCAAGTTGATTCTATGGGGGTTACCAGTCACTGTTAGCCTCTGTAAAACAGATAAATAAAAACCAAATAAATAAAATAATTCAACAGAATATGAATAAAAGTTTTCAAATATCAAAGCTAAAGATAGGGAATATTCACCACCTGTGGGGTGCTTGCTATGGTTAAGGGAAGCATACAAAATAGGATCAAATATCAAATTCAAAGAGATGAATGAAATTTGCAGGAATGCCAAGCTAAACTTTGATGAATATACATATGAAAGCATTCAAAGATTCCCATTTTCAAACATCAACAAATATGAAAAAAAACTTAATAAAAACTGACTTTCAAATAGGAACTGAATATATAAAAGCTGAAAGCTTTAATGAAGTATTCAAGGCATTGTCAAATAAAGTCAGGGATGCAGTCCTTGTGAACACATTTAAACCTTTACAGTAGTTTTAAAAGCTATGGCAACAACCAAAAATACCTCAGATTTAAACAAAATGATTTCATATTTAAACAAAATCCAAGTTGTGCAAGATTCAGGATTCAATTAATTTATAAAATTTCAGTTAATAAATGGACTGTCAAACAAAAAAAAAAATTTCACTAGCCCATTATACAAAATTATATCAAACATCAAGTGGTGTAGTTCAAATCACAAACAAAATGAACTGACACAACAAGTGAAATGGATGGATGCTGTTCTGGAGTATATTATAATCCAATCAGGATTCATATGAGGCACTGACAGAAGAACTAAAGTGAAACAAAACTTGAGCAATCTAGAAGCAAGATTACACAAGCACAAAACAAAATGAACTCACACAAGATGTGTAGTATGAGCAGCCTAAAATAGAAAAATAACAGTTTAACAGCCAATCAACAGCTATCCAATTTAGGAACAGAGGCATTTTATCCATTTTTAATGGCTCCAGATTTGTATGAAAATGTTTTGAGAACCTTCCAAATATGGACTCAAGATTACAATAAAAATAAATCATTAAATTTAAAATTTTCTACTTTTAGTGATTTTATCCTAGGTTTTTTACAATGGTTTTTAACAGCAATATCTTTGACAGCGCCAGCAGCCAAGCCAGCAGCAGCCAGACCAGCTTCAATGGAGGCAAGGCTCAGAACGTGGAGGCACCTGTTTACACCCAAGCCTTTGAGGCGGGTAACAAGGAAGCTGACCTATTCTTGACCCCTGACCCATATGGCTTTGACTTGTTCAGTAGTCACTTAGTGCCTAGCTCTGCCCCTGCTCCCATACCCACCCCCGCACAAGCTGCCCACCAACCAACCAATCAGGATGGCAACCTTGATTTGGAACAACTTCCTGCCACCAGCCAACCTGCCCCCCTACAGCCAATCAGGCTTCAGCTCCCCCGGCCCAGTGCCCCAAGCAACAAATCATCACCGCCCAAATTCTTCAGGAAATTGTGGCACTGAATCTACAGGGTCTGTCCTGGGAACAGATTGCCGCCCAGTTGCAATTTACCCAAGCTACTGTCATGTGGGAATTCAACAACCTGATGAACAGGGGGAATCTGATTGGGACAGCCAAGAAGCCCAAGAAGGCCCCCAAGTCACAAATATCTGAGGCATACCCAATCATGCTTGACCTCCTCCAGCGGGATCCCAAGCTTCCCTTGACCCAGGTCCAGAAGCAGCTTGCGCACCATAACATATGGGTCTCTGAGCGCATGGTGCAGCTCTGGATGTATGGGAAGGTGGCTTCCATACAGGTTCTTACCAATTTTGCTGGCAACCAATGGGATGGCACTGAGGATTCCCTGTATGACACTGCCATCAAATCAACCCTGGTCCAATGCCTGACTAGTCTAACTGATGATGTCATGTTCATCTCCTATTACAAGCTATCAATAGCTTTTGATGATTTTGGCAAGCAAGGAAAAGCTGCTGCCAAGAATAGAAGGAAGAAGGTCAAGAAGGGGACGTTCATTGGTGCATTTCTGGCTGTTTCAGCCAAGGGTTTTGTCTACTATTGGACAAACCCAGATTTCATCAATGGCTACTCATACAGCCACATCCTTGGTGGATTACTTGACTCCTGGGATGGCTCAAATTCCAAGTACCAGGTTTTCTTGAGCCACCAGATGGAGGGTAGCTCCACCGCCCTCAAGGCCATCCAGGGACGCAGGCACCAGGCCTCAGTCTACCCCGCCAGCCATGCAGACGTCCATCTGGCTGATGTTGTCTTCTTCAACATGGGATCCACACTACAGGAGCGCCGCCCTCAGGCTTTCAACGACCTCTATCTTGGGGTCCTTGACCACAATTTTCTCTTTGGCTGCCAGATGGTGGCTGACTTGTTTGTGCAAATGGTTTTCCATGTGAACATGGGCAACCAATCACGTAAGGATAAGCGCCTTCCACCTTGGGCCACTGCCACTTACCAGCCCATCCAGCCAATGACCAATGAGGAATACAACAAGCGTTATATGGCAGCCATCACGCAAAATCCTCCTGCCTCCACCCCCGCCACCAACACCCCTAACCCGCAAGCCCAACCCACCCAATCCCAGACCCCCCAGGCCAGCACCGCCTCTACGTCTTCCTTCCTGCGTTATTCTGCCTCCTAGGCATCACTCTCCCCCGCCCCAATAAACCCCTGTCACCAAACATTTTCTATTTATATTATCTTTTTTTGAATTTCAATTGTTCATGTTCTCTTTGTTTATAGTTGGTTTTATTCTTTATGTTCAGCTTATTTCTATAAAATCATATATTTACTATGTTGTGTATCTAGATCCAGAACACGGTTATTTTTAGCACTTAAACATAGCCCCTTGTGAAAATATTAACAACAATTTTGGTGATCAGCTAAATTTGAATTAGAAAATTATAGTGTTAACTGTTTTTAGATAAAGTTGTTACTGATCCAAATTCAAAACCTTAATGATAAACTTTAAGCCAATCAGGAGCCAAGTGATAAAGTGATTGTTGTGACATAAAGGGTCATTCAATAATTCTTTGATGCATGTGCGCTAATTAATATGATTGGCTGGATGTTTTGCCATTGTACGCCATTGCTGCTGTGGCAAGTTGTTGGTGGACTAGTGCTAACCCAGCAGCTGATTGGGCACTAGTCCACCAACAACTTGCCACAGCGGCAATGGCATACAATGGAAAAACATCCAGCCAATCATATTAATTAGGGCACATGCATCAAAGAATTATTGAATGACCCTTTATGTCACAACAATCACTTTATCACTTGGCTCCTGATTGGCTTAAAGTTTATCATTAAGGTTTTGAATTTGGATCAGTAACAACTTTATCTAAAAACAGTTAACACTATAATCTTCTAATTCAAATTTAGCTGATCACCAAATTATTGTTAATATTTTCACAAGGGGCTATGTCAAGCGCCAAAAATAATATGGTAATCAAGGAAACAATGCCAACACAAAGCAAACAACACATATTGAGATGAGCGTAAAACATATACAAAATGGGTAAAAAGATGGGATAATGTAGTAGATGGGAAAACAAAAAGGAATAAACAAAGAGGCAACAGTATCAAAATAATACAGAATTTATTGGGGCAAAAGCTATAAAAACATATGGAAAGGTTAGTAAAAAATCAATGAGAGAATTGGAGAAGCTTCTGAAGGATCTCAACTTGGCAATTGCCAAAATAAAGGACATTGACCGCAAGGTCAAAGCCAAAGTGAAGTCTGCCGTCCTCACTGGGGACAAAATTGACAAGGTGTCTGCAAAGGCACTAATGTCAAAAATGCCAGACACCCCAGAGAAGACAATTGAGCGCTTACTAAATATTCAAAAAAACTGTGGTTGAGGGCCTCCAGTTCAAGGCATACAATCTTTCTGCGCTGTCTGTCTGGGTTGATGACCCAGAGATGTATGAACATCTCAAACCCGCCAAGCGTGCCAGGGCAGAGGATACCAAATTGCCTGCACAATTGATTGCGCCAAGAATGGCCAAGCCGGCAGAGGCTGCGGGCAAGGAAGAAACACAAGAAGGTAGCCTAAAAAACAAAATTAATAAATTTTTAAAAAACTTACCTTTTTTCTTAGAAAATGTAGACAGCAAACTCTGCCAAGTCCTGGTCCCCTTTGTCCTGGCCACCTTTTATGCAAATTATGCCACTCATGTGGCAAAGCAATTGTATCTGTCCCCCCCTGTTGTGCAGGAGCTGGAGGACTGTATCCACAGGTCCTTTCTGATGTTGCGGGAGGCATTGGCAGAACTTACGCATGCTGAGGGGGCATCTGAGTGGGCAGTTACTGCCTACAAGGATGCCCAACTGGTCCGCCTGGACCCGGTATCCCTCAGTGGAGTTTACTGTGTAAACTCCATTGAGCTTGTTTGGGACGTCCTGGCAATGCTCCCATTCAAGAATGTACCAGAGATGGGCCAGGCTCATGCGGCTGCTTGCTTCTGCTTCCCGGTGGAGCACACCATATCTTACCTATTGGAGAACTTTGGGCGCGTAGTGGGCAAATTGGCTGTTGCAGACGCAACAGCCGTAAAGAAGACCAAGATCCTCCTGGCGGACTTTGGGTTGGCCTGGAGTGCCAACAAGACAGGGCTCCCTGCAGCCATGGAGCTGACCTTTGCAAAGACCAGGCACAACAAGAAGATCAGCGCAGTCTATAATAAACTGTGTGAGTTCACAGAAGCCTTTGCAGGGCAAAGGCTTCATCTGGTTGTTTACCTGGGGTTCCTATTCTACTTTGGGATGGGCGCGTCTGTAGAGGACCTGGACAGGGTCCTTCTGGGAATCGACAAGGCCTGGCTTGCACTTGACGGGAAGAAGGTCCCCCCTGGATACAACTCAGTTGATCATGTGATCCAGGACGCCCTGGTCCTGGCTGGGATATACGGGTTTGTAGCCCCGCCTGAAAAGCTGCTGCTTCACTCCCACCTGACCCTACTGCCTTTCACCAGCAGGAGGGAGTATTTCAATAAGGGTGTATCCACCGTTCACAGTGTGGCAGTGGAGGTTGTGCGCCACCTCCATTGCGGGGTGGGTACATACCAAAGAACCCACTACAGGCGCACACAATAAAAATATGATTCCAATAAATTTTATTACAATTTATAGTATTCTAATTATAATAAATTTTTACAATTTTTACTTCAGCAAACCAGTTTTGCAAAATATATTGCAGAAACAGGTTTCATAAAAGCATAAAATTATATGTTAATAAAATAAATTCTAACTTGTACATTTTACGTTTAATTTTTTTAAAACTATTTTTATATTTATTTGACCAAAGTGATTTAAATATTTTTGTGTAATCCAGTATTGAGCATTTGGGATTACCTCAGATGGCATAATAAAATAATATATAATAAAATAAATAAATTACTTACATCTATTGATGGATCTTCTGAATGTGATTGCGGGCGTGGAAACATCTAAATATAAAATGATAATTAATAAATCTTGAATAGTAAATAAGAGAATATAAAAAAATTGGACACACTAAGCCTTTAATTGATTGGCTGTTTGGCTAGGCACGCGGGGATGAACAAATCAGCGTGGCCATAGAATTTGGCCACAGTCTCAGCTGGGAGGGTGTGGATCCCAGCCTGCAGCAAATTAAACAGGTCCTTGGTCCCAGTTGGGGTTCCTTGCTTGACAACTTGCTTGAGCCACCCAAAGACTTCCTCAATGGGATTTAGGAAGGGCAAATAGGCTGGGAGGAAGAGAAGGCGTAAATTTGCTGTGGCCAATTGCTGGGGGCCCACTGCAATGCTTGTGTCAATCATTGGAAATTCCTCAAGAATGTCAGCCACCTTGTGGAGACCAACGTTGTCCAACACAATCACATTGGTGAAGCCCAGGCTTGTGCGCCTCAGGTGCTCCTGGACCAATTGGAGGAATGACAAGAAGGTACAGCTGTTGTGAGAACCCAATATCATTTGATAAAGCTCAACCCCCTTTGGACCAAGGAGAGCCACCATTGAGTAGGCTGTGGTGCAGACTGCAGCACGCCAAGCCACCCTGTCATTGGAGCCTTTTGGGACATAGCCATACCCATTGTGCATTGACAAGGCAAATGCCAATTTGTCAATATAGTAAAATTTGACCGTCCCCTTGGCTTTGAGGGCAGTGTACGCCTCTGCGTAGTTTTTCCGGATGTCAATATTGGCTGGGCTGTTTCTGTTGTAGGGGGATACCCCGAGCTTTTTCCAGGAAAAGCGCATTCCCTTGACCAAATGATAATAGAAGGAAATTGAGGCCTCAATCCCAAAAGTAGATTTAACCATGGCCTGTATATTTGCCAGTTCAAGATGGCAGTCCCAGGTGATCCACTGGCGGATTGCCCATTTGTGCTCCTTGGTGAGCATGGTAGAAACACGCAAGGATTTCTCCGCGGCAAGGACACAACCAGTATTGATGAATTTTTGGAAGGTCTTGCTGGCGTACTTGGGATCCACTCCAACAAGGGCCGCGGCCGCCTTGTAATCACCCAATTCCCGCATTAGCTTAAGCAGGATGATGCGTTTGATGTCAGGGATGCGCTTCTGGGCGGGCTTTTTAGCAGTGGGGATTGACTTGTTGGCATTGGGCACAACACAGGGCATAGGTACCTTGGTATAGAAGGCTGCAACCTTTTTTAACACCAGCTGTCCCTCATTGGTTTGATAGAACTGGGGCTCCTTGTCATCCTCCTGATTGCCATCACTGACGTAGGGCTTGTAGCTAGTATCAAGTACAGGCTTCACCTTCTCCAGCATGGCTGACGGGACCAACTCTTGCCGGTACACAACGTCAAACACATACAAAGTAAGTTCTACCTCCTTGTTTCTAACTTTTTTTGTAGTGGTAACCTTGGTGGGCTTCTGGGTCAGCTTTGGGACCCAAGGGTTTATGCTCTGCACCCTAGCAGCTTGTGCTCCTTGAACCGGCTGTGTCAGTGCAGCGTCACTATGGAACTCTCCTCTCCTGTCTCCTCCTTGAGTAGGCACTTGGGTTGCACTAACTCTATTCTTTGACCCGCGGGGGCAACCGCAACCACAGCGCACAACAGGTGTATTGGTACTCTGGTATTGTGTTCCTTCCATTTTAAAATTTAATAAAATATTAAATAAATTTCAATTAAGTTACTCCCTAATTTTAATTTTTGCTTTTATCTGAATATGGATATTTAATTAAAGTTTTTCCCACCCAATATCCCAATTATAGATTTTTTATTTCTTAATTAGTTGTTTTTGGTTTTACAACGCCCATTTTAGAATACCCAAAATAATTTCCACCCATTTTCCTAGATTTTACTGCCAAATTCAAACACCCAACACAATATTTTTAAAATTTATGTTTCAGATCTTGTGTCTTATTTTAGATACCTTGGTATCATTCATGATTACAATCCATTGCACACATTGCGTGAGTGATTTTGTTTACGCAGTGAGTTGCTATTGTGTTTTGTTTTTGGTTTGCGTTTTGACACACCTTGCTTGGGTGTATTTTGTCACCAATTCACATAGTAAACATATGTACACCAAAAGTCAACTCACACCATTTTGTTTGTGAATCAATGTATTTTGGATTGTATTTTGAATGGTTTTGCTTTGTGTGTGAGCCCTTTGTTGCTGTGTTGACTCATTTTGCCCATTAACGCCAATAAACCCTGTTAACAGAGTGTATATTTTAACCTGAGAGATGGATTTTGTTTAAATCTGAAATCATTTTGTTTAAATCTGAGGTATTTTTGGTTGTTGCCATAGCTTTTAAAACTACTGTATTTATTTTGTTTGCGGAGGCATGGGGGGCTGATACAAGTCGGGCACCCCCGAACCCTCTTCAAATTCAATAAAACTTCCTATATCAATAGATTAGTTCAAGTATTCAAAAAATTGTGCATGTTCTCAGAAAAATACACCTTGCAAAGAATTCACGTTGCAGTATACCTGGGAATCCTCCTTCACTGCATATTTAAAACCAACGTCAAAAAGTTGAAGGATGTACCTATTCAAATTGATATATGCCGCTTAGCACTCAAACGCCAGAAGACACTGCAGGGGTATAGGACAGTTGAGCACGTCCTGTATGACTCCTTTTCATTGGCAACGTTGTATGGGTACTATGTGCCCCCTGAAAAAAACCTATTAATTAATTCACTCACCCAGCTTCCTTTTATCAAATGTTCAACAACCACCAGGGTACAGGGTGCCACCCCTCTAGCAATTGCATCCATGGTTGTCCACCACATACAGAAGAGTATGTGGATCCAATTGGATGCTCTAGCCAAAAATTTAATTTTGGGGTATAATTCCCTGGAATAATCGCATTCCCCTTTGCAATTAGCATCCCCTTAATAAATATTTTCCCCTTGCAACTTAAATTTTATTTTTTAAAAATTTTATTTTAATAGTAAATATTTTCACTGAAATATGTAATATTAAAATTTTAGTATCTAAACGTTAATATTAAAATTTTAATATTAAAATTTTTAATATATAATATTTCAATATTGAATAAATCACAATTAAATAAAAATAGTTAAATTTCAAATATTTAAACTTTAATAGATAAATTTTAAGATTTATAATTATAATTTTACTTTTAATATTTTAATTTTATTTTAAATTTTAGTAGGTAAATTATAATATTAATATATCCAAATATATTACAAGACATTAGTTATAGTTGCAACCACGTCAAATAATAAAAATAAGTTAAAAATGTTTTTATTCACTAGCTCGTCAAGTACAGGTTCATTTATTACATATACAAACAACAAGAATTGAATTTATCCGCATCATGCGGCCCGCTCCACTTATATTCTAAACAAGTGATTGTTTAGAACTTGAAATACCTTTCCCTTGTAATATGATTTGATAAATATATTTGATATGCTTGACCTGCGTCCTAAGTACTAATTAGTAAGCAATACATAAAAATCATTGGTGGTTATGTTGTGTGGCTATAGTGGCACTGAAATAATAAGGATCAGATGATGACCTGCAAGGTCCAATTTGTGGCTTAAAAAAGCCAGAGTACCAACAAGGATTCACAATTATTTAAATAAAATTAATCTATTTCTATCTTTTTTAATTTATTTATTTGTTAGCGCAACAGTCAATATAATATTCAGTGCATTATAATAAAAATATATTCCTCATACCTAGTATAATTAATTTTACTTACCTTTTCTACATACTCTTATATGTCTATAATACAATCAAACGTCATGTCATTATATATAAATAATAATTGTTGAGTCCTACTAAAAACAAAATAAATAAAAATAAAAACAAAAAAACCCAGAGCGCCCATTTATCTGATTGGCTCAGAGGCCAGGGCTTTGGGGAGGAAGGATTCTGAGTGCTTGTAAAAAGCCGCCACCACATTGGGTGGCATTGCAAATTGACTGACCTCAAGGATATTGAATAGATCCTCAGTGTCCTGAGGAAGGCCTTGCTTCACCTTATTTTTTATCCACCCAAAGACCTCCTCAATTGGGTTAAGGAATGAAGAATATGGGGTGAGGAAGAGGAGTCTCATTGGACAGTCAGCCAGGAGGTGGATGACCAAATGGCTATTTTTATTGATGGGCAGGAACTCAGACACAACCAGATCCACTTTGTGGAGCCTGACATTATCCAACACAACAATGTTGGTTGTACTGTGGTAATTGATCCAGAGATACTCCTTGACAGCTCAGAGAAAATCAAGAAATGTCCCGCTATTATGGGAACCCTTGATCATCTGATACTGGTCCAACCCGTGGGGACCCAGAAGCGCTACCATAGAATAAGTCTGGGAACAAACAGCTGCACAATGGGCTACGCCGTCCTTAGACCCCTTCTCAACCCACCCATGCCTAGACCTAAGTGAGGAGGAAAACAACAATTTGTCAATGTAGAAGAACTGGACATTCCCAGTCTCCTTTAGTGCCAGATATGTCTTGGCATAAATGTGTTGATCCTCAATGGTCTTCTCATTGTTTCTGTTGTACAGCAAAACTCCCAGTACTTTCCTGGAGAAGCCCAAATCAACCATTATTTTGTAAACAAGGGTTTTGGAAACAAAAAGCCCAAACTCTGTGGCAAGCATTGATTGGACAGCAAGTGATTCCAGGTGGAAATGCCTTGGTAACCCACTGTTTTATTGCATCAATATTCACAGGCTGTAAGAGTTTGGGCTGCCACTTAGCCTTGGCATATTTTGCAATTTTCCCAGTGTTGCCATACTTGGTGTTGATGTCGGCAATGTATCTGGCCGTGACACCAAATCAGGGCGCAATATCCCAAACTGCCATTCCTCCGTTCAAGCAGTTGAGGAGAGTTTCACGCTCACTATCTGTCAACCAACGCTGGCCCTTGGCAGGTACCACGGCATCCTGGCTAGCAGGCTTGACACAGGGGATGGGGACCTTTGTGTAGAAGGTGGGATCATGCTTGGTTGCGCTGGTGCTGTCAATGGTGACATATGATACAGGCGCAGATGGCTCTTTAGTGGTAGCCAATGGCTCATAGGAGGTGTCAAAGATGCGGGGCAGGAAGTAGCAACTCTTGGATCAAGAGTGTGGGGCCGGGTGACAACTGGGTACACAGTGGAGGTGTATGTAACATCCTTATTCCCAATGACCTTTGTATAGGAGACTTTGGCTGCAGGCCTTGAGAGCAGCTTATGTCTAGGATTTAAGCTGGTTGTTCCTGGCTTGAGATGTGGGAGGTGATTGGCTGGCACTGACACCTTGGGAGGTCTGTGTGTTGGCATGACTCCCTTCAAGTTGGGTTCTGGGTCTGTTTTTGGACCCTCTGGGACACCCTTGTGGAAGGGCTACCCTGCAGGCTAGTGCAGGAGCTGGTTGGGAATGTGATTGACAGTCCATAAAAATAAAATAAAAATATATTTTTTAGATTAAATATTTATTTATTTGGATTTATTGGTTTAGTTGTGAGTAGTTGTTTTCTCTTTATTTAGCCTTGAATAGTAGTAGATTTTCTATATCTGTGATTTGAAGTGTATAATATTGTATCCTTTCCAGTTTTGGATGATTTTAAAGTTTAATCAATTTTTATGTCTAAACATGATTATCAAAATTGGCTTTTCTATTTGATGTTAGTTGTGGTGGACCTTCTTGACTTGGGTTGGTGTTTCCTAGTGTGCTTATTGTACATTCAATTTGGATTCTAGTTCCCGTAATTAATATCTGAGTTTACTAGTGCCATTCAAAAGTCATTTGAAATTTGGTTAATGGATTTGACAATCCTGCAACTTCAAGAAATATAGTAAACTTAATGAGAATGGTTGATGGATTTGAACACTTCAAATCTGATTCCAGTTAATTCAATTGTCCATTGAAAATATGCAGTTTGACTTGAACTTTTCAAAGTGTCTATGAGTTCCTGCATTTTCAAATATTCAAATAAATACTCAAAGAAATCAATTTAATTAAAAAAGGCCATCCTGGAAAAGTGATTTTAAATTTGGACCAAGGATTTGCAATCCTGCATTTTTATGTTTAAGTTCTGAATTTACAGTAGAGTAGGAGGACACACTCATAAGCTGAACTTGTTGTGGATTGTTCCCTTGGAAGTGACCTTCAAATGAGGATCATAATACACTGTGAAACTCTTTTCCAGTGGTCAACTGTTTGCCCAAGTGCATGCCAAGTTTCTCTGCAAGTACCACCCCCCTAAGGCCAATCTAGAGAGGGGCAATGTTGTGAATGCTGCCATTCACTATGTTTTGATTTTGCCTTTGTTGGGTTACTTTGAGGACAAATCTCTTTCTTTTGCTTTTGCCCTTTAAAATGAGGCTGGCTCCAAATTGGGAAATACAATTGTTCAGTTTTCTGATTCTGCGCTACTCACTTGCCCCACTCATGCTTGTGGCAACTGATCCTACTGTCCATGTACTGTTTTGTGGTAAAGCTACACAGTATATATTCCATTCCACTTCTACCAATAAAGTTTAAGTTATATTCAAATTTTTGTCTTTATGTCTTCACATACTTTGGCACCTCTCTAGCCATGTCTAGAAGATATTATTCAATCAGGGCCACAAGGTAGTCACATAACCTTCCCTGCCATTCTAACCAAGACTTAGTACAAACCCAATCCTAAGGTTAGGATTTCCTGTTGTGAATCTGTGCTGCACCTCAGATCATGGCAATGGACAAGGCTTCAAGTGATCAATCATAAACCCATTTATGGATAAAAACTTGTAAATATAAAACCCTAATAAAAATATTACATGGGTTGTTATCCTGTTTGTATCAAGAAAGAGATAAGGATTATAGAAAGAGATAATAAGACAGGTCAGGCAAGGGCGCTTTATCAAGATGCAATTGCCTCTAAATCCAGACGCAACTGGATGAGGACTTTGGCAATAGCTGCATAAATTATCCAGACACTAGATAGCCAGCGGAATGTAAAGGGAATAAAAGGAGATTCACTTGCAGGAAGGAAGTTGACACAATTTATGCCAATAGAATAAGGGAATGCAAGTCCAAGTAAGATGCATTCCCAGAGGAGACTCTCTTGCTGTGCATATTCCTCTGGTGTCTTACCTCCTACAGAGTACATGACTCCAAGAAATGTCTCAATATACTCAGGCATATAGTGTAGTCTCTGATGGTAAACAACTTTGGAGCCACTAAGCACCAAGTTTCCAACTAATGTCATTGACTGACGGCTTCCATCCCAACTATAACTAAGAAGCTCCAGGGTTGTGCCCATAGCCTGTCACAACCAATATTTGTGACTATCTTAACCATGCCACAAGGGCACAGGGCCAATAGTAGACCAAGGATCAGACCACGCTGCAAAAACCAGCTCAAGAAGTTTGAGAGCACGAGAGATCTGATTGTCTGTTAAGTATACCCCATCAAAGGAGAAGTTCTGTAGGCAAAACTGAGCATACCTTACAAGTTTCACCCTAGGGATTAGCCAATGAATGTTAATTCCTATTTTGAGCCTTTTTGTGGAGATCACATAAGGGTTTTCCAGAGCTAGCATAAGGGTCAACCACATAACTACTGGCCCATGGAAATGTAGACTAGGGATCCTTTCCCAACAAAGGAAGGCAACTATTTTGATGTAGGAGCCTTGAATATCTTCTTGTACTATTACAGGAGTAGGGCTCATTTTGTCCTTGTTCAACTCTTGAAGAAGATTGGTTAAGCTGGGTAAAGGTTCATTGGATCTATTAGTGGACACAGGTGTAGGAGTTTTGCTCTTGCTAATACAGTTCCTTTTCTTGGCAATAGTGGAGAGTTGTGAAGAAGTAGGCATGCTGAAGTCTTGCGTTACAGAGCTACTTGATGGTGTACTTGGTTTATATGAGACTTTACTAGAGGAACTATGAAGGGCTGTGTCTATTTCACTGCCTAGAATTTTGGTGAAATCAGTCCCTTCCAAGACTAGCACGGGTGAGTTGACAAGCACGTTGTCAACAGGAATTTCAGATATTTCCCTTTAGGTTTTGCTGGTTCTCTGTTCAGGAACATTGGTGTAGCAAACAACAGGTTTCCTGCTCCTTTTGGTCAATTTACTATACTGAAAGAGGTTAATAGACTTTTACAGTAGTGTCTAGTTTAGTGGGTAGAAATGTCATGAAGTGATTGGTTGTAAACTAGTCTTCACTGTAATCACACATTGATCCATTAGCTTGGTGAACTAGATTACAATGGTACTCTTGTACTGGATGACAATTAGTCTGAATGATCAACTAAGTTGCACTCCAAGTCAATATTAACTAGTAATCATCTAATCATTAGGTTAATAGTGGTCTAAGTAATAGAGGAAACCAGGCTGTAGACAGAGGATCCTGGCGCTCTGTGGCTCTCATTAATCCCTTCCTTACTATATAACTCTCTCCTTAACTTATTAAATAAAGATCAATTTACATAAATTATAACTTATTATACACATTAGACTGAAGAACTATCTTAGCTTACTCTTTAATAATAATTAGGTTGTATCTGAGTTAAGTACATTATATCAATGTCATGGTAGATTCCATAATGCTGGGTATTGTCTGTCCAAGTAAGAAGGCTCAGAAGGCCAGAAAACCTGTATCAAAATTGACCAAGTTAACAGATTTAAACCAAACAGTTGATCAAAAATGGGTCACAGCTGCTCCAGTCCGCCAGCTGAAACCAGCTCCCCCTTTCAAACTGACGTTGATAAATTGACGTAATATGAGGGTCACCTGATATGAGCTTGTTAATCAGTATGATTGTCAGAGACTAGTCACGCAAGGGTTCTTTGCAACTTGGACCAGATATTTACTTAGCAATGTAAAAGGAATAGGAGGTCAAGACTCAGGTGGTATTACTTAGTCAATTTTTCTGATATATATTGAATAGTTTTCCCTGTTTCAACTATAAGAGTTGAGTCCTCCTAAATTTACTCAATAAAAATCAATTATTCCAAGTTCTAAATTTTAAATTTTAAAAATGCATCCTGTGATCAGGCTGTTATGATATATCCCATACAATCTGATTCTGAACCAAATCATTTCAGGAAGATGGGGCCCAGCATCTGGAACTTTGTCATTAGCGCCTCCAAATGTTGATTTCATGCCAGCCAATTTTTCAGCTCCTCCCCCCATTCTTGAAACTGAAAATTGTGTTCCTTCTCAATGCCCAGAATTCTACGCTGAAGATGCATTGATGCTTTCCCAGGTCATTTATCTTGGTTTACTCTGGTTAGGACTACTGGTTCTACTTAATCCTGGAGTTTCAATTGGAAATTTCACAAAAAAATATCTGAAGCCTTGTTGGTGGTTAATAATCAATTCTATGTGGATTTGGTTTGTAATTCCCCATCATTTAGAAATGGCTTCATATTATCCAGTAATATCTGTCACATTACTCAACTCTTCTACGTCTGAGTTTTTGGAAGCAGTTTGTCATGAATCTGTGTTTCTTTTCTCCTGCTCTGTTGAGATATCTGTGTTTACTATGTTTATTTGCATCAGTTCATTTCTGAGTTTTCAGTTTGGGCTTTTCTTTAATTTGTGGCTTTCATCTCTGGTTGCAGTTGTAGAGACTGGATCCTCTGTTTCCTATTTCCGTTGTGTCATGTTATTTTGGCGTCTGGATTATTTTCCTGCTCCATCCACTGATGAAATCTTGCGTGAAGTTTTGTCAGCATTATCATTTTATTCTGGCTCTAGCCTTAGTCACAAATCCCAAGTTTACCACGTGATGACAAAGGTTTCTGAAGATGCCTGTGAATGGTTGTTGTCCGTGGTGGAGCGCAATCCACGTGTTTTAACTGAGAGTGCATCTTTATACCCCTTGTTAAAAAAACTGTGTTTATCTATTGAGGAGCTCAAAGTATATTGTAAGCTGTACACCTTCCACCAGGGTACAACTCCTCTTTTGGTATTTCTTCCTCAGTTTCTTACCTACTGCCGTACAATTGATGTCCCTGAGGTGAATAAACTCTCAGCGTTGTGGTTAACAGTTGACCAGACTGCCCAATATTTGGCAGTTTGGGATTCCCTGTTAACCACAACTGAGGCCCTGGTAAGCCAAATTCTTTCTCTGGTCTCAAATCTGTCTACTTCCAACCAAGGTATGTTGGTAATTGAAGATAAGCCCGCTATGCACTCCTGGTTTTCTGGTTCTGGTCCTGTGATAGTTCCTTCCAACCAAAGCCAGGATTGTTCTCCCCCTAGCTTGTCTCAGCTACAATTGGCGGTGGTGAACAAACCCGGTGATGTGAAGGAGGTTCTTGTAGTGTCTGGTCCTGATAGTTCCTTGGCAATGCTTCAGCACGTTGTACCTGCAAAATCTTCTGTGATTACGTCTGAAGAGTTGCCCCTTGTGCCTATCAATTGTGATAACCCCGTTCTTCCGGCTGCTGTCCAAGAAATGATCAAGTGTTACTTCCAGGAGCATCCTGCCTCCTTAGCTGCTATCTGTACTGCCAATGAAAAACAAGACCCTGCCAATATTGCTACCTTTGCTGCAAATAAATCTACTGCTGGTTACTTCTTGTTATATGGTAGCATTGATAATGGTCAGACTATCTATCAGCCAGCTATTTTGTTGGATATGGGTGCTTTCAAAAATTTCATGAGTGTGAAGACTGCCAAATTGCTACAACTCAAGTACCACCCAGGAATGCTTGTTAGGGGTGGGAACTGTCAAACTTTTCCCTCTTTCCAGATGAAGAATCCAGTTACTTTTGTAGTTGCAGGTCAGTCCTTTACTACAAGGTTTTCTGTTTGCTCTACCCTAATGTATCCTATCATTTTGGGAGTGAGTTGTTGGAGAGATCATAATGTATTGACCTTACTGGAGAAAAATGAGCTGCAGGTGGAACATTTTTTGGATATAACTATTTGTATTCTGCTGTTGGATATGTCTAAATTGGAGCAATCATCACAGATCATAAAATTGTTTCCTGTCCCTGTCCCCGTAAGTTTGGTTTTACCAGCATGCTTACAACCCTGGTCTGCGGCATTTGATGCCACCAGAGGCAAGGTCTTTCCAAAGCACACTCAGTTTGACTTTGACTTTAAGGTTACTGTTGATCTGATTAGAATTGTGTCTCCTATTTACCCTTTAACCTTGAAGGAAGACACATGTTTGGAAGAGTGGACTTGTGAAATGTTGGCAAAAGGCTACATTTTCAATAAGGCTTTGTTGATCTGCTCCCTGTTATTGTTTGTTCAGAAGTCTGATGGGTCCCTTTGTCCTTGTGTTGACTATGTGAATTTGAATAACATTACAATTCCAGATCCTTATCCTTTACCCCTCAAAGCACAGATCTCTAGGTGTGTTGAGAAAGCTAAGGTATTCTCAAAACTGGATCTGTTGAATGCTTTCAATTAAATCAGGATTGCAGAAGGAATGGAATGGTTAACAGCATTCAGAACCAAGAAGGGTATCTTCCAGTTCTGTGTAATGCCTTTTGGATTGAAGAATGCCCCAGCTTGCTTTCAGCAGTTAATTGATTCAGTCCTGGGGGATCTCCTAGGTGTTTTTGCCATCACATATATGGATGATATCTTGGTGTTTTCTCCGGATGAGGAGTCTCATAAGGCTCACTTGTTGGCAGTTGTAGAGCGCATTCTCCAAGCAAACTTGATCATCAAAAGGAGTAAGTGTGAATTCTTTAAACGTAAGGTTACCTTTCTGGTTAATATTATCTTTGAGGATGGCCATACCATTGCCCCTGACAAGGAAGTAGCAGTTCAAGAGTATGCTACGCCTGTGACAGTATCCCAACTTTATAGTTTTTTGGGTACATGTACATTCTTGAAGAAATTCACCCCCCACTTGTCTGAGGTGGCCGCCCTTTATATTTGACTAGTGGAAAGACAACTTTAGGCTGGACGCCTGAGTGCACAAGTGCCTTATCAGCAGTCAAGGCTCTTTTGTTGTCCTCCCCAGCGCTAAGACATGTAGATCCTGAGCTTCATTTTGTGGTTTCCACCAAATGTCTAAATACACTGTGGCTGGTGTGCTGTTGCAGACGGCTAGTGATGAGATTAAGAGACCTGTAGGGTATTTCTCCCAGAAAATGGAGGCTTGAGAACGCAACTACATGATTTACAACAAGGAATTGTTGGCTGTTGTGGAATTGTTAAAGCATTGGCATCACCATCTCATGTTGGCATGTCATCCATTTGTAGTAAGAACTGACCACAAAGCTCTTCTATACTATTGACAACCCAGGGTTTTGTCAGGTTGTCAATCCAGATGGCATGGTGACCTGTCAAGATACAAGTTTTGCTACAAGTTTATTAAGGGATCTGAAAATCATTTGGCCAATGCATTAAGCAGGAACCCTTCTCATCTCCCAGATGTTAGTATGGATGCTGAGTTTAACACACATATTATGATTCCAGACAAGGCTGTGGTGCCTTTTGTACTGTCTCTGCCGGCTACGTTGGCTACCATGTCTTTAGCTGAGGGCGCAGACCTGGACTTGTATTCCAAGGTCAAGTTTCTGCAACCTTTGTCCAAAGGCTATGATAGGCTATTAGAGCTAGCATGCACAAACCCAGTGGGTCAGCCTCAGGGTTATCATAAGATTGGTTCAGTCCTATATCATCAAGGTTGCTTGTGGGTTCCTGAGGGCACTATTTGGGATGAAATCATGGAGGCTAATCATACCTGTCCAACAGCTGGTCACCCAGGGAAAAACAAAACAGTGGAACTAATCCGCTGCCAGTTTTCCTGGAAAGGTTTAACTGTGCAGGTAGCAGCTTTTGTTTGAGATTGCCTGGTATATGTTCAATCCAAGGCCAGTAGGAACAAGACAACTGGGTTATTGGTTCCACTACAGCCTGCTGCAGGACCTTGGACGTCTTTGTCAGTGGATTTCATTGGTGAGCTTCCCAATTCCAATGGGTTTAACGCAATCATGATGGTAGTTGATTGTTTCACAAATATGGCACACTTTGTACTTTGCTCAACCACAATTACTTCGGTGGAGACAGCTAGGTTGTTTGTGAATAGAATCTTTTCTTTACATGGCATCCCAATGGAGATTGTAAGTGACCGTGGTCCTCAATTTATTGCTCAGTTCTGGGAAGCCTTTACTGGAATTCTTGGAATCAAATTATGTTGTTCCATAGCCTTTCACCCCCAATCTGATGGAAAAACAGAAAGGGTAAACCAAAGTTTGGAGGTCTACCTATGTTGCTACATTAATGCACAACAAGATGACTGGTGTAATAATCTACCCATGGCAGAGTTCACATATAATAACGCCCCGCACACGTCAACCCAAGTATCCCCATTTTATGCCAATGTGGGTTATAATCCTTCTTTCAACATGGGTCCCTGTTTGGTTAGCAACGTGGAAGCTGCAACTGATCAAGCCGCCGCATTGAAGCAGGTTCATCAGGAGCTCCAAGTTACTCTTGCTGCTGCTGTGACAACCTACAAGGAATACGCAGATTGTAAGCGCCAGGAGGGTCTGACATACAGGCCAGGTGATCTAGTCATGGTTAATGCTCGCAATATGAAACTTAAAGCTCCCTGCCATAAATTAGGTCCCAAGCAAGTTGGTCCCTTCAAGGTAGAACGTCAGATTGGTCCCTCTGCCTATTGGCTAGATTTACCTCCTTATTTCAAGATTTTCCATACCTTCCATGAATGTCTTCAACTCCCTTCAAAGGAACAGAGACTCCCCCTTTCCAACCCATTCTTGTGAAAGGTGAACCTGAGTATGAGTTAAATTGTATTCTGGCTTCCTGCAAGAACCGCTGCCGTTTGGAATATTTAGTGTCTTGGAAAGGTTATCCTGATTCTGAAAACTCATGGGTTCCCCACTGCAATTGTTCAAATTCCTCAGATCTGATCTGTGAGTTCTACAAGCGCAATCCCACTGCTATTGGTCACCCTGAACTTGCCTTAGCGGCAATGAAACTCCCACCTGCCCATAAGAATTTCTCCTTATCCCATCTCCCAGAGGGTGGTATTGTGCCCAGGGCTAAAGCGGAGGGTAATTTCATGGTAGATTCCATAATGCCGGGTATTGTCTGTCCAAGTAAGAAGGCTTGGAAGGCCGGAAAACCTGTATCAAAATTGACCAAGTTAACGGATTTAAACCAAACAGTTGATTGAAAATGGGTCACGGCTGCTCCAGTCTGCCAGCTGAAACCAGCTCCCCCTTTCAAACTGATGTTGATAAATTGACGTAATATGAGGGTCACCCAATATGAGTTTGTTAATAAGTATGGTTGTCAGAGACTAGTCACACAAGGGTTCTTTGCAACTTGGACCAGATATTTACTTAGCAACGTAGAAGGAATAGGAGGTCAAGACTCAGGTGGTATTGCTTAGTCAATTTTTCTGATATATATTAAATAGTTTTCCCTGTTTCAACTCTAAGAGTTGAGTCCTCCTAAATTTACTCAATAAAAATTAATTATCCCAAGTTCTAAATTTTAAATTTCAAAAATGCATCCTGTGATCAGGCTGTTACGGTATATCCCATACAATCTGATTCTGAACCAAATCATTTCAGAAAGATGGGGCCCAGCATCTGGAACTTTGTCATTGGCGCCTCCAAATGTTGATTTCATGCCAGCCAATTTCTCAGCTCCTCCCCTCATTCTTGAAACTGAAAATTGTGTCCCTTCTCAATGCCCAGAATTCTACGCTGAAGACGCATTGATGCTTTCCCAGGTCATTTATCTTGGTTTACTCTGGTTAGGACTACTGGTTCTACTTAATCCTGGAGTTTCAATTGGAAATTTCACAAAAAAATATCTGAAGCCTTGTTGGTGGTTAATAATCAATTCTATGTGGATTTGGTTTGTAATTCCCCATCATTTATAAAAGGCTTCATATTATCCAGTAATTTCTGTCACAATCAAGCCACCCCACCATACCCAAAGTTACAACACCAGACATGATTCTATCGAGGATTTGTTGGCCGCAGCAAGTATGTGCAACAGGCGGAATTTTGGGGAATAAAGTAGGATAGAAACCCTACTTCTGCTACCAATATTGTAACTGTGCTGTTTTAAAAGAGTTACAGGGGGGAAATATTTGGAAACTAGATAATATTATTTATTGAGAGATAGGTATTATATAGTCATTGTGAATTGTGGGTAACAGGAACATGATAGTGTTGATCACACAGTGGAATGATGAAGGGGGTGGCTTGATCCTTATAATGAGTCAAGCGCCAAGACAAGGTATTCACCATGGGGGCTCAGCTTTTGTTCATTTGCTGTTTTTGAAAATTCAAGTCAACTTCCTACTCCGGCTTTGACCCGACTGGATAATTGGATTACGGATCACAAACCTGCTTACTTGAAACCTTGCTGGTGGGTTGAGCATGCTGTTTTGACATGGTTTACCCTTCCCAGATGCCCCCCACCTGGTTGCAATTCCAAGTTCCAACACTGGAAGAATATTTAATTAATTTAGATTATCCCTTGGCTTGGCACTGCACTCACTGCAATCAACTGAAAACCACCCAACCAGAATCTTCCAAATCAGAAGTTTCTCCTTGCTCTGATCCCTTAGTTTTAAATCACTCTGTCCATTCTGATAACCCTAGCCAATCAGAATTGGTTGAGAAAATTAATACCAAATGCCCCAGTCCCCCTGATTCTGAAGTGAAAACATTCTACTCCAACCAACCAGGAGGCTCCCCTGCTCCTGGTGGCTCCAAGGCTGACAACTACACTCCCTAAATTTCAAGCAAGTCCCAAGGGATCCTTGCTTGTCTATTTTG
This sequence comes from Entomophthora muscae, assembly GCA_014839935.2. Lineage (NCBI taxonomy): Eukaryota > Fungi > Entomophthoromycota > Entomophthoromycetes > Entomophthorales > Entomophthoraceae > Entomophthora > Entomophthora muscae. The sequence goes on from QTSX02004264.1 coordinate 1,013,024, forward strand.
CAATAAACTTAAAGTCTGGTCAGATTCCTTGTTAATTTTATTATACAGGTTTTTCCTTTTAGACTACAAATTTATTAGTAGAACTTATTAGACTTATTACCTTTTCCCCCTTCATGCTGTCTTCTGGCTTAACAGCGCCTATCTTAAACCTTTGTGTTAGTGTAAACTTCAGTTGCTTACCTGCTTTAAGAGCAAAATCAGGTTATAACCTAGATTTAGTTAGTTTAAACCATATATCTACCTACTTTAAGTCTGATTTCCTTGCTTTCAGAGCAAGAACCAACTTTGAAGTCCTCTTTAAAGACTTTGAAGAACTTCTAGTGGTCTCCTCCTCCCCTAGTATTATTTTCCACCTACTAGGGTGCAAATTCCACCCTAATAGCCCCAATTTTGCTCTCATTTAATCTCAAGACCCCATATCACTGCCCCAAAACCCCACAAATTTTTACTAGGAGTCTAAAAAAATTTTCCTTGCTTAAGTTTGTGTTTTTTATGCTCTCTCTATTGTTTGTTCTACGGGTCATTTCTCCTAACGTTTGGAACCGCTTGGCTGTTTTGACCATTTTGGTTAGGGAAAATCCTTCTCTTATCCTCTACATTTTGGATGACCTGCCCAGACAAGCTTGTGAAGCTTTGGTCTTGGGTACCACCCTTATCTGAAATCTAGCCCATGACAAAGGAGATTTAGCCCTGACTCAGGAGGTACCCCTCTATTCATCTGTATTCAATAAGGAGTCCTCCCCACCTGCAACAGTGGATGAGGTACCCCTGGAGAGATTTTCCCCAATGTTGAGCACCTCAGTTTCCTCTCGCACCCCTTGGTTGTTGTCTAAAATGCTCCTGATGACAATCAATGCATATCTTCCCTTTTCTCTTCTATCTTATCCCTATGGACCCCGGTTAGAGCAACCATACCAGTTTTGCACTGGATGATATCCTGGTGGATCTTTCCTCTGGGTTGGGAGCCAAAGTTAGTTAGTTTAGCCCCCCTCTGTCACATCAACAGTATGGCTGTTTCCTTTAAATTTGTAATCCTGGCTTAATAATCCAATATGGAAATTTATCCTAGTTTGGGATAAATCTAATTCTGGTTATCAAATGAAAAAATAATGTCAACTTACTGTTGTGTGTATACTTATTAAAAGTATATAAAACAAAATAAAGGAGGGATTGAAAAGAGAATAATAATTTATTGATATGAATTTAGAGGGTTATATAGTATCATAAGAAGCCACATGCTGTCCATGTATGTCATGGGGCTTATCCAGTAATGTTCCATTTAGGACTTGAAAGAGTTCATCACCATATAAGATGGGTGACTGATAAGAGTGCCACCAACTTGATGATTAACCAGGGAATCACTCAGGAAGTTACTTATCTGAGAGGGAGTAATTGTAGATGTTGCGACATTACTGAATGTTAACAAATTATTGATAATCAGTACAGCAGTTTTCAAAGCTTTGGCGCTAAGCAAAATCAACTCGGATGTAAAAAAATTTAAGTGATCTGATTATATTGTTAACCAGTATAAACTCATTGGTTTTTAATTATGTTTGTAAATGGGTTGATTTTACTTAGCGCCAAAGCTCAGAAAACTACTGTAAGTTAATATGCGGAATGAGCTAATTCAGGTGGTTGCCCCTGCCTATCATAAGATACACTGTCAGGCGAGGTGTCAATCTCGGTTGCGACATGAGTAATTGAAGATGTTGTGACATCAGCATATAGTTCCAACATCCAATCATATGGAAGTATAGCGAATCAATTTAAACTGTAATAATATTCTTAAACAATATGTTTCACCACCTTCAATTTTAATCTGCAGTCTGGAGTTGGATAATCTATATAGATAAGCCTGTTGCTATGGTTACAAGGGTTGTACCACTTTTTAAAAAAATCAAGAAGGCTAATACAATTTTATTAAAGTCCAAGTGTCATATATTCTCATTTCTATATGGTTTAGGCCACACTCCATTGGATTCCACCTACATGGTTTCAGAGATGCTTGTAAGGGATTGTATGTAAGGGGAGCCAATTCAAGCTGTTGGCTTGGCCGTTGGCTTTAAATGTAAAAGAATCCGGAGAAATCAATTTGATTCCTTACACCTCGTGTGCACCCAAGCGGACATTACAGACACTCAGTTTTATATTGATTGGTTTACTTTTTCAAAAAATAAATTGGTGGATGTACCCACTATACAATTGGCTCTTTCTACTATCCTGCACTTAGGTTAGGCATGTTGGTATGCGGGTAACCTTCATGATCTTCTGGAGCCCAGTGCAAACCTTTTTGGAAGGGGTGGTCCAACCTTGATAGCTCGCTCCTGGTAATTGTTGGTAACACCTAAGTTGGCTGATCCCTTTAAGCATGGTTCTGTAATTGGCTCGGCCCTTGCTTGCTGGCTATTCTCAAGCCTAATTATCAAGGAGAGTATTTCTAAACTTCCAGCTTATAGCAAAGCACACTAATGTTGGCTTTAATCAGCTGGTTAAATTGTCACAAACGGAATAACATGCTACCATGTTTGAAATGAGATTATGGTTTATTTTTAGATGAGTCGGGGTCACTCAAATTATAGACTGCAGTAAATGACGTAATATTTATGCTTGATACCATTTTCTGAAACAGGTTTATATTTCAAATGTGGGAGTGTTTCATTGTAAGGAGGTTGGAGTTTATTGCCTGGCTAATGAGGAGCAGTTGTTTCAAGAGGCAAATCCAAGGCGGGGTTTAATAAAGGCGCATGCTTGTATTTCTTGGGTGACTCGTAAACTAACCAGGTCTTGCATAAATTCATGAAAGCTTTGCATATGAGATGGGATCAATTAAATTTGTTGCATGGTGGAACTTTGTCATATCAGAATTTATACGAGTTGGTCTCTTGAAGCGATATCATTGTCATCCAGACCAGTTACATTGGTTTGATCGAAACCCGATATTCAATGTTAAAAAATACCTGCCCCAATTTGGCCAGTCAAAATGCGCCAAGTTGCTCGCTGGCTCTTCTTATTTCAAAGTTCCTTTTGAACTTCCTTTAGAAGTTCGATTTGAAACTGCTGTTGAATCAACAAGATCACATAGCTGAGGCCAGGAGGTGTTGATCCCAGTCCAGCTTGAAATATTAATTATTATGCAGCTGCTTAAGTTTCAGTCGACGTTTCATGCCAAAGCTTAAGCGACTTATCGTTAAAGCTAATTGGTGTCCACATGCACATCAGTTCCCAGCTTTTCTGATTGTCGGACTGGTCCTAAAATGTATAGTTATCTGATTGGTTAACGGCACCTGGAGCTTGTCTATTGTTTTCTGGCGTGTGGCTATCATTGAGCGGGAATATAGATGCAATCTTATGGGATGCTTTGTTGGCTGGGGCACATATTATTTGTCAAAGTCAGTCATAAACTATTTGCCACCGTCTTACCTTTCGTCTGTTGGATAAAAGCATCCCCCTTCAACTATGACTAGAGCCTCGATGTCTTCTGCCCTGTCTAATTATGGACCCCTGGGCGCTAATTCAACCCAAGATCCGCTCGAGACTCAACTCTCCATAAAACAAACCAACCCTACGAGCCCCCATCCTGAGGATCCTGAGCAACCCCGTCTGCGGTCTAGTTCAAGTTCTAGCGTCAGAAACAGCTTAGATGAATTAAACCCAAGTCAATCTGATGATAAGCCATACAAATCAACAGCTTCTTCTGACTCACAAAATCCTTTGAGGAGTTCAAGAAGAACAAATCGTCATTTAGATCCTGCCAGAAAGCTTAGGGGTCAATTTGAAACTATCCTAGTCTATGGCCACATCCTTGAAGCTGTTGCCGCATTCACTTGTTTGTTGGTCTTGTTTAATGTTGTCGTCCTCTCCAACAGGATCCTAGAAGTTTCGCCGGCAAAACCCCAGTCCTCGGGCAATAGTAATGAGCTAATCCGAGTTTTTGGTGCTGTAGTCTATGGTGTTACTGTTTATGTGGGACTGGTAACCCAGCTGATATCTTTGGGTTTCTTGCTCATCATGATTCGTACTCGCTTTAAGCACAATCAGGCTGGAGTCCCAAAGCCTGACTGTACCTATTCTAATATACTGCTCATTACCCACCTTGTTGTTGGGCTTCACTGGCTTGGAGTTGCTTCCTGGCTTTTCATAGATCCAGGATATGTCGACTGTTTCCAGTTATATAACTTTGGTGGGACGGTGGAGTTTGCTGTCCGTCTCCATCGCTTATGCGACCTAGTATGGCTGGTAAAGTTTCTAGCAATTTTAAACTTGGCGGTGTGGACGTCAATGACTTTCTTCCTAGCTGTATTTGTCAATCATTACTATATTACCTTTATATTGAAAATATTCCCGTCCCTTAGGAGATATGCCATGATCAACGATCTTCTACACGCCTTAGATTATAACCCCTCATCGGGATCCCATGACGGGACGTATGCCCCACTAGGTGGCTATTAACTCTAAGCGTGTTTGATTTCGCTTCACCTACAAGTTGAACTTGGCCCTCCGAAATTTTCACCCAAGCTTATATAATTCATCAACCAATAAATTGCTGTTGTGTACCTTCGAAGCTACTTACTGCAGATACTTCCCCAAACAGCTACTTTCCAGGATTTGCGTAGCTTTCTGCAACGACAAGGTTGAGTTTGGACAAGAACAACAAAAGAATATGATCTTTCTTTATTATATGATCTACTGAATTTGGTGTATGTAGCTAAATAGGAATGAACTTGGGCTTTGTCGTGTTTGGCCCCTGGGGACAACATCCAGGAGGACACATTGGGAAATCTTTATAACGAAAGATTTAAGTTTGAAGCTAGCCTTGGGTTAGCCTTCAGGGCAAAATTAAGGGCATGTACCTTAATTTCCTGGAATACAAGATGAAGAATTCCTTTTGGCAAAAAAGAAAGGGAAAAGCTTGAAGAATACTAAAGCCAACACAAATGTGGATAAACTTGTCTTTATTAGGAGAAATGATTCTACTTAAATAGTAGACAAGGGCCAATTAGGGCTGTGGCAGCCAAAAAAAGGGACAATTACAGCATATGCCATAATCATCCGTCCTCCCTTCCCATAATCTTTTTTTGGATTCACCCAGTGTAGGGGAATCCAAAATCACTAATAAAAAAGAAGGTATTGGAAGGCTTTTTGCTTTCCAGAATTTGATTTATTTCTAATATGTATCTATAATAAAATTTTATTTTCTAAAAAATTCTATAATTTTGAACTTGACTATTTTAATTTTTAAATCATATAAAGTTGAATATATATATTTTTTATTTTAAATAAAAAAATCTGTAAGAAACACACCCACAGAAGGGTGTTGAAGAAACGATTACGATAGAATCTTCTCAAAGAAAATTCTATCGTAATCGTTTCCAGATTTCGGATGGGTGCTCCTTTTAAGAAAAGGAGCCACCCGTCCAAAATCTGCCGCAGCCCTAGGGCCAATGATCACTCATTAGGTAGACAGAGTGGCAGAGTGTCAGGATTCTCCTTCTTTAATTATTGCTGCTAGCATTTTTTAGGATCATCAAACCAACTTAATCAAAGCCTTGGTTTAATTCACAACAAATTTATTTTCTCAACATCCTCCCCTTTCATTCCCTTGCTCTACTGATCATTTTTATCTATATCAACGTTTAATTCTTGTTTTTGAAGTTACCCTTAATCCAGGACAATTCTTGAACCCAGAGCCAAACGTTAGGTTTAATTTAAACTAGTCCAAACCAGCTTACCTTTCGCTTTTGCTTTGGCTTACGCCAGCAGTTTTGATCTTGTTTTTCTGTACTCTCACTTGCTCTCTCGCTCATTCTTGAGTTTGCCAAACAATCTGCCACCTTCCTTTCTTCCCCTTTATCTTTCTTGCTTAACTTTCAAATGTTAAGTTAAGCAGAGACATGTGCTTGTGCCTGTTTTTACCTACCAAGCCATCTAGCCACTTTTGGTTAGTTGTTTTCCCCTATCATTCACCTCAATAATCAGACTTTAATAAAAAGCCTGAGTTTTATCCAATCTCAACTTAAGTTGAGATTGTTTGAATTGCACCCCAAAAAGGTACTTGTTAGGTTTTGTGGCTTGTGTTTTTTCTCTCCAATCTTATTTCTTAGCTTCAATCTTAGTTTCATGATTTCTTTTGACTATATCCTTCACCAGTTAGGCAACTTTTATAGTGGTACTCACAATTTAATTGTTGATAGTGATAAGGAGCGCCTTTTGGGCAAGCTTCAAATATGGAAGTAAGAGAGAAAAGAAGTATCTTTTATTGGATAATATTTTAGACTTATATAGATTGGGCTGTGGCAGAGATTTAGTCAGATCAAACCTAGGAGTTGGTCATGTGCGGGATGGGTTCAAGCCACTAGATACTTGGATTGTCATGTGACATTACTTGGTTACCATTCTTGGTATGCCGAGCGGTATATTAGAAGGGCACTAAATTGGGTGATGGTTGGATTTTAAGTAGGTCGGTGGTAGCCAGAATGCTTGTACATACAGACCCTCAATACCCCCCTTAAGGGGTTACTCTGGTGCATCAGGAGGGGGCTTTGTTTTAAAAGCTGCTGCCTGATGCTCCTGGAGCTGTTTACTAGTTGGAACAAGTCTGATTGAGTGTTCTCCTTTACTAAGGCGGAGACAGGTTCTGTGATATTTCTTGACAATTGGGGTTTTGGCACCTTGGAATTTTACTAGATAGGCGTTGTGATCTGGTCTGTACTTGATGATTCTTCCTGGTCCCCTGTGTACTGAGTCTAGTTTCTTTCTGTTGCCAGCTAGAACCCAGACAGGGGAGTTGATGGGAAGTGGTTCCTCTGTAGAGGTTACCTTTTGTGTTTTGAGCCTTTTTATTTCTGCTATTTTAGCTTTGAGGCGTATGTGTTGTAGATTTGGCACTTGTTCTACTGTGGGGGGGTTTCCCCGGGGGAATTTTTACCTATGGCTGCTTATTGCAGGTAATTATTTCTGGTTTGTATCCGTAGGTTAGCTCAAACAGTGAATAGCATGTCCCTTGATTGGTGCAGACCCGGGATACTAGTAATGCATGTTTCACATATAGTGACCATGTGTCTTTGGCTTTGCCATCCACTACTTTCTCTAGGGTCCTTATAAGGCTGCCGTTTAGGCATTCCACTCTGCTGTTGGCCTGTGGCCTGTATGGAGAGGTTGTGGAATGTTTAATATTTTTGGATTTTAAGTTGTTGTTTACTACGTGTCCTGATAACTCGGTTGCTCCATCCTTTATGATGTAGTCTGGAGTGCCATAGTTGGCTATGATTGCTTTGTTAATGAATCAGTTGATGGTTTTTGCTTTATGGTCCTTTGTTGCCCAGCAGATGGGCCAGTGTGTGGCAAAGACAATAGCTACAATTAAGAAACATTGGTTTGTTTTTGTTTCTGGGAAGGGGCTCACTATGTCTAGCCCCCAAACCTTGAATGGTTTAGGTTCAGGTACTGGGTTGACCGTTGGCTGAGGAGCCTTCTTACTGGTGTATTTCTCGCACACTGTGCACTTTTTCAGAACATCAACTATATCATGTTTGAGGTTGGGCCACCATACTATCTCTTTTAATGTGAGGTATAGGTTGTTAGCCTTTGTATGGCCTAGTAGACAGTGATGTCTTAATATGGTGTCAACTCTTTGTGCAAGTGGGATGTACAGGACATGTTCATCATTAATTTGGTATACAGTGCCATTTGATACATGGAAGTGCTTTTTGTTTCTTACTAATGTATTGTGGGGCAGTTGATGTGTTAAGAGGTCTTTCCCTTTGGTTTTATACTCAGTGTTGTACAGGTTTGGCTAGTCAGGGTCCAGGTGGTCAGGGCAATCCTCTCTAGGCTGACATAGTCTAGAGAGAGCATTGGCCGTGACCAGCTCTGCCCCCTTTTTGTACTGGATGTCCAGGTTAAGCTGTTCCAGCAAGGACATCAATTTGGCTTGCCGCCGTGCGAGTGCGTTCTGAGTTTTAAAGTAGATTAAGGATTTATGGTCAGTTAGTACTCAGACGTTTAAATGGCCTTCCAAGTAACATCTCCATTTCTTGCAAGTGTGGTATATTGCTAGCAATTCCTTATCGTGTATTGGGTATCTCTGCTCAGTATTGGTTAGTTTTCTGCTTTTGTAACATACTGGCAGGAAGTCTTGCTGCCCTGGCTGACAGATGCGCAGGACTGCACCAATGGCGGTGTCACTGGCATCTGACTTGAGCTTGTAGCACCCATTGTTATTAGGGTATTGCAATATTGGTGCTTCAATCAAAGCTTGCTTTAATAGTTGGAAATCCTTGTCACATTCTGGTGTCCAGATGAATTTCTTTTTGGCATTACCCTTGGTTAAGTCATTGATTGGTGTGGTTAGTTTCCCGCAGTCTTTGATGTATTTCCTTAGGTAAGCTACCATTCTGAGAAAGGATCTAACTTGTTTAACAGAGGTGGGGTGTTGCATGTTATTTATGGCTTTTATTATGTCTGGATCTGCTTTGATGCCACTGTCAGAGACAATGTGGCCCAAGAACAGGATTTCCTTTTCCATAAATTGGCACTTACTTGGTTTTGCATAAAGTTTGTGCTTTGCAAATTGATTGAGTGTCTTGCGGACATGTGTGAGGTGTTCCTATTTTGTTTTTGAAAATATGATGATATTGTTGAGGTAGCATAATGTATTTGAGACTGTTTAGTGCTTGGTTCATCATGGTGACAAACATTGCAGGAGCGTTGGTCATCCCAAAGTTCATTACCCTACACTCAAAGGATCCGGATTGCGTACAGAACACAGTCTTTGGTATGTTCTTTTCCTTTACTTCAACTTGGTTGTAACCTGATGTGAGGTCAATTTTGGAGAAAAATTTGGCTCCTGAGAGTCTTTCAAACAGATACTCTATAAGTGGGAGAGGGTATTTATTCTTTACTGTGCTTGCATTTAATGCTCTGTAGTCAGTTACTAGAAGCAGAGTGCCTTCCCTTTTCTTTACAAAGAACACTGCTGTCCCGCACAGGGATTCAGACAGGTGAATGAATCCTTTTGCTAGATTGTCCTCAATGTGTGTTTTGAGGGTTTGTGTTTCCATGGGAGAGAGTCTGTAGAGGGGTGAAAGTTTGGGCATGGATTTACATAAGTTGATGCCATGTTTGACCTTTCATTTGGGGGGTAACTCTGTGAGTTCTTCCTTGAATACATGAGTGTATTTGTTTAGGAGTGCCGCAAGTTCTGGGCATTGGATCTTTTGTGTTTGTATGTTATTGAACTCAGTGTACCTCATTATGTGGAGGGTACTATCTTTAGTTAGACTTTCTGAGTTGTCTTGGTTTATGACCTGGACAAAAACTGTGTCTCTTATAATTAGGTCGTTGGGTTTTTTGAGAATGTTAAAATTGACTCCTTTGCGCTTGATGGTCATGGGTTTTATTTTCCAACATACGCTGGGTTTCACTTGGGTGAACCAGTTCATGCCTGCTACAATGTCATAGTTTATGTTTTTCATGACAAGTCCTTTAATGGATGTCAGAAATTGCGCCATTAATGCTATTTTGATATGGCCTTTGAATAATGATAAATGCAAAGATTTGACTGGTTTTGCTTTCTAGTTTGTGAATTCCTCGCTTTCTGTAAATGGGTCTGGGCCAATATCACCCATTCTGGAATACCATACTTTCCCTTGTCTGATCCTGGTATGACCTCATCCCAATGTGACCCCTTGTCCACTCTGTCTATCTAATGAGTAATCACTGTCCCTTGTCTACTATTTAAGTAGAATCATCTCTCCTAATAAAGACAAGTCTATGCACATTTGTGTTGGCTTTAATATTCTTCAAGCTTTTTCCTGTCCTTTTTGCCAAAAGGACTTTCTCTTCTTTTTTTCCAGGAAATCAAGGTATGTGCCCTTAATTTTGCCCTGAAGGCTAACCCAAGGCTAGCTTCAAACCTCAAATCTTTTGTTATAAAGATTTCCCGCTGTATCTCCTGGATGTTGTCCCCAGGAGCCAAACACAACAAAATGGTGCTCACTACAGGGGCTGCAAGACCTTTGGTTACCCTGTTCTCATACACATTCTCTGGTCCTTCTCCCTTTGTCTCTGAATTACCCAAGCAACCTAAAGTTTCTAGTCCTCCTCTAGAAAAAGACATCACTAATGCCCCCTCAACTCCCAAGGTACTGTGCTGTCTCCCAGGCCTGTGTGGGCCCCCTTCCAGCTTTCTCTCTCAACTACAAGAAAGCTTGTGCTGCCACCCACTCTCTTCTTCACTCTGGTACTGTGGCAATGCATACTATCCCTGGTCTCTGTCCTGGGTATGCTTCTGAAGACCTGTATCCCTTCCTCTTGGACTTTAGTCTCCCCCCGCACTGATGGAGTCCATGGATACAATTGGCGTGTTAGTCAACCAGTTCATCCAACCCTCCCTGGTTCACCATCAACTTACATTAGGATCCCAGAACCAACTTATACATGCTGTAGCCACTGATGTCTCAAACAACCATGCTAAGAATATGGCATATCAAGAATGGTCATACAGTGTCTTTGTGTGTATTTCCAATAACCAGCGCAACTTGCTGGCCTCCCAAAAGTACTTGACCACCTCACTAAATTTCCTTTGTTCCTAGCTCCCTGGATACATCAAGGATTGACTATGCAAATTGGATGAGCATCAAGCAGCGTGGCGTGGACAAATTGAGGTCTCTCTGCTAAAGCATTGCCAGGATTTTGAGACTCTGGTTAGCAAACTTAGCCAATTCTGAGAACATATTAATTCTCAACTTGAATTGATTGGGACTCATGTTGATACCTGGGGCCGCCATCTACAACACCAATACAAACTGGATAAGCCTGCATTGGGCGACACTCTGTATCAAGTGCAAAGTTATGTGGATGATAGAGTAGCATCTATTGAGGTGACTTCTCCTGCTCCTCCATTTGAGGTCCCATCTGACTTTGAAGCCAAGGTATGGGAAGCAATAGACGAGCTCAAAGCTACCATCCAGTGTCAATCTTCTGTTCAGAACCCCCCTCCAGTCAAACCTATGCCTGACCCTTGCATTGCTTTGCTCACTGATCAAGTAGCTGCTTTGCAAGGAAAAATTGAGTATTTAAGGCAACACCTCTCTAATTCTGAGGACTCACCTTCTGAGTCTGAAGAGGAAGAGGAAGCTGAAGTTGTTAATACTCCTGCTCATAGCAATCATAGTTGCTGCCCTGGTTTGGAAGGCCAACCCCAGGTCAACTGCGCACGTGCACTGGATCAGCTTGCAGAAGTAAAAAATGATGTAGCTGATAGACAGGATGCATTGGAAAGAGAGAAACAAAACCTCTCCTGCTTTAATGAGACAATGAATGGACAGGTCATATCCTTGATTGCTCAGACTACTTCCCTGACTACCCACCTCAACAGGATTGCTGGCACCTTATTGGTGAAACAAATTAAGATTGACAAATTAGGAGATGCTGCTACCACCACTAGAGATATTAGTGGACAGAACAGCTCTACCTTGAATACCCTAGAGGAAAGCCTTTGACTCCTCTGGGCTAGACAACCTGCTGCTGAATCTGAGTTTGAGGGCAATCCTCACATTAACGTCCTCAACCCAGATGAAAACAGTCAGTCCTCTTCCTCGTCCATTGACCCAAATTACAAGCCAACCTTCAAACAGATATTCAATCCTAAAACCTCTACCATTTCTGCCTTTCTAACAATTTACGAGACTACAATGCGTAGGGCTACTGATGAACTCAAAAAGAACATATCCTCACCTGTCTCCATCCCACATGCCAAGAAGTGGTGGTCCCCAAACTCCTCTCCATTGTCACCTGGGAGGACATGAAGCCCTTCTTATTGAGGAGTTTGGAGGAGACCTCAGTTTGCAGGTCAAGAAGGATGCATTTATGCACATTGCTTTCAAACCCAAGGAAACCCTGGCTGAGTTTGCAGATTGTTTTTACATTGAGGGACAGCAGTTAATCACTAGTTTACAGTTAACTCCCCAGGAAGCTTACACGGCTTGTTCAAATGCTTTGAAAGTGAACCAGTTTCTCTTCCTACACTTTAAGGCACATAAGGCTTTGCTAACTTCCACAAAGAGTATTAAGACACTCTTTCAAGACATGCATTTGACCCATGGGGGTAAGATGGTGCGTGAAAATAAAGCCATTAATGCTGGGACTACTTCTTGTACACTGCACATTATGACGCTGGGTGAAGGTGGACAGACTAAGAGGCAAGGTTGTCATAGCTGTGGCCAAATAGGGCACCACCTGCGTACTTGCACTAATCCCCAAGTGGAAGGTTGTGACCCCAAGGAACAGGCAGGAAAATAGAGGTCAGCTTAGAGACAGAGACGCTCTCTGCTGACCAGTCTCCCCCTGATCCTCCTTCTGATGAGGAAGCTCTGTCTTCCTCTGGCCCAACTATTCTTCACCTATTCCACAATCTCTCCAGTGATTCAGACCCTGAAGATTCTGATAGTAGAGATTCTGATAGTTATGGCTATTCTGTCCTGGCTGTTCCGGAAACTGTCTCTGTCCCATACAAGCTTTGCTCTGGGAAGACCACCACCACTTCTCAAGCACCTTCAAGTGAAGCCAAAGTCATGGTGGCTTGCCCTTACCTAGCTCAAGCTTATTAGCCTACTGTCTTGGTTGATTCTTCTGAGGAAGCAGTCAAGCTAGCCAAAGCTCTCTTCCAAAATGTAACTGTATCTCTCCCACTAGAGACTGTGTATAAGGAGATTCCTGCCCTAAGGTGCATGTTAGCTAAATAGGAGAAGGATCTGGAGGCTGCGCAAGATGTGTAGGCAGTCTTGCCCCCCTTTGGGAAAGATAAAACCCACGTGAAAGTATCAATACAAAAAGTTAAAATCAAAGCCATCCTGGACACAGGTTCTCCAGTCAACGTAGTATCTTCAAAACTAGTGAAGAAACATAAGCTGGCCCCTGATCTCAACTACACTTAGTTGTATGGTACAGCTGGCCTTGCACAAACTCAGGCCATTGGTGCCTACTCTGCTCTACCCATGAAATTTGAAAAACTCCTCATTGCTTCCCTCACTGTAGTCCTTGAAAACAAAAGCTATGACCTCTTGGTTGGTACAAAATTCCTTTGAGAGTATAAAGGGACTATGAACTTACAAGATAGATATCTTTTGCTCTTGGGATATGAGGTCCCTTTAATTTTTGAGGAGCCACGTCACCTCCCAGGAAAACGTCTTAAAACTTGCGTGATTGAGTACCCTACAGGTATCTTTTCTCTCAAGTATAGGACTCACTCCTCCAACATGCACACCCCTCCTCCTTCATGCCCTGCGGAAGAAGGGGTAACTCTTCTTGCCCCAGCAGCTATCACCATTCCTCCGGGCTCCCAAGTGGTGATTGATTCTCAGATTTCTTACAAACTATCTGAAAAGTTGTTCTTGGAACTCTACTCTCCTGAATCCCTAAGCTGTAAAGAACCCCGCCTGTGTCCAGGGATTCTAGATAAAACCCACAAAGAGCCTGTACAATTACTGCTTGCTAACCTGACGGCCCTGCCCATGCAGGTGACCCAAGGCTAGGTTATAGGGCATGGTCAAATACTGGGGGCAGAACAAGTGGCATCCCTCTACCCTTTTGGAACTTTTAGTGATTTCAATCTACCTGAAGACAATCCTTTAGTTCTCTCCTTATTCACTGCTGCCAAGTTCCCCCAATTGTCTCCCATCCAACAAAAAGACATGTTGGATCTGCCCAATCAGTTTAGCAACATCTTTGCCTCTGGACCTACGGACTATGGCCTGGCTAAAGGGGTCATCCATCAGATTGATACTGGTGATGCACCCCCTTTTTGTACCAAATCATATCACTGTAGTAGGGTAGAGGATGCTCAGGTATCTAAGGAGCTTAATCAGCTCTTAGACACTCAGCTACTAGCTCCCTCTCAGAGCCCTTGGGCCTCCCCATTACTTATCCTCAAGAAAAATGATGGAGGACATTGCATTGTAATGGGCTATTGCCACCTAACTCTCTCACTAAAAAGAGACTCATACCCCTTGCCCAGAATTGACAATTCTCTCAGACAGCTGGGTGGTTCCAAGTTTCTCTCAGCCATGGATCTAGCCTCTGGATACTGGCAAGTTGACTTATCTCCTGAAGATAGAGAAATAACTGTGCTTATCACCTCAGAAGGCCTTTTTGAACCCGCTTGTATGCCCCAAAGACTCTGCAATGCCCCTGCTACATTTCTATGGGCTATGGACTCCATCCTACAAGATCTAAAGCTCTCTTGTGTCCTCGTGTACCTTGATGACATCACTGTATTCAGCGCTACCTTTACCAATAATTTGGAACACTCCAAGGCTGTCTTCATCAAGATCTGCAAAGCTAGCTTAAAGCTCAAACCCTCCAAGTGCTCCTTCTTTAAAGAGCGACTTGAGTTCTTAGGCCATGAGGTCACTCAAATGGGAATCTGCCCCATGAAATATAATGTGAGAGCAATTAACAAGATACTACCTCCCACAAATCTGCAAGAGGTCCAAGTATTCCTGGGTATGATGGGCTACTACAGACAGTTCATTCCTGCTTTTGCTGAACTGAGTGAACCCCTTGTCCAACTGCTTTGCAACATCCCCTTTGAGTGGACTGACAGCCAGCAACAAGCATTCAAAGCGTTGAAGGCCAAGCTCAAAGAGGCTCATATCTTGGTCTATCCTGATTATTATAAAGAGTTCATCTTGTATACTGATGCTAGTGGAGTAGCTGTGGGTGCCATCTTAGCCCAGCTTGACAACAAAGGCGTGGCTTAACCTGTGGCCTACTCTTCATGGGTCTTCAATAAACACAAGAAGAACTACAGTGTCACTGAAAAGGAATGTCTGGCGGTGATGCATGCTGTAAATCAGTTCAGGTACTACATCTATGGGATCCACTTCACAGTGGTCACAGATAACTCCTCCCTCAAATGGCTGCAACAACTAAAGGAGCCTGAAGGTCAACTAGCGTGTTGGGCTCTGCGTCTACAAGGGTACAATTTCACTGTGATACATTGTCCTGGGGCCCAACATCAGAGCACTGATGGCTTGTCAAGGATGCCAATACTAGCTATCCACCCTGCTGACGCTGATTGCCTATACAAATTAATAGGGTACCCTGACTCTTGGACAACCAAGCCAGAAGACATTTGATTGGCGCTACAAGCCCTATCCAAGAACACTGTAATTTGAGATAGGCAGCTCTACAAAAAGGTCAACAATGCCTATCTACCCTACGTTTGCCCTAGAATGAGGATATCCATTATCCTCCAAGCTCACATTGACACTGGGCATGGGGGTATAGACAAAACCCATGACTGGCTATGCAAGTACTTCTACTGGGAGAACATGCGCCATTTAATCCCTGATGTTCTTGCCTCCTGTCATTTGTGTCCAACGCCCTCACCCTTCCCAACACCAATTTAAGCTCATCCCTCCTAAGCATGCTTTCCACACTGTGAGTATTGATGCTGTTGGGCCTTTCTCTTGGTCTAGGTTTGGTGTCAATTTATCTTAGTTGCCCTAGACCATTTTAGCAAATGGGTCAAAGCCAGAGCTACAAAAGATATAACTGCTAATACCACTGCTAATTTCTTGCTGCAAGATATCTTCTACCAACATGAGTGCCCCAAGTCCTGCTTTCCAATAATGGCACCAACTTTAATGCTCACCTCATCACGTCTATTGTCAAAGCTATGGGTACCCACCAATCTTTCTCTGCGCCATATAACCCTTCAACTAATGGAACTGTTACTTGAGCCATTTCCTCCCTGGTGTCTATAATGAGGAAACTCATGCTCTCTGACACTACCAATTGGGATATGTTCCTCCCTGCTGCCCTCTTTGCTTACGAGCTCAGTAGACACCAAGTAACTGGTCAGTCCCTTTCTGCCATACTGTATGGACGTGAAGCTGCCACCCCCTCAATATTGGGACCCCCCTTGATCAAAGTTGATGCCTCTGCAAATCCTGAGGCCCATATTAAAGACTTAACCAATTGTATCATTGACATCCAAGCGACAGCTTATTCCACTGCTTACAAGGTCAAGGCTCTGGAGCTCTCCCTGTCCAATGCTGTTAGAGACCCCCTCCCTGAGTATCAAATAGGTGACCTGGTTCTCTACTACCAGAATTGTACAGGTGGTAGAGCTCATAAGCTAGATTCCTTCTGGTTTGGGCCCTGTGAAGTCACATTTAAAAAGGGTGCCAAGTATACTGTGAAATTGCTGTCCTCTGGACGCCCTTTTGCCTGGGTCCGTTCCAAATTCCTTTACAAATATCAACTCCCTGTGTCCAATCTTGAGGGGGGAGATGTTGCAAATTGCGTCATTAATGCTATTTTGATATGGCCTTTGAATAGTGACATGTGCAAAGATTTGGTTGGTTTTGCTTTTGAGTTTGGAAATTCCTTGCCTTCTGCAAATGGGTCTGGTCTAATTTCCACTCATTCCAGAATATCATACCTGCCCTCAACTGATCCTGGTATGACTTTATCCCAACATAACCCCCTCTGCTACTTTTTCTACCTAATGAGTGATCATCAACCCTTGTCTACTATATAAGTAGAATAAATTCTCCTAATAAAGACAAGTTTATCCACATTTGTGTTGGCTTTAATATTCTTCAAGCTTTTTCCTTTCCTTTTTTCCAAAAGGGATTTCACATCTTGTATTCCAGGAAATTAAGGTATGTGCCCTTAATTTTGCCCTGAAGGCTAACCCAAGGCTAGCTTCAAACCTTAAATCTTTTGTTATAAAGATTTCCCGCCATGTCCTCCTGGATGTTGTCCCAGGAGCCAAACACAACAATTGACGTTTGTATGCTTTGGAGGTCAATTCTGAAGGGAGTTGTTTTGCCTTTGAGTAGAACCTTTGATTTATCTGCCATTCTGGCGTATTTGAAGTTAGATTTGACAACTGGTATTTTTTTCTTGGTTACAAATGGTTTACTAACCATAGTGTGTTGTGCACCAGAGTCAAATAGGATTTTATGTGTATGAGATTTATAAGTGCATGGATAGACAAGAAGTTGTGGGCAATCTTTAATTTTTACATTCATAGAAATGGAGGATTGCAGGACATGTGGGATGTGAGCAGCAAAGTTTGTGCCTTGGTACAGTTTCTTGTCAAGTTGGGGGGGGAGACAGGAGCACTTAAGCCTGTTCCCCCTCCTATTTTCCCTGTTCCTCTGTTTCAAGACCTTCAAGGTCAGAGAATGCGGGGTCAGATTCATAGTGGGTTGCTATTTCAGCATTGTTTACTTTGGTGGTGTCCTCTTTCTTGGGACGGGAGCAGTTTGCGCTTTGGATGTGGTTGTCATTGTTGCAATTAGAGTTGCTGTTGCTATGATTGGTGTTTTGGCGTTTATTTCCATTGGAGTTTTCTCTGCCATTGCCGCTTGAGGAGAAATTGCCGTTGCGTGCAGCATATTCCATGTTTGTGCGTTTTTCTGCGCGCTTGGCTTCTGCAATGAGAGCAGGCATGGAGGTGTTAGCCTCTGGATGGATGAGGGCAGCAACAGAGGGTTTCATTCTGTTGATGAATGATGCTCTGGTGGTGTTAGTTGTCAGCTTGTGCTGGGTTTTGGATTTTGTGGTGTATTTCCTTGAATTCATTTGCGTAAGCTGTGATAGTGGTCTTCTGAGAAAGATTGCTGAGCTGTATTGCAATATCTTGGAGGGATTCAGTGATGCTGAAATTGTGTGTGATGTCCGCTTTGAACTCTTCCCAGTTGTCAAGATAGTTGTCAGTTTGTGAGCCAACCCAGGTGGCAAACCTGTTAGCTTCTGCCTCATAAAGGCGCTTGCTGGCTTCCTGGACTCATTTCACATGGGGGATGCAGCTGACCTGGAGTTTAGTGGCTGAGTGGTCTAGCCAGTTGATGACATTTTCTTTATTTTTATCAAAGAACTTGTCAATACAAATATATTTGGTGTTGATAACTTCCATGGGTTGTTATCCTGCTTGCATCAAGAAAGAGATAAGGATTATAGTAAGAGAGAATAGGACAGGTTGGGCAAATGGCGCTTTATTAAGTTGCAATTGCCTCTAAACCCAGACACAACTGGATGAGGGCTTTGGCAACCACTGCATAAATTATCCAAACACTAGATAGCCAGCAGAATGCAAAAGAAAGAAAATAAACTCATCTATAGGAAGGAAATTGACACAATTTATGCCAATAGAATAAGGGAATGTAAGTCCAAGTAAGATACATTCCCAGAGAAGACTCTCTTGCTGTGCATATTCCTCTGGTGTCTTACCTCCTACAGAGTACATAACTCCAAGAAGCCACTCAATATACTTGGTCATATGGTGTAGTCTCTGATGATAAACAGCTTTGGAGCCACTAAGTACCAAGCTTCCAACTAACATCATTGACTGACGACTTCCTGCCCAACTATAACTGAGAAGCTCCAGGGTAGTACCCATAGCCTGTCACAAACAATTTTTTTGACTATGCAAACCATGCCACAAGGGCGCAGGGCCAATAGAAGACTAAGGATCAGCCCATGCTGTAAAAACTAGCTCAAGAAGTTTGAGAGCTCAAGAGATCTGATTGTCTGTTAGGCATATCCCATCAAAGGAGAAGTCCTGAAGGCACAATTGGGCATATCTTACAAGTTTCACCCTAGGTATACGCTAGTGAATACTGTTCCCTACTTTGAGTCTTTTTGTGGAAATCACGTAAGGGTTCTCCAGAGCTAGCATGAGGGTCAACCACATAAATACTGGCCCACAGAAATACAGAGTAGGAATCCTTTCACAACAAAGAAACACAACCATTTTGATGTAGGAACCTTGACTATCTTCTTGTATTGTCACAGGAGTAGGGCTCACTTTGTACTTGTTCTACTCTTGAAGAAGATTGGTTAAGCTGGGCACAGGTTCATTGGTTCTATTAGTAGACAAAGGTGTATGAGCCTTGCTCTTGCTAGTACAGTTCCTTTTTTTGGTAATAGTGAAGAGCTGTGATGAAGTAGGCACACCAGAGTCTTGCGCTACAAAGCTACTTGATGGTGTACTTGGTTTATATGAGACTGTACTAGAGGAACTATGAAGGGCTTCATCTATTTTGCCAACTAAAATTTTGGTGAATTCAGCATCTTCTGAGACTAGCACAGGTGAGTTGAAAAGTATGTTGCCAACAGGAATTTTGAATATTCCCCTTTGGCCTTTGCTGATTCTCTGTTCTGGAACATCTGTGTAGTGTACAACTGTCTTCCTGTTCTTTTTTGGTCAATTTACCATACTGAAATAGGTTGATAGACTTTTACAGTTGTCAAAACAGTAGGCTTGACCTGCCAGCAAGGTTCTGAGCAAGAAGTTTTGTGACTTGCAATCTGATTACCTGGCCACTCAAAGCCAGACTAGGAAGTCAACTTGAATTGCCAAATCAAACAACATGAACAGATGATGATCCCTTATAGTGGATACCTTGTTTTGGCACTTGACTCATTACCAGAATCAAACCACCCCCTTTGCCATCCAACTGTGTGATCAACACAATCATGTTCCTGTTATCCTTGATTCAAAATAACTATATAACCACTATCTCCTAATAAAGAATTTTATCTAGTTTCTAAATATTTTTCCCTTTGTAACTCTGCTGAAAAAGCACAGTTACAACATTAGTAGCACAGGTAGGTTGTCCATCCTACCTTATCTTGTAAAATTCCACCTGTTGCCTGTAATTGCTGCGGCCAACAAGTCCTTGAAAGGATTATGTCTGGCCTCTTGCTGGACTGACCCTGTACACCCCTGGTGCCAAGATACCCAATGGTTTTGTCCTGTACCAGAACACGGTGATTCTACTACCTGCCTTCAACGCCATGTCTGCACAAGGGTTCTTTCAGGCTCCCTCCTCTATTCTGCAACCAACCAACAAAAACACTATGCCCGCCTACGTAGCCCAGAGAATGCAAAGCACTGCCTTGGAACTTTTTCCGGGGCCAACAACACTGCTGCATAGATCTAGTACGCCCAGAGCAAACTGGCCCAGATGGAATGCCCACAGCAATTCTGGATTGCAGAAATCTCCATCTGCCTGACCCATAACACTGGCACCTGGTGTGACAAGTGGCACAAAGAACACACCAACAAGAACTGGGATACCTTCAAGCAAGACTTCTTGGTAAGATTTGTGCTTAAGGACACGGCGCTCATGATCATATGCCAAGTAAAGAACCTAACCCAGACAGGCGCCGTGAAGAAGCTCACCCACGCCTACAAGGAAATCCAACTTTGTGCATCATCTGACATGGCCTTTGACACCCCAGCCACACACCTCATGTACTACAATGCTCTTAAGTTGCACATGATGAGACATGTGAACCTGTACCAAATGATTAACCTAAAAAGCCTGTACTGCAAAGCAGAGAAAGCAGAACAAACATACAACACCCTTCATAAGGCATAAACTGGAAAACAAGAGAGACCCAAGGATTCTCATACAGGCGGGCTCTCCACTTGACTACCCCCTGAAAGCAACAGGAATAACACCAACCATAAACCCATAATCTCAAACAGACATGGGAATGGAAACAATGGCCAGTTAAATTGTACTCATTTCTGTATCACTGCCACGCAAGGCAATCAAGATGAGGGAAAATCCTGGGGAGAGCATTAAGCAAGCCAAGCTCTCCCCACACAGCCCCCAACTTGCCCAATGATGAGCACTGACCCAAGGATGTGGACCAATGTCCAATGATCCAAGTTCCCTTGCAGGTTTCAGTACTGTATACCATTGCCAGACATCCCAATAATCTGATGTCCTATCATTTCCTTTTTTGCAGTTACACAGGCTCAGCACTCCTGGATTTTGGTGAAGATCAAACCCTAGTCAACAGCAGCTTTGTAGACAAGTTCAAGCTAGCCACTAATCCTTTGCAGATTAAATACGTGGTTTTAGCTGATGAACACCACATTGCTGTGACAAGGGAAATTGCCCCCTTCTCTGTCATGCTTGAGAACCTCCACTCCACCATCCAAGGCCCTGTCATTGACTTCCCAAAGTTTGACATTGTACTGGGGTTGGATTGGTTACAAAAGAACAATCCTCACATAGACTGGCAACCTCAGTGTTGACCATTAAGCGTGAAGGTGTCAATCATCAAATCTACCCTTACTCAGTGGATCAACTCCTACGCAACCACGTCTTTGTGCGCATCACAGAGACCCTGGACAAAAAAAGAAACCATGAAGGCAATTGACTGGGACTCCTGCCAATACAAGATCACACACTTCAAGGATCACCAGGATACCTCCAAGCCTCAGGATTGCAAAATTGTGGCCCACCATCAGGAAATCTTCAAGGAAGCTCTACCTGGGTTGCCCCCAGAGAAACACATTCAACACTCCATCCAACTGAAAGAGCTGTACCCAAAGCGCGCCCTATCAACAGGTTGACCCCAAACAAAGACAACAACCTATGCGCCTACCTCAAGGAAGCGTTGGAGAAAGGACTTATCTGCCCCTTACAATCTCCTTTTGGGGCCGCCGTATTCTTTGTGGCCAAGAAGGACGGTACCTTATGTCTGGTCACAGACTACCAAGCCCTAAACAAAGTTAACATCAAGAATTTTTATCCACTACCACTGATTGACAATCTCTTTGACGCCTTGGGATGAGCCATAGTCTTCTCCAAGATTGATCTGACTGCAGACTACAACCAGATTTGTATTAAGGAGGAAGACATTGCCAAAACAGCCTTCTGCACTAAATAAAGCTCATACAAATGTGTGGTGCTCAACTTTGGCATGACAAAAGCCCCTTCCACTTTTGTGACCTTCATGAACAAAGTATTTGCTCCACACATAGGCAAGCATGACCTAGTCTATATAGACAACATAATTGTCTACATCCCCTTGGTGGAACAGCACCACAAAGACCTAGAGGCAGTATTTGCTACCCTGGCACAACACAAACTGCTGGCCAAACCCTCCAAGTACCAGTTCATCCGCAAGCAATTACCCTTCCTGGGACACATAGTCTCAAAGGACGGCATCAAACCCAACAGTCAAAAGATACAAGCCATCTGCAAGATGCCGTCACCCAAGGATAAGTTGGAACTGTGCACCTTCTTGGGAATGGTGGCCTATGTACGCCGCTTAATACCTGACTGTGGCGTTTTGACTGCCCCCTTATCTGCCATAACAGGTGCCAAATCCAAGTTTGTGTGGACCCCCAACATGACCTCTTTTTTGGATGCCTCAAGGAGAAGCTTACAACAGCTCCTATCCTGCAATACCCCAAACGTGACAAGGAATATTAAATGGAAACCAACGCCTCAGATGCATCTATTGGGGATGTACTATGAATCAAAAATAATGACAGTGACTTCCTGCCCATAGCTTATGAATCACAAAAGTTAACAGACGGCAAGTGTTGATACCCTATTCACAACAAGGAACTGCTGGCCATCATACACTGCCTAGTCAAATGGCATTGTTATCTATAATGGCAGGAAGAATTCACAGCATTAATCAGCCACAAGTTGCTCATATATTTCAAAACTCAAGAAAATCTATCTTGCTGCCAAGCCTGCTGGATGGAGCTCTTAGAGAGATTCAATATGCTCATACATTACAAACCTGGTCCCAAGCTTGCCATGGCAGACGCCCTCTCACACCTATATGTCTGTGCCACAAGAGGGAAAAATGGGCTTGACCCAGACTGGCCTCTCTTGGCACTATGGACAAAAAACAAGGGGTTCCCTCCTGGCACAACTGACATAACAAAGGAAAAGTCATCAAAAACAAACACCTATTTGCGGACATATATGGGACCTTGCACCAAAAAATGTCCAATGGTACTACCATCCCTTATATCCCCACACACCAGAAAGTAGACACCATCCTATGATATCACAGAGACCTTGGAAAAACCAAGAGTCAAAACCTATATGAGTTCCTTAAACACAAGGCCTGGTGGCCAACCCTATATTGTGACATTCAGGAAGTCCTAGACCAATGTGAGGTACGCAAGAAATCTGCCAAAAGCAAAACCCCTCCAAATTCAATACTACCCATCCACACACAACTACCCTTCAAGGTGTGGGCCCTCAACATTGTTGGCCCCATGCCAGGGAAACACAACAATAAGAAATACATCATCACTGCCATCAACTTTGCTACAAGATGGCCAGTAGCCCAAGAAGTAAAGGCTCACACTGGCAATGACATATAACAATTCATAGAAAAAGAGATAATCAGTAAGTTTGGAAAGCCAGAACTCCTGATAACCAATGGAGGGAAAGAATTGACCTCCAAAAACACCAATGTATACCTCACTAAAAATGGGGTCAAACATACTGTGACAACACCATACCACCCACAAGCCAATGGACTTGTAGAGCAGCTTAATGGCAGCCTCATGCAAGCCTTAGCCAAACTCACTGCCAGGAGACCTGAAGACTGGTATAAGCAGCTATTGACTGCATTACTTGTGTGCCAAACCTGAGTGAACAGATCCACCATAAAAAGCCCTTTTGAGTTGGTATACGGCACACAGCCAAATATCATTCAAGCATTAATAGGATCCAAACTGGAGATCCCAAGTAAAGTCCCCCGCATTCAGACCCTCAAATTATAGAGGCCAACAGCAGGCCAACAGAAAAATAAAATGACCGTCTGCAAAAAACCTTTGTCCCCATCCAAGATAGAAATGAAGTTGGGGACAAAGTTTGAGTCATGAACATTGATAAAAGAAAGCTACAACCCAATAAAGTAGGTACAGAAATCATTCTAAAGGTAAAAAAAAATAACACTAACCTTGTGAAAGGACTTGGGAAATGCAAACAAGACAAAACCCTGCACTATGATTGCCTGAAACCCTGCAAAGAAAAAAAAACACAAAACTGCCCTGCCCGCCACAAAAAAAGACAGTTAGTACATTATGACGCCCAGGCTCCTGACAACATCCTTGACAACCTACCCCATAGGAGGCTAACCTTCAGTTGGGGGGGGGGGGGGTGTCAAACCAGCAGGCTTGACCTGCCATCAAGGTTCCAAGCAAGCAGTTTTGTGACCTGCAATCTAATTATCCAGCCACTCAAATCCAGACTAAGTCAACTCAAATTGCCAAATCCAACAACATGAACAAATGCTGATCCCCTACAGCAGATACCTAGTTTTGGCACTTGACTCATTATTAGGATCAAGCCACCCCCTTCTTCCATTCAGCCGTGTGATCACCAATCATGTTCCTGTTATCCTTGATTCACATGAACTAATTAATCACTATCTCACAATAAAGATTATCATCCATCTTCTAAATATTTTTCCCCGTGTAACACTGCTAAAACAGCACAGTTACAACACAGTAACATCTAATTTGGTGGGGGGAAATGTCGTGAAGTGATTGTTAAAAAACTAGTCTTCACTGTAATGTACATTTATCCATTAAGCTCGGTGAGCAAGAGAATAATGATACCCTCATACTGGATGATAGGTAGTCCTATTGATCAACTAAGTTGTACTTCAAAGTCCTATTAACTAATGATCATTCAATCATTAGGTTAATAGTGGGCTAAGTGACAATTTAACCTGGCTGTAGAACAGAGGATCCTGGCGCTCTGCAGCTCCTATTAATCCCTCAAATACTATATAACTCTCTCCTTGATTTATGAATAAACAATCAAATTTACATAAATTATACTTTATTATACAGATTAGGCTGAAGAACTATCTTAGCTTAGTATTTAATAATAACTAGGTTGTATTTGAGTTCATTTTATACAGCTATTCACCACACCATAGCTGTGTTACAACACACATCCTTATCAAGTTTGGAGTGGTCCTGTTTCAAGTGGTCCATCTCATTAGCCAGAGCAATCAACTCTCTAGCGCATTGAATTTGAGGGGATCCTGGCAGGCCAGGCCAGTGCAGCAGCCATCTTCATTGATAACTCCAACTGGACTAGCAACAGTTGCCACCATTTTGTGTAGGGCAACAACTTCTTGCTGTAGCTCAGTAACCTGAGTTGTCAAAGCAAGCACTTGAAGATCTGGCTGAGGAGCATTGGTAGGGCAATCTTGACTGCAGGTAGATGCTCACAGCTCTTGAATGGCACCCTATAGTCTCTGTTGTCTATCCACCAGATTTTCATATGGGAGAGAAGGGGGAACATCTTGCTTGGGCGTAGACAACTCATTCACTTGAGTTTGGAGCTTGGCAATGACTGCGGCAGTGGCAACCCTTTCTTGATTGAATTCTTCACTAAGCTCATGAAGGCCTTTAGTAGTAAGGTCTGATACTTGTTGTAGTTGACAAAGGAGAAAGCACTAAATTCATTTAGTTGCTGCACAAGTTGTTTGAAATTGGTAAGATAAGTGTTCAGGGTGGAATCTACTTGGGTTCACCAGGGCTGTTCCAACTGGTGAAACTCATGTAGACACCTCCTGACATATTCAGGGATGTACTGGCGCATTTGCTTGATGGAGTTGACCAAGCAGGTTTGGGAGGAGACAGAGTTGTGCTGATTATCAGATACCAAGGAAAACAGGGAGTGAATCCACTGTTGGTAAGCAACAAACTGGTCCCAGTGATGAGTGACAGCGGTTTGTAGGGACAAAATTTCTTGAATGTGGAGCCCTAACATCATTTGATGGTGGGCTAAGGCAGGTTGTACAAAAAAG
Organism: Entomophthora muscae; assembly: GCA_014839935.2. Classification (NCBI taxonomy): domain Eukaryota; kingdom Fungi; phylum Entomophthoromycota; class Entomophthoromycetes; order Entomophthorales; family Entomophthoraceae; genus Entomophthora; species Entomophthora muscae. The sequence continues at coordinate 1,038,644 of QTSX02004264.1, forward strand.
ACAATAGATGTTCAGAAGAACCAGCTGCTGAGAGGAGATGTTGTGGAAATTGTGGAGCCATAATCAACTTGTAGGATTCTACTTGACTGAACTGCAATTGGAGGCAAGTGATGGCCCTGTCACAGGCTATCCCAAGGGCTACTGACATGGCTTGGTCTAGGTCAGGGGTACCCAAAGAGTAGGCCACTAGGCGGGGACCATTTCCAAGGTTCAGCACAGTAGGAAAATAGGTGGGTCTGTGATGTCTTCTTCAATAGGAGCACTGGTAATTTCAGGTGAAGTCAGCTCTTGTATAGTAGGAGGCAAAGGACCTGAAAAAGTGATTGCAAAAGGGATAACCAAGGGGTTTACAGCCCCTGTAGTGAGCACCATTTTTGTTGTGTTCTGAGGTGCGGCACAGACACACAATGGGAAATACTAACCTTAAGATTGGATTCATATTAAGTCTTGGTTAGATGACAGGGAAGGCTATCAGTTACCTTGTGGCCCTGATTGAATAATATCTACTAGACGTGGCTAGAGAGGCACCAAAGTACTGGGAGACACAAAGATAAAAAATGTGAATAGAACTTAAATTTTATTGGGTATAAAAATTGGAAATATATACTGTTTATCTTTACCACAAAACAGTACATAGACGGTAGGATCACTCGCCACAAGCATGAGTGGGGCAAGTGAGTTGCGCAGAATCAGGAAACCAAACAATTGTATTTACCAGTTTAGATACAGACTCATTTTGAGGGGGAAAAACAAAAGAGAGTGATTTGTCCTTGAAATAACCCATTGAAGGCGAAATCAAAGCATGGTGAATGGCGGCATTCACGACACTGAAGCTGAGTTCTCCCCACATATAAATGTTCTTGATAGCAACAATGGTGGCCCTACCCCCAAAGCACACTTCAAATCTATCTTTAAGCAAGTCTTTGACCCCAAAAAACCCATCATTGCAGCCTTCTTGACCATCTTCAAAACAGCTATTTGATGAGCCTCTAATGAGGTTAAGAACAAGCACATTCTAACCTGCTTGCACCCAACCTACCAGGAGGTGGTGGTGCCAGAGCTGCCCACAATTGAGACTTGGGAAGAGATGAAACAGCTTTTAATTGACAAGTTTGGTGGCAACCTTAGTTTGGAAGTGAAAAAGGATGCTTTTATGCACATTTCCTTCAAGCCTAAAGAGACGCTGTGTCACAAGTGACAAATCCCTGTTAACCATGCTCATAGGAAAACCTCAACTACAGGATTTGATCCCTGATACCCTGCAGGCTTGCAGCCCGCAGGACCGGCCGCTGCAGATCTTTGGGCACAAACCAGAGCAGGATTTGACTTCAGGGAATCCCCTAAAGCTTGATAAATGGAATCACCTGCATTGACACTCCCCACATTAAAGGTTCTTGTTAACCCAACCAATCAGAGGGAGGGCTAAGCCAAAGATCCCAGAATAACTTGGTCCACCACGGAAGGGGAAACAAAGAAACTTCCTGTAGAATGCAACTGAACAGAGATGACCAGCCCTACAACCTGACAGGGAAATTTGAGTATTGACAGTTCAAACCAGCTAATGAATTAACCCCAGCAATGGATGCCACCAAGGACTGGAAAAACCTGGTAGACAGAAGCACCCAGGCTAAAGAAATTTGTAAAAGTTTACCCATGGCAGATGGGCATACTTATACCCTGGACTGCCAGGAAGTTGCCCATTGCCATTCTTGCATTAAAGTGATATGAACCTTTGGTTCAACCAGGTTATTCCATATTTTATTTTAGTTCTATTTCATTTACAGTCTACCTCCTGAGGCTACACACCTCACACCCATCAACCCCAAGAAACCGCAGACCAGCTGCCCAATCTTTATTGTCCACCAGGAGCTCCCTACAGCCCAGTACATTTACTAAATACTCACCCAACCTGGCATACTTAGAGTTCACCATATAGGAGATCCTAATCTAGGACCCAGAGGCTAGGACTAAAGAGACAGAGACCATTTACAAAGAAGGTACCAAAATTACCATACCTCCTCTGCTATTCCGCAACAAATACAACTACCTGCCAGCATATTTGGTTCCAATGACACTGCCCCTCACCCCGCAGCCCAACTGCAAGCAAGAATCCATTGTGGCCAATGAATCCACTTTCACTCAGATATTTAGAGTGATGTATATCACTATCACTGGCTTAATTGATTCAATGATACCTGCAAGCAGGCCTTGGGCCCTACTGGGCAAATTTTTATCTTATATTGTAAAGTTAGCACCAATTTTGTGGTGGGCCCTCTCAGCTGGGCCTGCGGGCTGTCCGCCTGTGAGTTCCCAAGAAACCCCCACAGGTTGGATCCCTGAAACACTGGCTGAATTTGCAGACAGATTATACATGGAAGGGCAGAAGTTAATAACAAGTTGTCAGTTGACAGTACATGAAGCGTAAATGGCCTGTGCTCAAGCCCTCAAAGTTAAAGAGCTTCTGTCTTGATTTCAAAGCTCAAAAGGTCATGCTCTCTTTGATGAAGAGCATAAATACTTTTCTTCATAATATGCACTTGAACCACTCTGGAGCTATTGTACACAAGAATTGAGCTGCATCTAACTCTGGCTCTTCTTCCCGTGGCCCACACATCCTCACTATGAACTCTCAGAACCCTCCTAGACGTCAAGTTTACCATAACTGCGGTCAAATAGGTCACCACTATTGAGTCTGTACCAATCCCAAGTGAAGGTGCCAACCCCAAGGAGCAGGCAGGAAAAGAACAGTCAACTTAGAGGCAGAGACGCTCTTGGTTGACAATTCTTCACAGTCTCCTTCAATCCCTCCCTCCATGACCAACTCCAAGCCTGCTGATACTGAGGCTCCTCCCATCCTGCTGTTGCTTCATGATATCTCTGACAACTCTGATTTGGACAATTCTGATGTTGATGACCCTGACGCTTACAGGTATTCAACCTTGCCGTCCCCAAAACCATTGTGGTCCCTTATAAACTACGCTCTGGGAAAACTACAACTACTGCTAAGCCTCTACCTGAAGCCAAAGATATTGTCTCTTGCCCTTACCTCACACAAGCTAAGAGGTCTCATTATTTATAGAATCCTCTGAAGAAGCGGCTGAAGTAGCTGACACTGTTTTCAAAAATGTTTCAGTCTCACTTCCTCTTCAGACTGTCTACAAGGAGTTTCCAGGATTGAGATGCATGATTGAGAAGTGGGACAATAAGCTAGCCAAAGCCCAATCCCAAGATATCCTGGCTTTCCTTCCATCCTTTGGTTGTACTACCACTTGTGTGAAAATATCCATCCAAAAGGTGAAAATTAAGGCCGTCTTGGATACAGGATCTCCTGTTAATGTCATCTCCTCAAAGCTTATCAAGAATCTTAAACTTGACCCCAACCTTAATTACCACCAGTATTATGGTACAGCTGGGTTGTCCATTGTCAGAAATTACGCCATTAATGCTATTTCAATATGGCCTTCAAATAATGATAAATGCTAAGATTTGACTGTTTTCACTTTTGAGTTTGTGAATTCCTCGCTTTCTGTAAATGGGTCTGGGCCAATATCACCCATTCTGGAATACCATACTTTCCCTTGTCTGATACTGGTATGACCTCATACTAAAGTGACCCCCTTGGCCACTCGGTCTATCTAATGAGTAATCACCGTCCCTTGTCTACTATTTAAGTAGAATCAATTCTCCTAATAAAGACAAGTTTATCCACATTTGTGCTGGCTTTAATAATCTTCAAGCTTTTTCCTGTCTTTTTATCCAAAAAGAAATTTACATTATGTATTCCAGTAAATTAAGATATGTGCCCTTAATTTTGACCTGAAGGCTAACCCAAGGCTAGCTTTGAACCTCAAATCTTTTTTATAATAATTTCCCGCCATGTCCTCCTGGATGTTGTCACCAGGAGCCAAATACAACAAAATGGTGCTCACTACAGGGGCTGCAAGCACCTTGGTTACCCTGTTCCCACGTGCATTCTCTGGTTCTTATCCCTTTGTTTCTGAAGTACACAAGCAATCTAAAGTTTCTAGTCCTCCTCTAGAAGAAGACATCAATCCCCCTCAACTCTCATGATACTGGTGCTGTCCCCCAGGCCCGTGTGGGCCCCCTTCCAGCTTTCTCTCTCAATTAAAAGCAAGCTTGTGCTGCCGCCTGCTCCCTTCTCCACTCTGGCACTGTGGTGATGCACACTATCCCTGGTCTCTGTCCCAGGTATGCTTCTGAAGACCTGTATTCCTTCCTCTTGGACTTTGGTCTCCCCCCCGCGCTGATAGAGCCCATGGATGAAATTGATGTGTTGGCCAACCAGTATATCCAACCAGCACTGATTCACCATCAACTTAAATTAGGATCCCAGAACCAATTTATAAATGCTGTAGCCACTGCTGTCTCAGACAACCATGCTCAGAATATGACATATCAAGAATGGTCCCACAGTCTCTTTGCATGTATTTCTGATAACCAGCGCAAATTGCTGGCCTTCCAGAAGTACTTGACTGCCTCACTAAATTCCCTTTGTTCCTTGCTCCCTGGATACATCAAGGATCAACTATGAAAATTCAATGAGCATCAAGCAGCGTGGCGTGGACAAATGTAGGCCTCTTTGCTAGAGCATTGCCAGGATTTTGAGACTCTGGTTAGCAAACTTAATCAATTCTGAGAACATATTAATTCTCAACTTAAATTGGTTGGAGCTCATGTTGATACTTGGGCCCGCCATCTGCAGCATCAATATGGTCTGGATAAGGCTGCACTAGGCAACACTCTATACCAAGTGCAAAAAAATGTCAATGATAGAGTAGCATCTATTAAGGTGACTCCTCCCGCTCCTCCTGTTGAGGCCCCATCTGACTTTGAAGCCAAGGTATGGGAAGCAATAGCCGTGCTCAAAGCTACCACTTGGCGTCAATCTTCTGTTCAAAACCCTCCTCCTGTTGAATCTATGCCTGACCCTTGCATTGCTTTGCTCACTGATTAAGTAGCTACTTTTCAAGACAAAATTGAGTATCTAAGGCAACACCTCTCTAATTCTCAGGACTTGTCCTCTGAGCCTGAAGATGAATAATAAGGTGAAGTTGTTAATGCTCCTGCTCAGGAGAATCATTGTTGCTGCTCTGGTTTGGAAGACCTACCCTGGGTCAAGTGCGCTCTTGCCCTGGATCAGCTAGCATAAGTAACAAAATATATTCCTGATAGGCGGGACACATTGGAGAGAGAGGTACAAAACCTCTCCCACTTTACTGAGATAATGAATGGACAGGTCATCCCCTTGGTTGCTCAGACCACTTCCCTGACTACCCACCTCAACAGGATTGCTGGCACCTTATTGGTGAAACAAATTAAGATTGACAAATTAGGAGATGCTGCTACCACCACTAGAGATATTAGTGGACAGAACAGCTCTACCTTGGATACCCTAGAGAGAAGCCTTTGACTCCTCTGGGCTAAATAACCTGCTGCTGAATCTGATTTTGAAGGCAATCCTCACATTAACGTCCTCAACCCAGGTGACAACATTCAGTCCTCTTCCTCATCCATCAACCCAAACTACAAGCCAACCTTCAAACAGATATTTGATCCTAAAAAGTCTGCCATACCTGCCTTTTTAACAATTTACAAGACTGTAATGTGTAGGGCTACTGATGAGCTCAAGAAGGAACATATCCTCACCTGTCTTTATCCCACATGCCAAGAAGTGGCGGTCCCCAAGCTCCCCTTCATTTTTACTTAAGAGGACATGAAACGCCTCCTTATTGAGGAGTTTGGAGGAGATCTCAGCTTGGAGGTCAAGAAGGATGCATTTATTGACATTGCCTTTAAGCCCTAGGAAACCCTGACTGATTTTGCAGATTGCTTCTACATTGAAGGCCAACAGTTAATCACCAGTTGACAGTTACCCCCCCCCCCGGAAGCTTACACAGCTTGTTCAAATGCTTTGAAAGTTAATCAGCTTCTATGCCTACACTTTAAGGCACACAAGCCTTCACTCACTTCCATGAAGAGTACTAAGACG